>VWZN01017987.1:22242-47561 GCA_013396955.1 Regulus satrapa | reverse complement strand
AGACCGGAAAAAAAAAATTTTAAAAAAAAAAAAAAGAGGGGTTTAAGTAATTGGGGGGCCATATGCAAACTGTGCTGTTGATTTCTAAAAAAAGTGGCTTTTAAATGTGCGAGACGAGAAGGGTTAGTAACGAGTAGCTCAGAGGCAAACAGAATCACAAAGTGTTGGTAAAGGTTGGAAGGGACCACCCTGGGGCGTCTGGTCCAGTCTCCCTGCTCAAGCGGGGTCATCCTAGAACAGGCGGCACAGGATCGTGTGTCCCTGGAGACATTCAGGGCCCACCCACCATGCTGCGTTCTGTGCAACCTGCTCTAGGTGACCCTGCCTTGGCAGAGGTGTTGGACTGGATGACCTCCAAAGTATTTGCCAATCCTAATAATACTGTGACTGATCCTGTGTCCTGATGCTTCCTGGATATCTCCGATGAGGGAGACTCGACAACCCCTCTGGACAATCTGTTCCAGTGCAAGATCATACACAGAGTAAGGAAACTCGTATTCAGGTGGACCTTCCTGTGCATCAGTTTCTGCCCATTGCTGGTCTTGTAAGTAAAGACCAGTTTCCTGTAGACATCAGTAACTTTCCTCAGCAGCTTCCTCTGCATCTTCTGTAACCAGGGAAAGAGCAGAGGCTGGGAACAGCAAAGTGATGCCACTACCCATAGGAAGGAATAAAGATCCTGGGGAATAAAGAGTGAACTTGCTAATGGCAGGCAATGGCAGGAGTCTGGAGGCAAATGACTGATCACTCGGAGGCAAATAATCATCCTTCAGCATAGGTTTGTTGGAGATGTATATTAGTAGTTTGAAATTCAGATTTGCCAAAAGTCAAGTTTCTTACAATACTTAGACTCCTGTTCCCTCGTAGCTAAGGAATTAGGAATGTAGAGCAAGACTTGGCAGATGGGACTATTATTGGCTTTGGCCAACGTGAAGCCACACACTGAATGTCAATGAAATGCAAACAGAACTGAGACCATTTGCTGGCATTTAGGCAAAGGTACACAACATTTAGTTGTTATTATGTAAAAAGCATTGTAATAAAACTGGGAATTTGATTCTCTGGGCTTCACTTTCAAAGTTAAAAATGTAACCATCACCTAAATGGTTAGGCTGTCATTTATCACAGACCTCTCTTGGATCAAGATATTGTAGGCACATGAAGTAAAATACAAAATTCCATAAATGCCTCAAAATATATAAAAATATAGAAATATTCAATTTCTTCAAGTTTTAAAATATGAGCTTTCAAAATCAAAAGTAGTTTCCTTTAAAAATCTTCACAAATGCCTGCATGTTAGTACACCAGGATGGGAAATACTTTATTCTTGTCTTACCTGGCTGACTGAAAATGTAAGAAAGTAGTCATATTGACAGAATCAGCATAGGGATCAAACCTGCTTTGAAATTTAAGGATTAAGGGACAAACAAATAAAACAGATGTCATTATGAGAGTCTAATGTAGGTCACCCAGCCAGGATGGCAACACTAATGATTTATTCTTTAAGAAACTAAAGGACACCTCTAAATCAACCACCTTTGTCCTTATGGGGGATTTCCACTTGCCAGATGTTAACTGGGAATACCACACAGCGGGTACAAACAGACCCAGAATATTCCTAAAACACCCAGATGATAACATCTTGATACAGGTATTCAGACAGCTGACTAGGAAAGGTGCCCTCCTTGATTATTTACTTTGCTAATTGAGAGGATGTCGTGAGTGAAGTGGTGATTGGTGACTGTCTTGGCCACAGCAATCCCAAAGCAACCCAGTTTAAATACTCTGTTGGCAGGAGGAAAAGTGCCATCAAAACTTCACCTCTGGATATGAGGTAAGCAGACTTCAGGTGGCTCAGGGAGCTAGTTAGCGAGATCCCCTGTGAAAATGCTTTTGAAGGTGCTGGCATCCATCAGTGTTGTCCCAATTTTCAGGAAGGGCAAGAGGAATGGCCCTGGCAACTACAGGCCCATCAGTTTCATTGCCATGCCTGTGCATTATTCAGCTGGATGAACACATGCAAAACGGGCGAGCAACTGGCTCATAGGTCAGACACAAAGGGTTATAGTAAGGGGGGCTACATCACGCTGGTGTAGCCAAGCTGTCACTAGTGGAGTTTGGCAAGGCTCCATTTTAGGGCCAGTGCTCTTCAATATCTTCATTAATTACTTTGGATACTAAGTAAGTTTGCCAGTGATACTAAATTGGAAAGAGTTTGAGAGACCTTGCAAAGAGATCCTGACAAATCAGAGCAATGAATTTCAACAAGGACAAATGACAGATTCTACACCTGAGCTGGGGCATCCCTGGGTGTGCATCCCATCTAGAGAACGAGATGCTGGAGAGCAGCAGGAGATCTGGGAGTCCTGGTTGATGGCAAGTTGAAGATGAGCCAGCAGTGCCCTGGCAGCCAGGAGGGCCAAGCGTGTCCTGGGGGCATCAGGCACAGCACAGCCAGCGGGCAAGGGAGGGGATTTTCCTGCTCTGCGCTGCACTGGGGCAGCCTCACCTTGAATATTGTGTGCAGTTTTGGGTGCTGCAATATAGAAAAGATATAAAGCTCTTAGAGAGTGTCCAAAGGAGGGACACAGTGACGGTGAAGTGCCTTGAGGAGATGTTGTATGAGTAGGCCCTGGGGTCGCTTCGTCCCTTCAGCCAGGAGGAGACTGAGAGGAGACCTCATCACAGTCTACAACTTCCTCATGAGGGGAAGAGGAGGCGCAGATGCAGTTCTTTGTGTTGACTAGTGACAAGACCCAAGGATGTCACTCTGGAACACCCTAATGGCCTGAAGTTGCCAGGGGAGGTTTATGTTGGGTATTAAGAAAGTGATTTTCACCCAGAGGGTGGTTGGGCACCAGAACAGGAAAGCGGTCACAGCACCAGCCTGATAGAGTTCAAGAAGCATTTGAACAACACTGTCGGGTACATGGTGAGACTCTTGGGGGTGTCCTGGGCAGGGCCAGGAGTTGGACTTGATGCATGTGGGTCCCGTCCAACTCAGGATATTTTATTATTCTATGTTTTATGTATGGAGTCCAATCTAAAAGGAACTGTGAAAAATTGCTGGAAACCACAGTACCCACTGGTTATGCCTACTGCTTTTTAAAATTATTTGCAAGTCATATCTAAATAAGATAGTTTGCATATGCAACATCCACTGCTACTTCTGGTTTGGCTTTTCAAGATGATCATCTTTAGGAGTCTACATTGATGTCCAGAAGTTTTCTTACTTTTATTAAATAAAAAATGGCAATAACCTTTGTTGGAACTCCTGATGTGAAAAATTTGAAAAGTATTCAATAATCCCACTTGTTAGATTTGAATCACTGATCCAATTAGCAGGTACACACTCATTTCAACAAAAATCATATTTGGGTTACCATGTAACCATGGAAATTCAAAGCTAGAGATACTTATGAAGAACTTATGGATTATTTTGTATTTCCAGATTTAGATTTCACTTCTGATGAACACTTTTTTTTTCCATTTGAAATGCACTTAATAGCATGAGGCAATATCAAATGGCATTATCAATTATAAAAAAATCCACCTGCCACATTTTCCAGAGACAAAGTATGTCTACATTAATCGTTTATTTTATAAAATTATTAAAAATAATTTTATTTTTCAAATAATCAGAAAAATTGCCATTTCAGGAGCCCAAAGTTTGTCTTTCTACAGAGCACTTTCAGTATTAATTCCACCAATAGCTATTATTCTGATGTTATTTACGTAACAATGGTATCACTTCAGACTGACCAAGGTAATGAAGGTCTGACAGACTTCAGAAGGCAAGTATGCGAGCAACTGTTGAAGTGTTACCAATCCGAGCCTTGTGTTTCACTCTCCTGATGCATATTTCCATCTTAAAGCAGGGTAATATGATCCTGCAAATCAGTTCTCCAGGCGTCATCCATAGTGTTGCAGCTTGCTCAAGCTACCTGCTTTACACCCGAGATAATCATTAAGTGGATCTGATGGATTTTCAAATGCACATCCCAGTTAGATATTAGGAAGAAATTCTTAACCCTGTGAGGGTATTGAGGCACTAGCACTAGTTACCCAGAGAAGCTGTGGTTGCTCCATCCCTGGAAGTGTTCAAGGCCAAGTTGGATGGGGCTCTGAGCAACCTGCTCTAGTGGAAGGTGTCCCTGCCCTTGGCAAGGGGTTTAGAATGAAGTGACCTTTAAGATCTGTTCCAGCCCAAACCAAATTCTGTGATTTTATGATGGCCTTGCCTTAGAGACACCAACATCCCCAGGAGCTGCAGGGCAGAGAGCTAGTGAGGTGGAAGAAATCTCAGCTCTCTGCATTCACTACAAGTCTGTCAAAATCTGTGTGCATCTTTCTTACTTCCTCCAGAGAAATTGTTGGACATGGAAAAATCTAGTTTCCATGCTCAGACACAGTCACTCATGCTTGTATCCACTTCTAGGCATATTCTAGATAAATTCATTGTTATTATAGATTAAAGCAAAAATTAAATATTGGAAATGAAAGGCCCACTAAAACCAAGGAGTCATATCTTCTGGTCCACCTCTTAGAATACCTACAAACTGTACAGAGTACTTTCAAAATGCTAGGCTGTGGGCAGAAGACCTCCCTTCTGTTGTAAATGTGGTAGAGGAGCCACACAGCCTTCTACAAATGTCAAGGTGCTGTACAGGTGCAGGATGTAGAGGAAAAATGGATGGTGGTGCACATGGGAACTGAGAAAACCACAGAAGGCTGAAGAAGATAGGGTTGGTAGCATGAATGGTATCCTCACCTCCATGCAGTTAGTACTCTCACCTCCAATTTGTAACACTGTCAGGCCAGCCTAAGGACGTGGGGAGGGACATTAATTGAATAAAGTAAATATATCTCAAGAATCTGAAGCAGAACAGGCAGAAGAAAGAGAAGTATCTGTGGAAAATCTGGGCAGCACCATTTCTTTCTATTTCAGTTGTGAAAATTAGTTCGTAAGTACTGATAAGATCAGTCTCAAAAATTGAGACAATTGCATTCTCAAGTAACTAAATACAAAACTGTAAGAAGCAATGAACAAATGGTGAGAAGAATTATTGTTTTAATGAAAAAAAGGACAAAAATAAGCAAGTATATGTTTACATAAAAATAGTATCTAGTCCTACTTGCAGGTCTTCTCGGTGTCAGCATGAAATCTTTACTAATTAATAATTATTTAAAATGTGTGTGCTCTAGGGAATCCATTCCACTTATAACAGCAGTGGAATTTGGGGCGTTTTTGTCTCTCAGTAGTGAATATCAAGAAGTGTTATGCATGTGAATGGGACACAAAACCATCTCTGTAAGAGCAGTGCCTAGTTGCTTGCTGCAAGACAATGACTGTTTTGTTTGTAATTTTTTTTGTCAAGAGCCATTTGTGTTGAGCTGCTCCACTGAGTTTGGAAGCCTTTGTGTATTATTATACACAAAACACAAAATCCAGTCCACTTCAGGCTTAAAAAATGTCTCAAAGAATTCCCTGCTTTACTTCTGAAGGATGGAGGCTTTCCCAAAAAAAGTGAGAAATTTCTACAATTAGCCTTTTTTATTGTAATGCTCTGTAATGCTCTGAACTGAGCAGTTGGCCTAAATTTCAGTTGTATACAATTAAAAGCTTATGGTAAGGCTCATTATTTCTTTACTGTGTTATTTGCAAAGAATGCCATCCATTCAAATTGGTCAATACATATTATTATGCCAGACCAGTGCTTTATGCAAGGGGAAAACAACAGTAAGGACACAAGAGGATTCTCCTCCTTTCCCATATTCACTAGTATTTCTAAGCAGTCACAATAGCATTTTCTACCAACCATTTTCATTACTGAATAAATATTATTTACATAAGAAGAATAACCATAAAAAGGAAGCAGCTTCCATATTCAGAAACCCAAGCCTCTTGCAAGCTGTATCCTGTCTTTCCTCACACCTCCTCAGAACAATAAAACAAGATCCTCCATCTGTGAGCATGGCTTTCTGCTCCTTTCCCATTTTCAGTGGTAACAGCCCTTCTACTTCTCATCCATTTCTCTGATGGATGTCCCTTCCAACCTATATCCTTTACATTCTTCTGCACTTCCAAGGTGATTTCATTCCCACCTTTACTGGGCAGTCATGTAGGTTCTAATGTAGAAAATGCTTTGTTTCTCCATTAAACAGAATTAGGTTAACCCCTCGTCATCTTTTATAATTCCCGTTTAAAATGACAAATATTGCTTACAGTCAAAATTTTAACAAGTTCTTCTCCTGTGACAATTTTTCTTTGTGAAAACAGCGTTGTGTGAATCACAGTATATTGTACAGCTGACGCAGCTCAATTGCAGAGGTGGTGTTGGAAAAGCAAATCAGAGTACAGAGGAGTGAAAAAAAAAAACCAGAAAAAACTGTGACAATAAAGGCACAATTTCCACAGGTAGCTAATTAGAATTCATTGTTAATTACATTTTGCATAGTTAATTATTTTTAATATTATAGTGAATCCCGTCCTTGTTAAAGCAAGCAATAACATTTTCATCAACTTCATTAAGCTCAGAAATTCAGCCTCATATAACCTTACTCATACATACAGCCTTACTCACGCAATGCTAACCACGCTAGTTTTTAGTCTTCCAGGAAAAAAACAGGCCCAGAAGCTTGCTTTCCAGCTTATGTCTTCCATTAGAGAAGAAGGGTTGTTTTGCTTCCCCCAGGCCAGACCCAGTGTTTCTATCCAGGGAGTTGCTTACTTTACAGCCCAAACCAGTTTGATCAGATTTCATCCTACATCTCTAAATGCATCAACAGTAATTAATTCTCTGTGGCTCTCCATGTTATTTCTTTACATTATCAATTCAAAATAATCACTTCATAAAAAAAATTCAAGATGCATGTCGTTCTCTGACTTGCAAAGTAGCTTTGGAAATGCCAGCTTGAGTATGCCCACTAGACAGATCTTCATGAGACTTTGGAAGCATTTGTCACACAGACATTCAGATATCCATTACAGATCTGTTGAAATTAAAAACATTTGGCACACAGTAATGGATATGTCAGCAATTCAGATGGAAAATATGTATATATTCCATATACTAAAAAATAGCATTCTCCATCTACTAGAAAATAGCAACTTCTATAGGCTGTCTATAATTTTCAAATTAAATACAATTCTCAACTGAGAACCAAGAAGAAAATGCTTGCATTTGAAAAGGCCTTTTCAAATACAGGAACATTTTGTATAAGGTTAGCTAATAATAACATCTAAAGATTTATTACAGTGCTAAAGTATATTCATAAAACTGTTCACCTACAAATATTAGATTTGCAAACTGATCGGGATATAATTTAAAAATCCACCCAAACAACAAGGAAATGCTAAGGGTGGAAAAAATCAACTGGTATTACACTGGAAATTGAAATGTATCATCATTGTTACACTAACCTATATATTATGGGCAGAATTGTCTTAATGCCATGGAAATAGATTCTCAGTATTCAAATACCAGTATGCAAATTTTCAAATTAACCTTTCCATGGACAATACAACACAAATACTTCACAATCATTTAAAATTATGGAGTGGTGTTCAGTAGGCACTTTCAGCAGCAAGACTATTTTGAATTTTGAGTTTAAACTTAGTTGCAAGAATGTTGAAATCTTTTCCTAAGTTATTATGCAAAGCTACATCATTGCAGAAAACTTAGAACCAAAAAAAAGTCATTTGCCCAAATGAGAAAAAGCGTTAAATCCATTTGATCTCAAAAATAAAAAAGTCTCATGCCCTTTAGTTAGGGTGGGCGGCTGCCTTAGAAAGGAACTTTACTTGATAGAGATGAGAAGAATAACCTTTAGCCAATAATCAGTGCATAAGAAAAATCTCCCAATATATGAGAAGGAAGTGGGATGCTAATTTTAATTCTTTCCATTTAGAAGCTACCGAGTATTGAATTTCTCCTAATGCCTGGAAGGTGGCCAAAAGCACTTTAGCTTTTATACATTGTTCAGTATATAGGGAAACCCTTTATGAATGTTGATAGGGAACCTTTACTCATTTAAGCAGAAAAGGAAGCAGTCTTTCTGTAAAGGATTTGTTAACCTAGAACCATATGGTATCCTTTCATACAAAAATGCTTCATAAGGAAAAAAGAACACACTTTAAAACAAGAAAAAGTTAGGTCAAGTTGATCTTTTGCCATGGATTGTCCTGGCTACAGCGTGTTGGGAGAGGCATTAGCAGTGGAACAGAAAGGCCAAGGGCAGGTGGATCAAGGCGTAATCCCAGGTATAATGGCCAGGGTGTGGGAGGAGGGAAGGGAATAAAGACAATTGTTAGGTCTGCTCTTTAATATTTTAAATAAATCCCAGCCCAAAATAACATCAGGCTACTTATCTTAATGTATCAGGCAACTGTCCACAGCTCTGTTTACAGAGAGAGATGTAAAAACTGTGATGGAGAATTTGTGCTGGACTTCTCCAGCATGCCCTTTCATAAAGGGAGTTTTTTGCAGCTCTTCTCTTTTGCCCACCCCACTTACTACAGTTTCAGGAACTTGTTTTTTCCTCAAGGGAGAATCGCATGATATTTCAGATATGCTAATAATGTATATTGAGCCATAAAGTTTGGGGTTGGGATGCCAACAGTGTTAGTGATCTAAAATTAATGAGCTCAAACGGCTCAAACAGGAAGGAAAACAATCTACTGGGACAATGTGTGCTTCAGCTTGTTCCAGCACTAGGTCTTTTGTTGATTTGTGTTACATTGGCTGCCAGCACAATAAACTGTTGCAACCAACAGCATTTGCACCTGTTGTCTTTTCTGCTTTCAGTACAAGAGTATTAACACCACTAAACACTGCACAGGACCCAGGTCCATCTTTTAATTCTTTCTTCAGAGCCACAGTTTTTCTTCCTCTTTCAACCAGATCACAGATTCGTCCCTATGACACATCATTTCAACATGCCAGTTTTTTGAAAAATGAGACTCAACGTACCAGTTATCAGTATTTTTCAAATATCAGACCTCCAATATCTTTTCTATCTTATTCATATTCCTTTGAAGAAAATTAGAGCCTGGAAAACTGCTGCTATGGATCTTCTCATCTGTATCAATTTCAAATTACTGCTGTATTTGCAGACAGTATAAAAGATTTCAACAAACATTTATGAAATGTGGCTATAAGGTTTACTGACTGCTCCTCTGTGATAGAAAGCTGTGACAGCCATGGGTTGGTGGGAGGACTCCTGCTTTAGCACAAAGCTCAGAGCCCTTCCTCTACAGCTTCCCTGCCATTCACACAAATGAACCCTAGGAATTGTGTGCACTTCTGGCTCTGTATATGCATGCATTTCAAAACACCAAATACTCATCTTCCTTCCACCACCTGAAGAGTCTGATTCCTGCTCCTGCTTCTTTCCAGAGGGACTCTATCTTTCACCATGATCCATCAAAGACAAGAGTGACTTTTAGTTTTTAGCCTTTGTCACTCCTACCATCAACCCTTTCAATTACTGATGGCATTTAAAATTCTTTTCAGTTGCTTGATAATTCACTCTTCTCTTTGATACTACTATTTATTACCATAGCCTCAAGAGAACCTGAGAAAATCGAAACTGGCTTTGAAGGTAACATACTGCATTTGAAAGCAGAGCCAAAAGGTAAATCTTGTTTTACAGCCTGTCACATTTTTATTGGAATAGTCCTGATATCAATGAGGTTTGTCAATATCTTACTAAGGTACAATATGTCATAGGTAAAAAGATCACTTTACTTTTATGAGTTACTCAAATTGTGACCATCTTCTTTCCTGTTTTGAAGACAAACAGCTGAAATTCCATTTGAAATATGCAGCTGTATTTACTTCTTGTCTGAGAAATACAACTGCAGACATAAAGTTTGACCTGGAGTAAACCAGTTAGAACTGATTTACAGGGGTATAAACTAGATATAATTTCAGGTATGTCACCAAGATTATGCATCTAAAATACAAAAAAAATTCAGATGTAATACTCTAGAAACATATAGTTTTATTATAATCAGTGACCATCAATTCCCCTCCCACTTCCACTGCTGTAAAGTACAGGTAGGATTTATTTTAGCTAGCGTTATCCATTCTAAGATAGTCCTTTGCTAGTGTCAGTGGCAAGGGATAGACGCCTCATTCTACCCCAAAGTGAGATGGAGGAATTACACTGAGAAATGCAGGCATTTTCTTTCTGCTCACTACACAAGAAAGACAGTGAAGTAAAATCTAAAGGAAGATTGTAAGGCTAAAAGAATGGACATATATAGATGGTGCTCAGAGTAAACTCTTGTCTTGGTTCTTTCTGTGACCTTTAAGAAAAATATGCAATATTTCCCTTTTTCTTTGTTTCTGTTTGTTTGGGATTTTTTTGTTTTGTTTTTTGTTTAAATTAAGAAGAGAGGTCACAGGACTCATCTCATTTTCAAAATAAATTCTGATAAGTTAAATGCAGTCACTCCAGTTATGTTAGTCCTGTTACATTACATTACAGCTGGCTAACTCTCAGGAAATTACAAACTAGATTTGGTTAGCCATTCATGTGTTGGTTGTAAAGTTCTCTGATCAGAAAATACTAGTCCAAAATTGTCATAGCAGCTTCTCTGTACTATCAGACTACTTTTTAGCAGAGAATTATGATGTCCAAATTTAAAGCAAATTTATTAACCTTAGTCACCTCAACAAAAATATCACTACAAACACAATGCTTCTTGTAATATTAACTTTACATGGTTCTATAGCAAAACAACAAGCTATGATAATGTATTTCACATGCACATAAAAATTAGGAAAATAGCTTAATTCCAAAATAGAAGATGACAATATATTTAACAAAACAGTTACTGAATCCACTTGGGAACCTGTTAAGGCAAAAACATATCCTTTAAGCCTATAGAATCACAGAATATCAAGATATTTTATGTTATTCTGAAGTTGGAAGTGGCGCATAAAGAGAATCAAGTCCAACTCCCTGCTTCTCACAGGACTACCCAAAACTTAGCAATGTGACTAAAAGCATTGTCCAGAGACTTCTTGAACTCTGAGAGGCTTGGTGCCATCACCACTCCCCCTGGGAGCCAGGTGTTCTAGTAGACAGCCACCTGTGGTGAACCTCTAATGAAGAACAATTTCCTGATGTCCAACCTCAACCTCCCCTGACAGCACTTTGTTCCATTTCCTTGTGTGCTGTCACTGGTCACCAGAGAAGGGTCATCACCCATCCCTCTGCTGCCCCAATATCCTCTCTTTTCTGAGACCTGCAAGCCAACATGAGTTTCACTAGGAGATGCTTTTTATCAAAGACTCTTCTATAGTGAGATTTTTCTCTAATGCTCCAGCCCTGAGGAAGAGCTCCAGAAACTTCTGCTTTACAAATTTCTTTAGAATAATAATTCAGGCTGTATTGTATATTTTCATTGTTGACTAACTGGTTAATTACTAGTAATTTTCTTCTATCCTTCCTTCTGGGTACCAGATACAGGAGTTATTCAAATCACAGTCCAAAAGAAGTTCAGGGAGTTCCTCCACCATGTAACGTCACACTTCACAGAGTAGATGAGGGAAAACTCTGCTATCAGAGAGTGAAGGCAAACTGAATTTGAAACAAAAGGGAGGAGCTAAAAGGGCCTGCCCATACAAATATTACTTGCAAATATTGCAAATATTGCATATCAACCCACTCTTGCCCTAATTTTTCACATTTTACTAATTGTCCAGAGTATTAGAGACCATGGTCAGGTAACATCCTCAGCACTATGTCAATCCCTTGCCTACAAGTATAGTCACGTAGGAGATGATGTATGTATTCTGGAAGATACTCCATATACTAAGAAATTAGTGTAAGCTTTAATTATCTTCAACATTTTAGAAAACATATGTTGCATCTGATTTTAGCATCTTGTGCTGTTCTGTGGAAGAATCTCACACTGCCTTAGTTGTAAATTAGTTTCCCTGACAGAGTCCAACAGGGGCAAAAAGTACCAAACACTTGGTTCTTTATAAGATAAGCAACAAACAGACCTCCAACTACTTTACATAACCATCCTAAGTGGCTTTGTGGATGATACTTTGAGTGATCAAAACCACATATGGACAGAAGTTTTGCATTTATGCAAATAGCTCTCATTTCAGTAGCTAACACGGCACTAACTCCTCTGCATGTAACAAAGGCTTGCTGACAGCTGACTCTGGTCAAATGGCATTTCATTAGCATTGAGTATATCCAATATGGCTCTCACTATATATCACAAATATATTAAATATATTTAAAATATATTTCACTGCTCTAATTCAAAAAATAAGCCTGTCCCAGTGCTTTTACAGCTGCTTGGTCCATTGGATGTTTTGTAAATTAGTGATCATGTAGACAATTTTAATAGAACTGACTTAAAGTGATGCTTTGCCTTACTTCACTGGTATATAGTACCTGCTATTAAATCTACATGGTGGTCTTGTTAGCTTATTTTAGCTGGAAAGAGCTGCTAGTGAGTTAAATAAAGTTAGAGTTTGAACCTTAAAGCATTAATGTCAACCAAAATGGACAAGGGGAATTAACATGTCACTAATTCTAGTACATCTAAAATATTACTACAACAAAGTAAAGAATTATAATAATGGAAAAATTACAAAATAAATAACCCTGCAAGTGAAAATTACTTTGCATGTATTAAATTCAGCTTTACTGTTCAGCTTTATGGAGTCTTGTTTCAATACTGCCCTGGTGATACAGAGTAAATATGATTTTGCACTGTAAAAGATTTTTGCCTGTTAGGCAAATATTACATTCAAATTTAGCTCAATAAGCATCCTGTGTATTTTCTTGACACATGCATCCTGGACATGAGAAGAAATGAGAAATGGTGTCCAATTAGTCTACATTAACAGCCCAGCTGCTAAGTAAAGTAACAAACAATCTGTTTTTTCACTGATCAGTGCCTTTTGTAATGAAGGCAGCTCTGCAAGATATCTTTAGTTCTTAAAAAAATTCATAATCGAACTAAAGATTGAAACCCTTGAGCAGTCCTGATTTTCCACAAGACTATTAGAAAGCCATACAGACCACACAAGTTCTATTTCCATCACTATAAGGTATACTAATTTGTTATGGACTTCATAATAATATATCAACCAATTTTTGTTTGATTTTTAAAAATTTGGTGCAGTTCTGAATTAATATTACATTCCCAGAGTTCTCCAGTTTTGAAATGTATTTCTGAAATATATTCAAAAGCCAGTATATTACCAGAGAGCACCAGCAAGGCTAAGTACAAAAGAGATTGTACAGAAGAGAAAGTACATGGATGAGATGTTATAGTCTCTGCCTTCAAAAGTCCCATCACTCAAACTCTGCAAACATTTTCTGTACAGTACTATCCTACTGTACTGCTATGTCATGGCTTTGTCTGGAAAAATTTTATTGTTGCATCTTTTGATTAGAACTTCTCATAAATTACTTACTTTGCTAAAAATATTCACCGGGATTTACAGTAAACTGCACAAGGAAGTGAATGACCTCCAGAATACTTTGCAGAAAAACAGCTAAAAATTTCTGAGTTGCAGAGACCACCTCTGGACTGCCAAAATTTTAAGCAAACCCTGTAAACACAGTGTGGAAAAACATTGCAAGAAAAATCTCAGATTATCTCAATGAACTTGAAAATCCTCTCCTCTTTGGTTCTAGAACAGGTTTATTTGAGTTCAGAATCAATGTCTGGGAGAAGAGCCAGATATTTATGCAGCCGTTGCATTTGAAACTGTACAACAATTAGGTTTAACAGTTTTGCGTATTTTGGAACTCATCCACTTCACAATGGTGACATTGTGGAGATCAAGGACAAGAGAGGGTGGTTTTACTCGCCCTACCATTATCGGAGAGAAGAAACGTTTTAGGAGCTGCAGCACTGGCTGCATGCCTTACAGGTAAACTGGTTTTTATTGCCAGTACTCTAGTCTTATATAGAGAGTTGTAATTACACTGTGTCGGATTTTTTAAAAATTACACAAAATAAATATACATTGCAAAACACCTGTTAATTTCTAGAGTACTTTGAATCAAAGAAGGAAATTCCTTCTCTAATTACCAAGGAATTATATTCCTCAACTTCAAGAAGATAAGAGGTATGGTGACTAGAACCCCATGCAAGTGGTAAATTAGATGTCTGCCTTTACAAGAGACCTTCTGCCTCTCCATGAAAAAAAGAGTAGCTGAAGTGCTCACCTTGTGTATTTTTATTAGAAAGGGTCACAGCATAAATTTCCTGGAGTTCAAGTATGGCCACTTTTGCCTTTTTGTCCAAAGCCTGTTTATATAATAAGGGAGAATAGACTAGCCTGAGCCCTGTGAGATTGTGTCACAGGATGCATCTGAGTGTGTCCAGAGCAAAGACCCAATGGCCTAGAGCACGGCCAGCAGGCTGAATTAATGTCACCTGAGAGCAGCCTGGACAAGAGGAATTAACACATTTAGGGGGGCTGAGTGTTCATTCACACAGTGGGAGAGGCTTGGGGGGTCAATGGCCTCCTCTGCAGCAGGGGCAGGAGGGAGACACTTGCCAGCATTTCAGGCCAGAATATTGGCATCAAGTGACTCAGGTGCCCCAGTTAATGAGACCAAAGCTACTGAAAGCAGTGGAATGGGAAGGAATAACATGAACCAAGGAATGGCAACTAACTACAGACCGTAGAACCAGAAAGTTCTAAGGAGAAAAGACTAATATAGCAAATTCTAAAACTACATGAATAAAATACTTCAGTGCAACCAAGGATCAAAAGGAAACTGTGGGTGTAATTACTATACTACCCATGTGCAGAGGTGAACAAGAAAAAGCTGGCAAGATATGAGGGTTCCTCTTCACTGAATATTTCTGATAACTCCCACAGTGTTACACTATTACCTTTCACATCTTGGATGAACCTAACTTCTATAATTGTATCATGCATACAGCTGTAGACCTTAATTTCAGAATTATTACATCATCCAGTCCATTTTTCTCAGTATAGCATGAACTATAAAATTTTATGTTTTGGGGATCAAAAGCAGTTGTCATAAAGTATGTACCCAGTCTAGATATGAAGATGTTTCAGGGGCTGAGTATATCCTCCTCCATTTCCCAGGGCTTTGACTGCTTGGGCCCCAGGCTGTGCAGCTATCCAGCCTTGAACTAGAATTATAAGAAGTCTTATTGGTGGGACCTTCTTGTCTCTAGAGATGCTTTCAAGATGAGACTCTTGTCCTTGGTCTCTGCCTAAGCTACATGGCAGCTCTACCATTCCTAGTGTTTATCAGTGACCCAGACTTTGACTCGCTGTCTTGATTTCCAGACTTGATCCCAGACTTGATTTATCATTTCAGTCTTATACAGTGATCTGGACTGTTGGATGAACCTGGTTACCCTCACTGCTGGTCAGGGAGGTCACTGCCCCTACCTGCCCTGCTGCCACAGCTCTCTCCCCTTCCTTTGCTGGGCAGCTCATGGTTGGACCAGATCTTCCATTACTTCCCTTGCCAGTTTGCTCCAGCAGGTCATGACCTCTGCAAAATAAAATCAAAGAAATACATATTTTTAAACTAGTAACTACTTATTTTTGCTGATTTTCCCAGAACTGAAGAACATCAATGCCCCCTCACCATGAGGAAGGGATTACATGTTTTGATCAAGTCACTGTTTGATTTCCTGTAGGGATGTAAAGGAAGTTCTTGAAGTTGTTCAGTCTCAGACATTTCCTTTTATCTCTCAAATAATTTACAAGCCCTTCTCCACATCATTAGCTTTTCAATGCTTATAAAACATCATGAGCAGAGCAGCATCTCCTATTTCTTTTTGTTATATAGAGCACATCATACAGAGACCCTGTTTTGTGTCACATTGCCTATTTCTGGAAGTCCTCTTTGCTCTGCCATATCAATATTGCACATTCAGATGCTTGTTCACTGAGGTGCCCCATCCTACTCACAGCAAACTGCTTTTGACAGTACACTTACCCTTCCTCTTCTTTCTCAGCTCCCACCCCCTTCCTTGCCTTTTTTGCTCTTAGGTCAAGTTTGATGAAACCCCAATTATGCAACAGGGTAGGTTTCTCTGCCCAATGAGAGCAGGGCACTTGTGCTGTCCTTCTGTGTGGTAGATGGTCAGAACAGCAGTGTTGCTTTAAGATGGTGAAGAATTGACAAGGCTGGCTGGGACAACAATCCGAATTTGGTTTGTTGAGGAGATAAAGATGCACACAAAGACACTCTGATAAAGGTCAGAGGGCCCTACTGCTGCCTCAGGAGGAAGAGGATCTAAGTGTTTATTCTGCCTCTTTTGTCAGATATAAATTTTGACCAAAAGTAACTGAGACCCTCATTAAGCTCCATTAGCATATTGACTTATGCACCCATTGAGATGTAAATGAAGGAGAACATGGGATGTGTAATGCACATACGACCAAATAACATGGGATTGTTCTATCCTACTGGGACAAATCAAAAATTATTGCATAAAAGGGCAGAAAGGGTTGAAGGGGAAAAACAGATCTGCCTGCTCAAGTTCAGTCAACAGACCACATCTCCCCCTGAAGAGAAGCCTTTATGCAAGCTTTGCATCTCCAGCTGCATTGGAACACAGCTGAGAATATTCATTTATACATATATAGCATGATTAGATCTTACTAATCTTTCTATGGCAACACATATGAACATCTGGAGTTGGTGCATTTATCACTCACAATCCTTGAACGTGCTTCAAAAAATTCATAAATCTGGAATGTTCCCAGTCCTTACTGAATTGATTGGAACTACAGTAATGCTGTAGTAGTTTTCTCCTGTTATTTTACCTAGCATCAATGTAAATCCAACACGACTAGTTGTCCAAAAAGGGTAGATGAAATGTCCTAAGGCCAGACAAATGTTAACACCTCAATCTTTCTAATTTACAAAGTGTTTTCAGACGTATTTGTATAACCAGTGTAGAGATTGTCTCAAATAACTTTGTGGAATTAACTTAGAGCTGCTAATTATAGACTATCCATGGAAAGGTGATTCTGAAGACAGTCTAATTCCCATGTTTTGACTCCTGGAAGAGAACAATGGGGATTTTAGTAATACCATGAGGTCAGAGGAGCACTGGAGAAGGCAACCAGCACAATGGATAGAATTACTCACATAGGCGCTATGGAAATGGCAGACTGGAATTTAGGTCTGCAGCCCCAAAGGGCTGACCTTTTAAAGCCTGTAACCATTACACACCTAGGTCTGCACCACTAACAAGGCTTAGGCATAAAGTCTTCCAAAGTTATAGGCAGGAGACTTCCAGAGCATGTCCTCCCTTTCCTACACACATTATGACCTTTTTACAAAAGGATAACTGGCCTGTGTAGTATGCTACACAAGAGATATTAGGTCAGCTCTTAAGAGTTGTTTTTTCTTTGTGCCAAAGATGGGAATGGTGCTGCTGCACTAGCCCCTCTTCCATGGCATAGCAGGAAAGTACCTTACGTGCTGGATAGAGACAGGGCTAATAGAGTTATCTACACCCATTGCCTGATATGATTTAGATTTTTTTTGGTCTCAATCATAATGAAAAATAGGTTTAATTTTTTTCTTCCAAATAAAGAATCTCAGCCTATTTCCCTCAACCATCATCTTTCCACAATCCCTTCCACTTTATCAAAACACCCACACAATTATGCTTCAGACTGGTTTATTTCGTAATATTGCTTTCAGCCTCTTTAAGCTACATTTCTGGATCAATGCCATACTAGCTGTCTTTCAAAGGAAATGAATTTAAGTCATATCATATCTAATCCTCCTGCTTTTATTTCTCTATCATGCTTTTCAGATATATATATTTGGTTTTGACTGTTTTGAGAGCTCAGTGCTCTCCTAATTTATATCTAGCTATTGTTTATCTATCACTAGTCTTGTAACTGCAGCTGTTCCTGCAACAGCCTTCAAGATTTAATCGAAAAAGAACAGCCATTTATAATTGCAAAATTCATGTTTAACATTGTCCTAGTAGCCTCAACCTAAAATTTTAGGCTAAACTCAGCCTAAAATAATGTTTTATGTAATTGAAGTCTTTTTAACTACTGTCAAAATTATCTTGGGTTCCTGAATTGGGAAATGGCTGGATCCACTTTTGACATTAAAGATAAGATCTTGCCTGCTGTTGTTCTGACTGGCTGGCTGGCTGTGTAAAATGGCTCTAACAATGGCAAATTTGTCCCAAGACCACTCTGGAGCTGACAGACCAACTTTTCTCCCAGAAGATGCCTCAGATGGAAGGTACCTTGTTGTCTGACTTGAGGAAGCTACTGTGCTTTATCCTCACCTTTCATGAAGGGGCAGAGCAGAGAGCAGCACATGGCCTGCCTTAGTCCCAGCTCGGCTGCTGCTGGGACAGTTCTTGCTCCTTCACTCTGTAGTTGTTTTACTGCAGCACATTTTATCTGCAGCCTCAGATACTACTCCTGTTTCATCACCTGCCAAGAAATGTAATTATTGATTTATATGTAAGATATCACAATGAGCAGGAAAACAAATGATTCAGTGCCTCTGCCAGCATCGGTCTTACTAAAATTAATTTTTTACCTCCAGCATCTCAGAGATAATCAGGCCCTTTTCTAGTCCAAAAAAGGAGATAATTATTCTAGTTGGAAAAAAATCAACTTCAGTCTGTACTTGAAATTTGAGGAGAAAAAAAAGGGGGAAAAAGGAATTATGCAAAGGGGAAAAGCATTTTTCCCTTCAAATAGGTCTCATTTCCATGTCATTTACTCACATAATAATTTTGCAGGAACTGAGTTCTGGGGTGGAAAGACTATTTGTAAGGAACTGAGAAAGGATGCTTGCCTCTGTTAATAGCAATTATCCTCAAACTTTATTTTTCCAAGGGAGGAAGAGACTATTGGAGACACCTGGCTGCCCTTCTAGACACCCTTTTTCTCCCATATTTTGCTACCAGGGACTCACCTGCCTGTGCTGCTTTTAGCTTCTTCCATAGATAGACCCAGACTCTCAAAGGCACATCCATTCTCCTCAGCACCATCCACTCATTTACTAAAAGCAAACCTCCTGTAAATCCTGTAAATCCTCAAAAGGCAAGCAAGTGCTCCAGAAGATAATTCAGCTTCAACATTTATGGACAGCAAAGGGTTCTTGAGCAGCAAGGGCATAATAACCTGTCATCTAATCTTGCCTCCAAGTGGTTTGTCTTCAGCCTCCAATCTCCTTCCTGCTAGGCTATGCTTTGGGCTTCAGAGAAGGGCCTGAAGGAAACCTGGACAAATAGAAATTCTCAGTTGACACTTCCTTTCTTTAGATCTTTTCCCCTTTGTCTTTAGGAGTAGCAGGCTACACATATATTTGTATATAGTTTAATACTGTAAGGAATCATGTATATTTGATTCTGTCTCAGTGTTTGATGCATCACTTTTTTTAAGCTTTAGCTTTGTTAGCCACACAGGTCTGAAGTTTCTGTTAAGGCAGAAATAGCATAACAGTAATATTGCTTACAGTTAAATTCTCAGTACAGGAAACTGTATCAAAAAATAAGATCCTCTAATTTTGACTCAGTCTCCCTTGGGTTGAGACTGTGAAGTTTGAGCTGAAGTACATCATTCAAAGTTACAAGAAAGTGAAACAATTGTATGAAAGATTGCATAGCTGATTATTCTTTCAGCACAGACTAGACCATATTCTTCTTCACATTAGTGAGCACTTACACACAGTACCAAAAATTACCAGTTAAGAGCAACAACCTACCCAGCCTATCCTTTGAAAGAGATCAAAAGCCCCAGAGGCATCAAGCACTGTGAAGCCCTGAAGCTCTTTCAGTACAGGAACAAGTAAATCCTTTGTTCTTGTCCAGATGTTTTTCTTCTCACGGATACATCTAAGGCTTTATCCCACCTGAACATCAACAATATTTACACCACTATAATTTCACCAGTTACAATTCCAGTGGCTGAGCATTCCTGGAGTAACCATGTGAAATGGCTTTTGTGTGAATCTTGTGTGATCACCCAGCCTCAGATCTGCCAGGTGAACCATGTTAAAAAGACTTGAAAATGTGTCCTTTGAGCTGTGGGGGTCTCTCCCCTATCCCTGAAGTCTAAAAGCACCTCACAGTCAGGATTTTTCCTAAGCAAATGCAGATTCCCCATTTCAACCAGAGTTTCTTGCCTCTCCCCATACTTCCTTCAGCCTTGAGTCACTTCCTGCCCACTTTACCTGCCAGTTCATTCTGCTAGTACACAGCAGGAGCCAGTCCCTTCTGCCTTGCTGCCACAAGGACCAGCACGGTCAAAACTCAGCAGCTGGGGTGGAAGTAAGCAGGCAGCTTTTCTCCCTGCTGCCCACTGACATGACTTTCTCATAGGTATATAACATGCAGTATTCCCATGCTGAAGCACAGGCAAATTAAAAATAATTCCATTACGGGGATACTACTTCATACTCACAGTGGCATTCTCCATTTTCATAGTCACATAGCCCAAGATTAAAATATATAAAGACCTGTACAATGATCTGTTGCCACATAAGCCAGACTTGGCTCTGGTTTTGAGAATCGGGGAGAGTTCTCCATAACAATAGAGATGTTTATAGAATTCAGCCAATGTATGCTAGGTGTCTTATCAATGTACCTTGGATGTTTTGGACAGAGCCACTATCTGTGGCACTGTCTGAAGCTGCTGCCTGCTGCCTGCCTGTCAGCATGTATTGCTCTTTCTTCATATAGATCTTAATAAATAATTATATTTAGCTTTCTGATTGATGGAGTCTATGTAGATCAACTGCCTGACTCAGCACAAACTCTCCAACTACAATGATCAAAAATATTTCAGACACCTTAGCCCTCCCTTGACATAAAAACCTACATGCTGGTGTAATCTGTCTATACAGGTACAGCAAATCATGTAGTACAGGTACACTGCTGGCCTGAGGAAGCTATTCTGAAGTGGCTTAAAATGAGATTTGTCGGGGTTTGGAGACAGCTCTTGCCTTTGTTCTGAAGGATTAAGTAAATTATCTCTCTGAAAGGAACACAAAGTATTCCTTTCATATATGTATTCAAGAATCTACTTTTTGCCTATTTCACAAGAGCTGCCTGTGTATTGGAGCTTTCCAATATCTTACCCTTGAGTGAACCATAATTTATAAAAAATCAGATTCATGATGGGAAAGAAAGGTAAGAGGACCCTGGGAACCAAGGCCTGCAACCCTGAGAGCTGAAAGTATTTGGCTGATGGTTTGCAAGAGATGGCTTACATTAAGCACTACATTTCCTTCCCTAAGTGTACAGAAAATTATTTAAGGCATATGCAACAAGGTGCTAAGTATGGCACTGATGTTTTCGTATTTAAGAACCATCTTTCCCTCCAAAATGGTGGCCTACTGCCCAAGAACTCAGCATAGAACTGCTCTTCAGTGCAAGTTTAGGATTTACCAACCCATCCACCTATTTCCCTAGTGAGAGAGCTCCACATTGTGGGAGGAACGTGCACAGGAGCAACACAAACAAGGGATGCTGAGAAGAGAAAGCATTGCCCAAAATTTACTCTGCTCTTTCACTAATCAGTTTTTTGCAATAATGATATCAGGTGAAAACTCTAATCTTTCTTTTTTCAAAGAGATTAGCTTTATGATAACAACATTGTTTTATCCCAGTCTTCCCAAGCATGTTAGATGCAGCACAGAAATGGGGAAGTAGAGCCATCCAAATCAAATCAACTATTTAAATACAGACCCAGCTAAGCTGATGGTAAGTTTAGATGTCTTGGAACCATAGGCACAGATCAGCATCCAGAAGCAGCTAAATCTGAAGCTATAAAATGTGTTCATCTTGCTGAAGCAATGATTTACTTAAAAAGTGCATATATTAGAATTTTATATTCTATCATTTCATACCTGTTTAGTCTCTCAATGAATTTTATACTTTAAAATGTAAACTACATGTTTACCTCTATTATTTTTTAAGAAAAGTTAATAAAGGAGGTACTGCCTATTAGTTATTTAAAATGCAGGATATGGGAATTAGAATGCAATGACCTTTAAAAATGAAGTTGCTCAGTAGCATAAAATTTTGTTTGTATGCCATTGGGTGACATTTTGTTATACCAATTTTGTACTTGTCAAAAACTTCAATTAAAAGAATAATTCTTCCAACATGTTAGTGATAGCGATCAGCCTATTGTCTGTAACTTTTTTTCTCAGGAGGCCAAATTCTGCCCTCCCCCCCAGATGGCATGCAGTTTTTAACATCAGATGATGTGTCATCATTGCTGACACATTCTCTTGCTGGGGAGCAGGCTCCACGGCGTTCCACACCAGGCTCTGGAAAAGCCAGAGAGCAGCAGCAGCAGGAAGGCAAGCCAGGAGCTGAAGGTGACCACAGTGCAGGGCACAGTCCCTGAAGTGGGCAAGTAGGGCACAGCGGTGACTGGCAAAGGCAGGGTGAGAAATCAGGTCTCAGGCTTGGGAGATCAACAGTTCAGACATGTCAGGGAGCTGACTGGGAGCACACACTGCTATGAAATAGCTCACACACAGGCCCAAGTTGCAGGGGAGCTCCTGCATCGGAGGGCAGATAGCATGGGTGTGGGTCTCCATCAGGGCTGGTCAGGGCAAGCTGTACGTGCAGGGCCCTGATAGTCCTGACAGCAGTACAGGGCAGCCCAGCCACTCCACAGGTGCTGTAGGGAATGACAGTCCTGTCCATCAGGACCCCTAAGCCATCTGAAATCCTTCAACTTCACCAAGAAGGGAAGATCTCTGCCTCATAGCAGTCTCCCTCCTGACTCCTATCCTTCTTGTACAGGTTCAATGATTTATAGGTTTATGATGCAATATTGCTATATCATCATTCACTTTCACTAGAGGGTCAAATTAAAATTGCATGAAAGGTTAAATTTGGGCATTCCTTGTCTGAAACACCATTTTAAACATCATTTATGTTTAATCCACATGGGTCATCTGAACTGTCCAGACTTTCAAACAGACTATAAAAATAAACACACTACTGCAAAGTTGCTGAATCACTTTTTAAGTAATCCTTAAAGTGAAGAAAAATACCTTCACAGCAAGGACTTTGCTCATTTAATTCTAGCATATAGTTACAGGATAAAAGATAATGATTCCTGTTGCATAAAAGTTCAATAATCTATATTGATCTCCCATTACCTCTACATTTCGCTGTAGGAAACCTTATGCAGCAATATTTAAGTGTCTGACTAGAAAGGAGATAGAGTTTCACCCTTTCAAAAACACTCGTCATTGGAACACAGGTAGGCAACCAAAAATACTTAGAGGAGTAGAATAGAAGAAGAATTTGAAGTTTTAAAACAAATCCTAGAACAAAAATCTACTAAAAAAACAGGAGCGAGAGAGAGAGCTCTGAAAGCTCAGACAAGGAGGGGGACTCTGTCAAAATTTGAATAACAAGTGAAGACCAGCAGCCAAAATTACCGTTTTCCTGGCCATTATGTTTTGTATGAATGATGCAGATTGTAGTTCTTGTCATGTGATGACAGAAGATAGATCCAAGGCTCCCTCTGTTGGAAGGAGCATGGCCGAACACCACCCCAAAGGACAGTGGGAGCTTAACAACAGCAGGGCACTGCAGTATTTACACACAAGTTTCTGCTCGGCAAGTCTGACAGGCTGGACAGCTGCCAGGAGGGGACAGAGAAAGTGGGGAGATGATACCTGTAATTTCTTCAGAGTGGACATCTGTTCTCCCAGGTTCCTTGGCTTTTTCCTTGGGAGCCAGACAGGTACTAGCACAACTTGGCCCATATAGAGGCATTTCCTGTGACAAAGGAGAACCCCTGCCACATATGCACACGGTGGCATTTGGGCATTCAAATGTTGTCTTGCTATTTTGGAATGCAGAGAAGTGCCACTTTTCCCTCTGCAGTGTGGAAGAAGATGCACCGAGCCAGCAGTCCTCAGATTGCTTTTCTACATCCCCCTCACCATAAGTTCTGGATTTTGTGTGATCCTCAGGGAGCTCCTCCAACACAGGTTGGAAGTGTTCTGGATTTTGGAATTTTGGATGCTCCTCCCACGTAAGAGTTGCTTTTGGTTTGGATGGATGCAGGGTGAGTGCTGGCTGGAGTGTAGCAGGGAAGATGGCAAGCAGAGGATAGAGGGAGAAGGGGACAAAGTAGCTCCTGACAGCCAGGCTGAAAAAGGACTCAGGAGAAGGCTGTAACTGCTGCAAGCCACAGAGCCAAAGCAGTACCCCTGAGCAGGACAAGGACATGATAGAAGAAGAAGGCTTTTCCCTGCAGCTCTCAAAATCGACAGATTGCCTCGGTCACACTTTTTTGGCGAAGCCTGTCTCTCATGCAGAGGGAACCTTTTAAGCACTTTGCTCCCAGGTAATTTTCTTGCTTTCCTACCTCCCCTGCTTATCTTTCAGCAGCTCCCCAAGGATAGGCCATCTTCCCTCACCAGGAGATGTATTCCCCAGATTCCTAATGAAGCATCCATTATCAGTTTGAGAATCACTATGCTAAAATGCCACATCCTCTCCAAAGGAGATCATAAACAGTAGCCCACAGCCCAGCGTGCAATTAATTAATTAAGATGTGCTTCACTGAAGAAAACTGTTGTCAGGCAGTGAGAAAACCAGACAGGATAAGAAAAGCACACATAAAACAAATCACACACACACACACACACACACACACAAGTGAAAGTGTTGACTCATGTTCATTATCAACTCAAGGCCTCAAGAGAACACTGCTGATGTGAAAGCTAGAAAACTGAGGAAAAAACCTCAGAAGGCAGGTTAGAAAACAATAGCTCATCAAGACAGAGGATTATCCTGCTCCAAGGAGCAACAAAGACTGGTGCTTTCCCACATGACTGACAGTGGTTTGACCAAAAAGACCATGTTGCCCTGGGGTACTGAACCTTTCATGCCAGATACGTTAAGCCTATTTATCCCCATGGGTTAGACCTAGCTCGCTTCTGTGTACATTCAGAAAAGGAAAAGAAAAAGGAATAATCACTGGCACTCAAAAATCTGTATGCTCCTGCTTGCAATCCTCTGCGCACGGAAAAAGATGCCCAAACATCAGTGAACCAGTGGAAAAGAAGGCTCACAGTCCAGACACTCAGGTGGCACTTAAGTGTGCCACTTTCTTCTCACCACAGCACTGTTAGTAGGTCCACTTGCTGAAACTTAAACACTGAGAAGAGCTTGGTTCTGAATCTCCAAGCCTAACTATAATGCATTCATTTCACAGTTCAGATCAGCTCACATGTATTTGCTTTAAGCACTACTGCAAATAGCAGGCTGTTTGTTTTCTTACTTGCTATTAAAAAAAAAA
>VWZN01017987.1:1617-14469 GCA_013396955.1 Regulus satrapa | reverse complement strand
GGGGGGGGGCTGCCGAGGGACTCGGCCCGCCCCGAGGGACGAGGATGACGGACACCCTCATCCTGTGTCGGGGCACCCTCGGCTGTGTCAGAGCCGTGTCGCCGGGTGTGGGGGGACGCCTTCCCGGCGTCTGGACAGGGGGAGCCGGCTTCAGTTTGTCACCTTAAGCGTGTTTGACATCAGAGGTGCATGAGTGGATCGAGGCGCGAGGGAGGTGATAAATGAGCGGAGAGGTGGCAGGTGAGGATCAGTCCGGGATCTGTGAGAGGTGAGGAGCAGCGAGGGGCTGTTTAACTGCGCATCAGCAACACCTTCCCGATATGTGGTCAGCAAAAAAAAGAAAAAAAAGAAAATGTGTGGCTGGTCTGCCACTGTAACTGGCACTGGGATGTTGTATGCACTCCCTTCCGTACACAGGTCCTCCTTTTTCGTGTACTTTCGGGACTTTACCGCCAGTTTCTGTGCTTAGCTAGATTGTTGCCGTGAACAGCACCAGCCCATCTTGTCGCTTTGTTTATTCCAGCTCTTCCACAGACACACAAGTTGCATCGGTCACACGGTGGTTTCCGCTTTTTGAGAAGAGACAGATCAGTAACATGAATTAATTTATTCCTTATATTTTTCATAGTGAAATCCCATGCCTCATTATTATGTCCTAAGGTGAACATATTCAGGAACTGACTGCGCTGTCTAGACAGTTTAGGCAAAACAAAGCCGTAAATTCACAAGTGTGGAGATCTTCTGTATTTTATTTTGAAAAAGCATGCAGCTGAACAGCATTTGCTAGTTGTATCTTCATGCTTTGACTGTAAGAAAATGCAAATTTTAAAAATTTGTTTGTTTTTAGTATAATGCTTTTATGGAGGAAGACTGTAAACACAGGTTGCATGATGCCTTTGAATTCTGTTACTGTGGTCAGTAACCATTTTTTTTTTGTAGGTGATGGTGTCTGTGTATGAGAAACTATAGGAACTCTTTTTTAATAAAAATCCTTTTTAGTTCCAGGGCAAGGTATTTGCTCTGTATACATTGCACGTATGTAAATATGTACATATACGTACACATAAAAATAATATTTTTTTAAAATTTGTATTTGCATTTTCATTGCCTGCTGCATCTAGCATGTTCAGGGTAAATGCAGTGGAACAAAGCAAGCTTGGAACTATATTACTACAACCTGGCAGCCTGATCTAAAAAGTTGGGGGTTTTTTTGTTGTTGTTTTTTCTGCAATGACCTTACATTTAAGGGCATCAGACAAACTTTTGTTTTGCAAGCATAGTCTCCCTTTCCCTCCAAGATGGCTGTAACACATTTTGATTGTCCACAGAGAGATCACTTTTGCATCATAAATACAAACCTTTTTCTTTTTTTTTGGTAAGAGAAACAATGAGAAAACACAAGAGAAAAATAATTTTGCATCCCAAGGCAACTGGAGGAAGTTTCTATTTTGAGTCTACATACTCCTGCAAAGCTTTCAGTGGAGCACAGGGTTAAGTGAGTGATGGGCGTGTGCCTGCTTTCTTAGTGCTAGCAGCTGTAAAACTTCCTGTTTTGAAGATACTGCTGGTGTTTGTGCATCTTGTTGAGCATTTTGTAGTTCTTTTTATTGGCATGCTCAGTGAGGAGGCATCCAGGAAAATACCCCAGGTTTCTTTCTGTTTCGTGTTATGAAGCAGTAGGGTTCTGCCTTGAATCTAGCAGTTGGAGCTGTGAGTCTGAGATGGCCAGTGTCAAATGATGTCTTTTTCCATTGTCTTCAGCAGGTGTTGTATAATTAACAAGGAGGCACTTCAAGTCTCTTCTGTCTTCTCTCTTGAATCAATAATATAGTATTGATGTAATTAGCAATCCTCGTCTAGTTAGAAACAGCAGTGGGTGACAAATATTTAGCAGAGTTACCTTACTTGAGTCAATATTTTCTATAATTTCTGCCCCCAACAGTGTTTTTATTTTACATGCAATAACAAAAGTCTGAAAAATTATTACTCCCACTCTAAAGCTGGCCATTTTCATTAGTCATATTTAAGCTTTTCTCAGTTGTATAGTGTGATTTCCAAGTGCTTAATACTTCATATGCCTCCAGAGTTAGTGATGATTGTGTTTTTCTTCCATTTGGGATTTCAGAGTAGGTACAATATTGCCCACTACTCCAGCAGCTTTTGAGAGGGCATCTTCCCAAATGAATGCAGAACTGTATTGCTAGAAAGAGGAGCAAAACATGGGAGGGTAACCTGATGCCAAGGTTGTGCTCAGAGAAGGCCATGCTTTAGTTTAGGAAGTGGTCATGATCCAACTTCTGTGGTGCACAGAGGCTTCACCTGGGCACATCCCAAGGCAAGAATTTGTAATCTGACAGTGAAAATAATCATCCTCCAGTTTGGGAGGCACTAAGGACAATACAGAATTTTTACTCCTCTCTGAAATGGCAGGAATTCAGAGGCTTCATTTGTAGCACTCTCCAGTGCTTAAATGCAGGAGGATCGGGCGACACCATGGTCCTGCCAAACTTGTGTGCCAAAACAATTTCTCAGCCACAGCTTTTCCGATACAATTTCACTGAGGTTGTATTAGCAAACTAACCGAGCCAAATCATGTTCTGTTTCCATGGGTTTTCAGTTCTCCTAGAAGTGATTCTATTCATATTTTTAAATGTCACCCTCAGAAGCGTTTGGTGACATTTTGGATGCTTTTCTACACAATACTGCATTAGTGCCACATAGGTACTTCAAACTGGAAACCAGAACTTCTGACCAACGCATTGTCTGAAGAAAGTCTTACTTGGAAACATAAGCCAAATCAAAAATGGTTCTCTCTCTTTTTTTAATGTTTTTTCAATCTCACATTCAGTTGCCTTGAAGAATAGGTTTAAGATGATAAGTAAGGTTAAGGTCCTTAATAACTGAGACTGTTGTTTCATGGTTTCAATATTGTGATTCCATATTTTTCTAATATATTTTCCTATACTTCCAGGTACTTCGTACTTAACTGATATAGTATGGTGGTCAGGCACTATTGCAAGTAAGTATTTTTAAAAGTTGTATTTTTAAAATTTTTTTTTAATAGAGCTTTGCTTAGATGGGGATAGGGGACATCAGGAAATTCAGGGTGTGATCTTGAATCTCACACTCCCATTAAATTTACATCCCTATAAATACCCCACTTTTAGTAAACTCTTACCATGGCTGCCATGCCTGATGGTGTTTCCAAAGGCAGAGAGCTGGAACATGAGTCAGACATCTTTCCACATTTCCAAACCATTTGGTACTTGCAGCCCTTGGCAGCCACACACTGCTCTAACTCTGGGTTCCTACACGGTTTGTGTCTCCGTATTGCACTGGCCAGTTAAGTTTTTAATAAAAGTCAAAGATGAATTAAAAATTGCTGCTCTGCACAAAAGGGTTCATTGAGCACATGTTGTATTTTAGATCAGAAAGGATTTAACCAGCCTCAATTAAAAAAAGAAAAAACAAAACCAAAATCTCTTCTGGTTTCCAGTTCAACAGATATAATTTTTGTTCTGCTTCTAATCTGCAAGATTAATGAAAAGCCTTCTGTGGTGCTGATATGAGATCAGTGTAATTTAACCCTTAATATCTTCATAACTCTTCTAACACCAAGTTCATTCTCTGATGTGAATCTGAAGCATGGGGAGCAACTAGCTCTCTCCTCTTACACATCAGCCCTAGTTCTACCCACATGCTTAGAATCATACCCCACTTTTAGATTCTAATCCAGCCTTTTGTGAATTATTTGGAAAGTTCTGATGCTGCTTCTGAGAAGTATATGAGTCCAGTTGTGTCCCTGGTTTTGTGGCAGCAAGGTAAGTCTGATTTTTAGTTTTGTTGTCTTAGAGCTATGCAAAAGGAATGAAAACCGATAGATTCCATTGAAGGACAACATTCACAACAAATGTAGAAGCCAACAGAGCTTCAGAAGAAAACTTCTTAGCTGATTTAACCTTAGTTTAAGTAGTTCTTTGACAGCTTCCTCCCCTGACAGGATCACTACTGCCTAACTAGAAATAAATCTGTGCACACTCATTATATATCTCTCCCAAGGCTCCCATCTGTAATCTCTAAGCAGAAGGAGTTAAAAAAGGGAGGTTTTATTGCAGGACTTACCTTGGTGAATCAGAGGAAACAATTTTATGCTTAAAAGAGCTGACTGAATTGAATGAAGGCAAAACAGCTGAAGGGAATGGTATCAGTTGGCTTTTTTCCAGTAGCTAGATGCAAGTATTTCAAAGTAAAACCTCAGAAGCTTTATCAAGGAACCAAGCAAGAAGAATTGCTTGTGGATATTATAAACTCAGAATGGCAGTACAGTCACAAACAGCAATAGCAAGGGCACCTATGGGTTGCAGAGAAAGTTCCTGTTTGGGGAAAGGTGTTACTTGTGGAATTAGCAATACCCCCAGTTATCTGGGTGAAATAATAACACTGGCATCATTTTCCCAAGGAGAGAATTTGGAGTTTGGATGACTAACAAAACCGACATAAACTCTATATCAACTTGTTCTCGTGGTGTTTGTTCAGATGGTGAATAAGTGTTTCTGTGTTGGCATGCTGACTCAGCATAATGCTGCCCAGCCGTTTGGGGGCCCTGGGATCCACTGGATTACTGAAGACTTCAAAGGAAGGGCTGCAGATTCTGCTAAGGGACTTTTCCTTACTGTGTAGTCAAAAGAGTGATTGCAGCATGTGTACAGGTATTTCAATGAGCATTAAACTAATTAATTGGCTAATTAATTAGTTTCAGTGCAGGTTTTGATAGCAGCATAGATTCGGCTGGTTCTTACAGTGCAAACATCTGCATTAGTGTTGTATTACAGATAGGGAGTACACTTGTGAAATGCATCTCCTGTTCGCCACCACAGATTGGGCCGTATTTCACAGTTCACAGCAGTGTTGGTACTCCTGACTTGGTCTTTAAAATGAAACTGGGTTGGAAGATGAATTCGAGGAACATACTTAATGCATATGAGCTGCAAATAGACTTCAAGTTAGTGGGAGCAGGCTGAGGTTGGTCTGAAATAAACCCCCTGACATGCCTAGAATAGATATCTTTTGCTGTACAGGTCTGCTGGTCCCCTTGCTAATGGAACCATGCCAGTGTGCATCAAGTTTTGTGTTGCAGTAACTCCGAGGGTACTGGTACTTGTTTATCATATTAAAAGCTTGGTGTGCCTTCAAGAACTGAAGTCATATCTTGATTTACAGCACTGATGTATCTGATGAGGAATTTCTGTTCAGAGAGGGTTGGCAGCAAAGGTTCTCAGTATCAGGTAGATGGTAACCATTACTGGTATAATTTTTTAACTGGTGTTAACTAGTCCTGGTCTGTCATTTGTGGTGGTAAGGGACTGTTACTACTACTCCATGGTGATGTGGAAAACCTCCAGTAAGTTCAATTGCCTTATGAGATACTCGATTTGATTGAAGCTTCAGAGATCTACTTTATGGATTGATATTGGTGCCATCTGTTAAGAGTTCTTCCAACAGAAAGTTAAGACACCTGACCTCCAAAAAAAGCAACCTTTTGTCCGAGTCATTTGGAAATGTGTGTAATCTGCAGAAATGCAGAGTGCCAGCTGTGCACCATTCTTCCTCCAGATCTACCCCATTGCCTTCAGCTGCCTTGAAGATAATGCTGGAATTGCCACACAGGTCTCCAAACAGCCTGAGGCTGATAACCGAGCTGCTCTGTTCCCAGGGACAGGGAGACCACCACCTGTCTCTTGTGCCTTAGAAATGCTGCTCATCAATTTCTCTGTCTCACTCCTGCACATAGAGAAAGCCTCAGTGAATTTAATTAGTAGAATTTTGCCACATTCTGCAGTTTTGCAAGTTTGTTTGTCTCCTTCATATTTCCTGTAGGCTACATAGGTCTTCAGCTCTACTGATAATGTGAGCTAAATTGGTAAAATAATTAATGTTTGCTGAGTGCTTTGCAGATGTAAAAAATCAGATGATAGTAACGATATTTGATAGTTGAAGGCAGTGCCAACCTGAGCATAAAGACATCTTGGATTCTTGAAATATTTTAAAATGCTGACAATGGCTTTTAGCAGCAACTGGAAATTCAATCTGTATGTAATTTGTGCTCAATCTCAAGCTTCTTGCCAGTTACCACAGACCCTGTAACTATGCAAGTATGCTGACCTATTATAAACTTGCCAGCACTTGCAAAACCAGCTTTTATTTTTTAACTGAAAAGTTAAACACATGAACTGTTATCACAGTTGTGATGTGCAGTACTGTGGTATATCTTGGAATTTGCTTTTACTGGAGGAAAGAAAAATAAGGTTGAGGCTTTACTGTGGCTTGTCAGGCATGTTCTTTTTACAGTTGTCAGGAATGACTTTGGATGTTACATAGTGTTATGAAAAGTTGATGTAGTGTATTTAGGAGCCCTTATGCATGTGCTTAGTGTTTCAGTAGAAGATTCCTCAGCACTGTATTTCCCCCGCAAAAAGTAACACTGCTGTTAGGAGCTATAATCAAGTACATTTGTTTTATGTGAACACACGTTCTAAAGATGAAACCATGGATTATATATACTTTTACCCCTCCTCCTACAAATAATTGAGTGTACTACTGAGATTATAATATATGAGTGTTTCTAGTTCATAGTCTTATTTATATTTAACTAAGATTATTTATGTATCTACCCACTTGGATACTCTTGTGTGGCTAATATAAACAAATTAACATATACAAAGCTATAGAAGAATTCCTGCCATTTTGTTTACATGCAAAATTAACAGAATTAAGCAAATTGTAACATCTGTTTTCCAGTTAGGTCAGTCTTTCCCAAACAGTATTGGGTAAGTTTGATTACTTATTTTTACAAAGGGTTTTAAAGGCTTATTTCTGGTTTTCTTGACAGTGGCACTGGGTCAAATAGGGAATTTCTTGGCCTACACTGCAGTCCCAACTGTGCTAGTGACTCCCCTGGGGGCTCTTGGCGTTCCATTTGGGTAAGAGTTTGCTTTTCTTGTTCTTATCTGGATGTCATTACTACTTAATAGAATGTCAGATGGAATCGGTGCTCACTGGAGGTCCACTGAAAAATGTCAGGCTTATGGCTGTTCATGATGTATTATAATGTCACCTATTCCAGTTTTCCCCAGGAAAGCTGGGGGAAGGCAGTGGTAAAGAAGAGTTTTCCTGAGTATCTTCTGCTTTTGGAAGAATGATTTCACTATGATTTGGAACACATGAACTTTTTTTTTTCCCCTCCCTTCTCTGTGGTTATTCTGGACTTTTCTGCCTGTTCTCTTATTCACAATTCCCTTACTATGTAGCTCTCTCTTTTTGTTTCACTACCCTGCTATCCACAGCTCACACGTGTTTATTGATGCTGATTTCATTTTATCGGATCTGGCCTCCTTCCAAGGAGGAAAACTCAGGGGAGTTCCTTGCATATGCCCCCATCACTTCTTAGAAGTTATGTTTGTGAGAGGCATAGAAAAGTCAATGAGTTTAATATGTAACTAATGTTTTGTGACTAGATGAACTACAGTTGTGGAACTACTGCTGTGAAAAAGCACAACTCCTTGAAAACAAAGCTGTGCATTGCCTTGAGATTTTTCTATTGCCTGCTGAATTGTGATTGCACTGGTCATCTTCTTCAGAGTGTAAAACAGCATTGTTTCATGTCTGTCTTTGGTTCTATCACTATGAAACACACCAATGGTGCCCTAAGTACCACCTATTACTTTATCCTAGTCCACATATTTTTGCTTACTTTGGTCAACTACATGTCTGAGCTAAGCCCTGGGATCTTTTTAACCAAAGGTCACTTTTATCTCATGACTGCTTAGCACCTGTAGAATGGGGCTTTGTGACAGCTCACCAGATTGGTAATGGGTAGATGTCTGGGGGGGGGAGGAGGTTCATTGTTTCAGGGGGAGTTTGAGGGGATGATGTGGTTTTGGTTTTTAGGGTGCTGTGGCTAGGAGTTTTATTTGGGTTTGTGTCTTGTTTTGTGGTGTTTTGGGGTTTTTTCCTAAGGTTTCCAAAGGTTACAAGGATTGAGTAAACCTGCAAATGGATGAATCTTTCCTCAGATAAGTCAAGAAATACATTTTGAGAATTCATCAGCATTTGATAGCATTCCTTTAGAAGGGAAATTCATATGCCACAGCACTGCTAGAACATTAATAACAGAATGTAGTCAAAGTTCTGTTTTTCTTCCTCTTTTCAAAGGTCCATCTTAGCTTCTTACCTACTGAAAGAGAAACTGAACATTCTTGGCAAGCTGGGATGTTTGCTGAGCTGTGCTGGGTCTGTTGTTCTCATTATCCATTCCCCAAAGTCCGAGAGTGTAACAACTCAGGCTGAACTTGAAGAGAAGCTTACGAATCCAGGTAGTTTGTTTTTTCATTAATTCATAATGATTTTCTGAGGCTGACCTTTCTCAAACACACTTGAGAAAGGTGCTTACCACTTCTACCAGGTAGGGAAATTGACTTATGAAGAAATCATGACATGACAGAGGCAAACTAGTACAGGTTTTGTGTAAGAAAACTATGACCTACTCTTCTTAGAACTTATTGTATTTACTGGGACATGTGTGCAGAAAGGAAAACATTATCCTGCACAGCAAGCTCAGAACAATGGCCAGTTGAACTTGTAATTTTATAGCATTATGAAAATCTGTATCTCGCTAGTAAGAGAAGTATAAATCGAGGATCTCAATTTAAGTTGTTTTCTACAAAACAAAGAAATACTGTCTTTCTTCTCTCCTTTATCCATGTTTTTTTAATTAAAAGTTTATACTAAATACCAGTTATGTTCCCGGATTTCTTTGCACAATAAAGGTATGTAGAAATAGGCTATTGAGACATATGCTGAAATGCCTGTTCTTTCTCACCAGCTGCTGGAGGACACACATTGATACTAATGTGTTCCAGGCCCATTTTTATTTTTCTTGCTTAAGAGCTAAACTGCCAACTATTGTTTTTCTTGTATTTGCTTTGAGAGAAACTCAAACCTAATAACATCAGCTATTCAAAAAATCTGCAAACAAAGAAAAGAGAAAAAATACCTTGGTCTGAATTTACCATTTAAATCTGAACAAAGTGCATTGGCTATATATTTCTTTAAAACTCAAAAGCATGAAATGTCTTTCACTGATCTTACATGTGTACTGATGGTATAATGTAAATAATATGGCCTCATGTTTGTTCTACCTGTTCCTACTCAAATGCTCACCTCAGTGGGATCTAACTTTTATGTTTAAGCTCTTTGCTGGATCCACACACTATGCCTTAATGAACTGTTTATAAATTAGGTGTTATCCTTCTGTCTGTCATAGAAGACTTTAAGGCATATAGTCCTAATGGAAAAGACAGTAAGATTAAAAAAAGCCATCTGAAATCCATTTTGTTCCAAAGAACATGACTACATCATCAGTCACAGATGTCAATATTTCTGGAAGCTCAGTGACTTGGATCTATCTTCAGTAGCAAATCTTAATTGTGATGTATACCTGAAAGTCACTGCTAGGACATGATTTGCCTGCTAAAATCTTTAGAAGACCAAGAGTTCTCATCTTGATATTTTCTTGTTTTCTTTTTGTTTTCCAGTTTTCGTGGGTTATCTCTGCATAGTGCTGCTAATGCTTCTCCTGCTTATCTTCTGGATAGCTCCAGCTCATGGACCTACTAATATCATGGTTTACATCAGTATTTGCTCTCTGTTGGGAAGTTTCACTGTTCCCAGCACGAAAGGCATTGGGCTGGCTGCTCAGGATATCTTTCACAATAACCCATCTAGTCAAAGGGCTCTGTACCTCTGTCTGGTACTTCTGGCAGTATTAGGATGTAGCATTATCATTCAGTTCAGATACATCAATAAGGCACTGGAGTGTTTTGACTCCTCCGTGTTTGGTGCCATCTACTATGTTGTGTTTACCACCCTAGTCCTGTTGGCTTCAGCCATACTTTTCAGGGAATGGAGTAATGTAGGAGTCGTAGATTTTTTGGGCATGGCTTGTGGATTCACCACAGTATCTATTGGAATTGTTCTTATACAAGTCTTCAAGGAATTCAACTTCAATATTGGAGATTTAAACAAACCTAACATGAAGACAGATTAAAATATTTTTGAGGGGAAACTGGATGGCTCAGGGAAGGATGAAGAGCTGTTCATTTATTTCTAGGTCACTGTTTCAAACAGGATTCAGGTTGGTAACTACCCTCTGACAATTTGGTGGCCTATGTGAAATGAATTGGAGGCCTCCATCCAGTTTCAAAGGAACAGCTGTCCATGTAACCCAGTCAACACAATAAATGACCTTAATTAGAACTACTGATTGAGTCAGCATAGAGACAGATGTATTTCCTCGCTGGAAAAGGTAGTCCATCAGAAAAGCTCTGTATAAAAGCTTGTATTGTGTCTCCTGAGATACTTTTCTGTGGGCAGAGGACATCAGTTTCTAATGCACTCAATCTGATACCTTTCATCATAAGTGATGTATACCTTAAAATAAGGGGGGAAAAGTAAGTGGAATGATTTGTGAATCTCAGTATAGCAATGTCTTCACCGTCAAGGCTGTGAATTCTCAGACAAATGTTAGTTGGATCATGGACTGCAGATTGGTTCTTTTTAGTGACTGTCTTGGCAACTTTGTCTGCCATGCGGTGAAGACACTGGAGTTTTAAATTGATTTCTTTATACAGAGCAGTGAACCCTTAAATAGCTTTCACTAATTACTTATCAGCTCATGGTAGTGTCCACGTATGCATTTTTCTTTGTAATGTACATACATTAAAGACATACTGCATTCATCTAAGAGTTTTTAATTGGGAGCAGGTAGAAAGACTGTGAAGAATGTGGAAATGATGCACAGACTCATTGCCTACATGGTGGTTTATTTGTAAGCAGCTCAGAACTGTTTCAGTGCCTTGGCAATCAAAAAATACTGCATAATTTTGAATGTATTAGTTCAGACGGTGTATGCCAGTTTAATAATTCAATTTCACTGTCTACAGTATTGGACTATATTCAAATTCTAAACACATAAAACATTGAGAAGGACCATATGTTTTTGGAAAAATTTACAAACCTGAATTGAAACCCTTGGATGCCTTTGACAGCTTCTGAAAAACTCGTAGTCCTAATGGGAAGAGGAGTGTTGAAGTCAGTCCAGCATACCTTTATTTTAGTTTAATGACTAAATGCAGGAGACCATTTTGTGAAACAGCTAATAAATAGGGACCACAAAAAAAAGAAATTTAAGAGGAAGAGCATGAGATTTTTTAGAGCTTAAAAAAGATGGTCTGATGTTCTTGTAATGTGGGAAAAGAAGGTTAAAGACTGAAAAAACGAAAGCATTCAGAGAGCTGAGTTTTATTTAACTGTCAGGGACATACATTCAGATCAGTAATTCATATACTTGTGTGAACAGTTCAGTTGTAATATTTTGGCAAGTAGTACAGACAGCTTAAGCTACTATATGGATGACTCCAAACAGTTCAGCTTAAACTATTTAGAGAACACTGGCATGTTAAACAATGAAATAGTTAATTCCATGTTATACTTATATTCGGTAGTGAAAATATCATGCGTCAAAAAGTTGAAAGCTTGAAAAGCAATGAATGTTTGTTTCCATGTAAGTACAAAAATGGAGGAGTACAGGTGAATTCAACATCTCTAGATCAAAAATCACCCAAGAAAACAGAAAATCCCTTGCAAGAGAGTATTTGAGAAAATTCACAACACTTTATCAAGATATCATGAATGTAGCTTTGTAGCTGCCTGACATTGATTAGTGGGGAATAATACTGTCTGCTCATGTTACTTTTTTTGTTGACCTGAATTGAGGTTTTCTTCAAATTCAGCCTCCATTTTCATTTAAAATGAATGCTGTAAGCCCTGCTAATGGTAGCAATAATTCCAAAAGTGAGTCCAAAATATTTAGTGTTCTGAAAGGACTGTTCTGAAGGGAGTAAGAGCTTCTATATTATTTGCAAACTTGTTTTAAAACTCCATATAGCAGCGGAATGGCTCTGAGTTGGCAGAAATGTGCATTGTTACAGGCCAGCATGCAGTAACTGGGTGTCTTGATGAAATATTGTGCGAGGTTTTTAGAAAGCTTTAGAATTGTAGATGAGGGTAATTGGGCTATGAAATGTGGTTAAACTAGCTTCTGTCCATTACTGATTGGAAGATGGTGTCTTGGTTCTCAGCAAACACTTATATTTTGTCATCTTAATTCCCTTTTTTTTTTTTTTGATTGAACCTGGAATTGCACATAGGTTACGAGATCTGTACGAACCTACTTTTAAAAACAATCTTATCTGTTTTCTGTAGCAGTCAAGTTGTCTTTTCAAAATTCAGCTTCAGAGTTCATGAGTTGTAGACTGGTTTTGTATTAGCCGTTAATCTTTGAAGACTTCTATGAAAATCTTTAGGTCAGAATGGAAATTATTGTGGTCTCATTCCTCTTTTGGCCATATTTGTTTGTCTTGATTTTAAAATTAATTCTTAATTATTTATCAAGTGCCTGTCCTAGTATGTTAGATGCATATGCAAATTATTAGTCAGTATTAGATTTAAAATAACTTGATTGCCCTGTCTCAACCTTGACATTTTGTGCACCAAACAAAGTTTACTTGGTAAGTGCTCACTATGCAGAGGAAGAATAAAGTAGCAATCGTGTTCTGTGGTCCTCTGACCATTGTAACCACTGATAAATGTCAGCATAGTTCTCTTCTCCCCAGCTGCTCCTCATCTCTGATGAGCTTTCTAGAAATGTCTAATTAACCTCGATGTTTAAAACAAAGATGTCAAAAGCCAGCACATAAGGTGAAAGAAATTCTCGTGGCCTTGCACATCATTTGT
>VWZN01017984.1:6923-18772 GCA_013396955.1 Regulus satrapa | reverse complement strand
CACCCCAGTCAAAGCACTTTGCAAGGACTGTGTGGTGGAAAGGTGTCGAATCCTGCGGCTGAAGAACCAGCTGAATGAAGACTACAAAACCGTGACCAACCTGCTGAAGATGACAGTCAAGGGGTATGGAAGTCCCAAATGCTATCAGAGATGCTTTCTGGAAGTGCTTAAACAATTTTTTTTTTTCCTGTTCGGGCTGTGAAGAAGGGAGCTGTGAGTTTAGGGGTACCGGTGTTGTTGTCTCCCTGCAGGAACGATGGGTTTTGGGTTGGAAAAGCATCCTTGAGGAGCTGGCGTCAGCTGGCTCTGGAGCAGTTAAATGAGCAAGATGAAGATGCAGAGCACAGTAATGGAAAAATGAATGGAAATGCACAAAACAAAGGTATTTACTCCTAATTTCCTCCTAATTTCTGCTGCTGTAGAGACCCACCAGCTCTGCCTGATCCCTCCTGACAAAAGACACGTCAGGGGTTTGTGTAGTTGTTTTGTTCCCCTTGTATGAGTAGGGAGGGAAGGATAATAAATCGAATAAAAAAGGCCTTCATTTAAGGAGCTTTTTCTTTGCAAAGCTTGAAAACTGCGGGGTGATCTTCATGCTGGAGAGGGAGATGAGGTGATAAGTGGTTTTACAAAGCTGTGTGAAATTACACATGATCTTTTCATCCACTTTTCTCTGAATGAGAGAGCACAGGGAAGGAAGAAACATGAAAATTACCTTGGAGAAGGGATGATGATGATGTTTATTGTGAAGGTTGAGGGATAAAACAGCATAGCTGATGCAGCAGCACTGAGAAAACACAGCCCAGGAACAAAAATCATGAATTGCACTCCATTCTGTGCCCTTATCATGAGAATAGTTGAAGGTTTTATTTGCCTTCTGCTCTTCAAATGTTTGAAAATCATATTTTGTTGTGCTTCTTTGAACTGGGTATTCCAACTGCTTGTTGAAATGAAAGTGGGGATGATGGCTCCAGGCATTGATCTCGGACTGGAAGGCTGGGGGACCCCTCAGCCCCCCTGATAAGGAGGAGCACTCATGGAGAAAAGAGTATTTCTGACTTGCCACTCATGTTCCTGGGGGTGACTGATTCACAACAGGTTTCAGCTCCAGTAGTGCATTTGAATTACTCACAAGCCAAGTTGCTCATTAGGCAGCTTGTTAGAGGCTCTTGCTGACACGTCCTTGTCTTGATGATGCTCCATTCAGTGGCCAAGGCTTGACTTCAACTCATTTAAAGATTGATGTAGGGTTTGTCAGCCCCCTTGCAGGCTCCCCCTCAGTTTGTCAGGCAGCATCTGGTTTAGATCAGGAATTCTGCCAGGAATTCTGCTCGTTTTGCTCTTACCTAGGCTTGTGTTTAGGTTAAACTCATGGATGTCTGGGAGCAGGGAACCCCTGCGGTGTTCCAGCCCTAACAAATGCATCCTTTGTAATCTCACAAAGGCCTGGCTTGTGCTCCATGCGCTTCAGAGCCCTCCTACGAGGCCTGGAGGCTGTAATCTTGCCTGCCCAGAGGCTAAAACATCTGAGAATAACAAATTTCCTTCCAAATTTTACCTTGGGTGAGGGGGTTTACTGTAATTTGAAAGGTGTCCATGCTCATTTCCCTGTAAGATTCTTTTCCTTGGGAGATGAACTCTGTGCAATCCTCTTGTTTTTTGTTTTTTGTTTTTTTTTTTTAATTAGATGAATCAAATGAAGAAAAGAGGGAGGAGGAAGAGGAGTTAAATTTTAATGAAGACATCGTTTGCCCACACGGTGAGTCTCTTTGGGGGACGGAGCTGAATATCTCCCTTGTTGCCCACTGCTGCACACATTAACCTTGTGGCTTTTGCCCCAGTTGTTGGCCATCTTGAGGAGTCACTGCTGAAGAGTGCTTAATTCTCATTTTCCTGGTGTTTCTTGCACTCGGTTTTCCTTGCAGGCACAAGGAAAGGACTTGGCCAGAGCTGTCAGGTGCTGAGCTTCCCTTCCTTCTATGGGCAGCACCAAAGCTCTGCAGCCATTTGGAAGTTCTAAAAGCAGTAAGAGAGGAAGAGGTGGTGTAAATCAGTCCAGGTGGGAGCTAAGGTGTCTGTAATATCCTGGTTTACATTAAAAGAGGAGCACTCACCCAGCACCTGGGCCAGGACCACTCCTGAATATCGATTTCCCGACCTGCTGTGCTTTGGTGTCTGTTTACATAAGGTTTTGACCTCGTATCAGTTGTTTTGTAAGTGATGCCTCATTAGCTGCATCCTTGGCTACCCTGGTTTTTTTTAATCTCACTTTATAAAGCTTGTGTTCCCAGCCATAAAACCCAGTTTTACTTAAGCTCCTGTTTGTGGGGAGGCTCCATTTGATCTCAAACAGAAGGAAAAATGGCATAAATTAGCCACATACCTCCTGTCATCAGAGCTAGTCAAGAACCTAGAGTAAGGCTTGAGAAATCTCATTTTCAAGCAGAGTGTTTAAGCACTTTGTCACGATTTTAGCTGTTACTCAGTGCCTTGAACGCTGCATTTCCCATTGCCTTGAGGCTGCTGCTGTTCAGTAAAAGCATGGAGTGTGGGGATGGAACATTTATGGAGCCAGACACAATAAAAAATAGGCCAGAAGGCCTTTGGAAAATGTATGGTGTTAAATTGCTGGTTGCTCTGTGACTTGGGGTCATAGCAGAATAAATAATACTAAATAAGGGGGCTGCTGGCAGGGCAGGTTTTGTTGTCTTGAGTTAACCTCTGATTACTCATGGAAAACAAGCTTTCCAGCCTTGAAAAACTCTCTCTGGAGTGGATCAGCAAATCTGTAGTCTTGTCTCTACGGCCTTAATTTTGTGGTGGAGGAGGTTCCTGCCTCCGTGGTAGGCTCTGGCAAAGGCAGTGCTGGACCTGGGAGGGCTGGCTGGCCTCCAGGAATGCCATCCGGGTGTTCCCTTCACAGCTCCCTTTGCATCCCTGCTGCAATCCCTCGCTCTCCTGATCCCAGTGAGTTTTTTCCAGATACCAAGTTAGGCTTTCTTTGATGTCCATGTCCAAAACATGTCCCTGGATGGTGGGAGTGAGAAGCTGGGTCAGCAGTGGTTGGGTTCATCTTCCAGATGGCAAAGCAGTTGTGCCCTGCACACCCAGAGCTGATTTTTTTTCCACCTCTTTCATTCATCATATTAATCGGTTTTCATTAATCATGTGATGTCAAGGCACTTATTTTTACGAGCTCCTTTTTTTCCTGATCCTCACTGGCTCTGGGCCAGCATCCTGGACCAGCCTCCAGAGCCGCTTGGCCTTGTTGGAAGAAGCTCAAGTGGCCAAGTGCTGCATCAAGGCCCAACTTTTTGTTTACTAGAGGAAAAGCAGGAGGGGAGCATTGCTATTTTTTCCTCTTCAGAGCTGGCCAGATTCCAGGCTCGGCTGGATCAAGTCTGTGGGCCTGAGGAGCTGCTTGTCATGTTAAAGAGCTGCTGGAGGGTGGGGAGGCAGGAGTTTCTCTCCCTCTCCAGACTATAGAAAAGCAGATAATAAGGATTGTGCCCTTTGGACACCAGAGTTGATGTTTTCCTTCCCTCTTGCTGGTGCAGTCCCCACCAAGGCACAGACATTCCCAAACCCAGCTCGCACGCCGGTGTCGCAACGGCTGCTCCTTAAGTTTCTCCCTGCACAGAGACTTCCCAGCTGCTGTCTCAGAGGGAGACGTTGTGTTTTCCCCTTGGCCATCAGCAACGGTGCAAGTGGGCAGCTGGTTGGATCCCAGAGCCTTCTCCTGTTTTTCCCAGCCTTGTTTATCCCGTGTCATCGTTGTACACGTGGCGTCGTCCCAGTGCCTGAGCGTGCCTCCTTCTTCCACCCCTGAGACAACAGGCACAAAGGGCTCCTGAAAAATCCTTGCTGGGGTCTTGGAGCTGCCTGACCATCAGGACAAATAATCCTGATATCGGGATAAATAATCCTGATGGATAAATAAACAAAGTGTTCTGGGGGGTAGCTGGTAAATCTTGCTTGATATCTTTACATTCAGCTGTTCCCCAGAGCAGATTTAGGGTGCAAAATCTGCCCTTTCCACATCTTCAGGTGCTTGGAGAGGGCACATGAAACTATATTGAGATTCTACAGTGGGGAAGTGAGGTTTTCAAGGATGTGGAAGTCCCAGTGTTTCATGGGACACAGGGTTATTTATTGTCCTGAAGCTCACCAAATGCAGTCACCATGAGGATATAGCTGTGGATAGCCAGGATCAGAAACCAGTAGCCCGGTGCTCTCTGTCTTTTCCCTACATCCTCACTTGTGTTTTATCAGCTGCTTAGGCCATGATCTTGGAAATCTAAGGGGCATTTTAATTAATGAAAGTCATATTATTATTATTCTCTGTCTAAAGGAAGCAAGGAAGGAGTTGAAGGTGACTTTGCTGGTTTTTGCTGACGTGGTGTTGGCTGATAAACGTGTGGATATTTTCCCCACATTTGTTCCTTGTAATCTCTTCAATCAAGGGCTGCAAAACATCCCTGAGCATGTTGTGATCAAAGCCTTTCCTTGATTCTCTCCCTGCAGGTGACCTGTGCATCTCTGAGAACGAGCGGAGGGTGGTTTCCAAGGAAGCCTGGGAGAAACTCAAGCAATATTTTCCAAAAGCCCCTGAATTCCCAAATAGCAAAGAGTGCTGTTCCCAGTGCAAGGTATTTGCCAAATACTCTCCTTTTGTTGACTGTAAATACTGGTTGTATTTCTGGTTTTCCTTTTTAACACGCTCCTCCTGTGCCATGGAGGAGAATAAAGTCACCTTTAGTAGCAGCTGGGAATGGGAGCTGGGGTGTAATTAACTGTTTCCTGCAGATTTTAGAGCGTGAAGGGGAGGAAAATGAAGCTCTGCATAAGATGATGGCCAGTGAGCAGAAGACTTCTCTCCAGAACCTGTTCCATGATAAATGCAGACCTTGCCTGGGCAGCTGGCCTCAGGTAGGGAAGGAGGGGGGAGATCAGAGAATGCAGCCAGGCTCGGGAGAAGTTTTTATTTGCTTTAATCCCTCTCCTGCCCAGAGCAGCTGTGGCTGCCCCATCCCTAAAAGTGTCCAAGGCCAGATCGGATGGGGCTTGGAGCACCTGGGATAGTAGAAGGAGATCCCAAACCATTCTGTAAGCACTCAGTCCGTGGTGCCAGCAGAGCCCTCACGTGTGTGGCGTTGAGGTGTGATTTTCCCTGGGTTAGCTGTGCTGGCACACAGCCCTGAAGAGCCACGGGAATGGCTGGTATGCCAAGGGAGCTGTGCCTGGCCCACAGTCAGGGAGATAACACTACAGTGTTGCTGTCATATCCTTCCCTGGAAGGAGCAGAACAGCACAGCCTCTTCCCACAGTTCTGCATCAGCCTTCCCGTGCAGGAGGATGCTGAAACACGCCTGAACTTTGTGCAGCCACCACCCTTTTTGCTGCTGCATGGGCAAAATTCAGGTGTGCTCCAGGTGTATCATCCTGTGTCCCAAACCTTCAAGGAGCTTCCCAAAATGCTGAAGCCCTCCAAAGATCAGTGGTGTCTGTGCAAACCCTCTCCTAGCAGCTTCTCCAGGAATTCTTGGGGATTTGAGGTGCCCAGAATAATCTGTTGCTCCAGTCCTTGGCTCCTGGGAGTCTCGTGGTGCTGATTAATTGTTGACTCTACAATCCTGCCAAGGTGCTTTGGTAGGTGTGTGTTTCCACCACTCGCTGCTCCAGCTGGGAATAAAAACTGAGGCAACACAGATCCATGGCTCAGAACCAAGGAGCTCCAAAATGGTTTAGAAGGAGTTTTCCTTTCAGGCTGAGCTGGAGAGCTCCGGGTCCTGCCCGTGGTAGTTAAGATTGTATTTGGTTGGATTTGCTTTTGGAGCTGGAGATTGGAAAGTTAGAGCTCCTCACTATGGGTCAGGCATCGGAGACTCTCCACCAGCAGGGTTACATTCTTCTTTCCCTTTTTATCCTCCTTTCCCTTTGAATTTCTCCAAGGGAACCTGAGGATCTTCCCCTCAAGCCTTTGGAGTTTTCCTGATCCAAAGGAGTTGAGGTTTGGGGAGGAAAACAAGCAGAGTGAAAAACAAGCAGAAATCAAGAGATTAAGGAAAATTTCGAAGTGTGTGTATATATATATTTCTCAGGTGTGCTGAGTTTTCCAACAGAAAGATGGAGCAAGCCCTTAAATCTGTCTTTGGGAGAGGGGTGAGGATAAAGGAGAGCATGGAAGTGATTTTGTTTCCCAGCTCTTGGGGGCTGGGTGGTTTCGTGTCCAGGAGCAAACAATTTAAAGGAAGACTGGGACAAAAACCCACAGATTATCCCCAAAATGCTGTCTCATTTGGTGCACAGCTGTGGTTTTGTATCCCTGCTGCTGTCAAAAGGAAAAACTTGTGGGTTTTGATACTGGAAGCAGTTGAGGGATGTTATGCTGGTCTCACCCCACGCCTGTGGGACTGCAGGGATTCACTGGCTCCAGACACCAAATACCTAGCAAGAGAAACAGGGCTGGGGAGTCCTGGCTGCTCCAGGGAAATGTCCTTTCCTGCTGGGAATTAAAAGTAATTGGATCAAATGCTCAAGTAACTGTGTAATAAACACAAGATTAGCAATGGTAGTGCTTAGTACCTGATCCCAAATAATATTCCTTGGCTTTCACAGCCCACTTGGATGGAGTTGTCGTCGTAGAGCAGCACTGAGGTCTTGAAGGGAGCAAGCGCTGCTGAAAAACCAAACAGTCATTGTTGGGTTCATTAAAAAGATCCTTTTTCCCCCTCTTTTCTCCCAGGAGATGGATGAGCTGTATATTGTTTCACAGTTCTTTGTAGAAGAATGGAGGAAATTTGTCAGGTAACTTGGCTGGAGGGTTTTGGTGCTTTTTATATCTTATTTTCGGGGCTGTAAATAATATTTTGCTTCTAACTTTCAGCACAGTGAGCTCATGAAAACAATGAAGCTGATTTTTGCAGGACTTGTATCAATTGTAACACGGTGTAAGACACTGAATTTCCTTGTTTGCTGTGTGTTAACCAGATGGTCAGATTAGCTGGTAACCTGATTAGTTTTTTCATCTGGCTGTGTCCCAAGCTGTATCCCAAAGGTCACCACTCGGGCTGAGATGGAAATCTCTGCTGGACAGAGTCACTCTGCACCGCAGAGGAATGCAGATCTCATTTCCTCATCACTAGTAGTTACTATTCCTTGTTGGCATGCCTTGTGTAAACATTCACCTGTGATTTCTTCCTGGCTTCCTGAAGAATTGCAGGGGTTGTAGTGGGATAACCTGATCCAGCTTTCCAAACCTCTTCCCTTTTGCAGGAGGCCAACACGCTGCAGCCCCGTGTCCTCCATAGCAAACAGCGTCCTGCTCTGTCCCCACGGAGGGCTCATGTTCACCCTTGCTTCCATGACCAAAGAAGACTCCAAACAGTGAGTTTCTTCCCTTCACGTGCTTCCCCTTTTGCCCAGAGCCTCGAGGTAGCATTCCCAAAGGATTGCTCTTGCTGCTGAGCCCACAGCACGATAAGGAGAAATCCCTTCCCTCAAAATTAACACCGAGGCTTTCTCAGAGCCACCTCAGCCTTCCTGCAAGGCGAGACTTAAACTGTCCAAGGATGCTGGGGTCAGGAAAAAAGAGCTTCCCTTCAGCTTGGTTTGTTCCTGACAATAACCACCCTGGATTTGGCCGGAATGCAGAAACATCCTGCTTCCTTACAATTTGCTTTCTGTGAGCCTTTCCCCCCCCCGGAGTGCTGACTGCAGGGCTGGACTTCATGCTCCGTAGCCTTGCTTCTGCAGTGATGCAGCACTAAAAGTAGGAAATCTTCCACTTCTTTCCTCCTCCATTCCCCTCCCTGCGGCACTGTGGGAGCACAACAGTGTAACTAATCACAGGCTGCTGTTACTGGGCGTAGCAGCTCTCCCGTGTTAGCTGGGTTTTGGATGGGTTTTACAGGTTTTCTTTCACTGACCGACAAGCCAAAGAGGGAGGGTTTTTTTGGGAGGTTAGGGCTTGGCTTTTCCAGTGTCATAAAGCACCTGCCTGTTCCTTTGCACAGTATAGCTCTGATCTGGCCCAGTGAGTGGGAGAGGATCCAAAAACTCTTCGTCGTGGATCATGTCATCAAAATCACACGGACACAGACCGGCGGGGCCGGCCCCGAGAGCGCCCGCTACACCTCCGAGCCCCGTAAGTGACCTCTGCTCCTGGAGCAGCTCCCTGGGGGGAAAACCTCAGTCAGAGGGGCTCCATGGGAAACAGAGCTTGGCACGCTCCCCACCTGCAATGCTGTGTCCAGCTCTGGAGGCTTAAGCACAGGAAGGATGTGGAGCAAGTCCAGAAGAGCCCACAGAGGGTGCTCCAAGGGCTGGAGCCAGGCTGGGAGAGCTGGGGGTGTTCAGCCTGGAGAAGAGAAGGCTCCAGGGAGACCTCAGAGTCCCTTCCAGTGCCTAAAGGGGCCCCATGAGAGCTGGAGAGGGACTTGGAACAAGGAATGGAGGGACTGGACAAGGGGAATGGCTTCCCACTGCCAGAGGGTAGGGTCAGATCAGACATTGTAGAGAAATTCTTGGCTGTAAGGGTGATAAGACTCTAGCACAGGTTGCCCAGAGAAGCAGTGACTGCGCCATCCCTGGAAGTGTCCAAGGCCTGGAGCCACCTGGGATAGTGGAAGATGTCCCTGCTCATGACAGGGAGTGGAATGAGATCCTAAAAGTCTTTTCCAACCCAAACCACTCTGGGATTTGCTGGGATTCACTCTTGGTTAGCAGTAAGAGGCCCTGCACTGGGGCCTCTGAGGAGCTGGAGCAATTAAATGTATTTTTTCCCTTGGTGTTTGCCCAGAACTGTGCCCTGAATGCCGAGAAGGGCTCCTGTGCCAGCAGCAGCGGGACCTGCGTGAGTACACCCAGGCCACCATCTACATCCACAAAGTGGTGGATAATAAAAAGGTAGGGACTCACCCTCCCCACCCCTGCTCAGCCTGACTCCAGGCACTTCAGGAATGCCCCAAGGGGGCTGTCACCCCTCCCGTGTCCCCAGGACTGGTGGGGATCCTGCTGGTCTGTGCTGGGGATGAGGGCAGAAATCCCTTGCTCTGCAGCTTCAGGCAGCTTTGGCCAAACCTGCAAATTGGGACATTCTGGCTCTGAAAATTTCATCGCCCTGATGAAATTTGGCTTCCTTTTGCCAAACCAAATCCTTCTGTGTTTTCAGGGATGCTCCCAGCTGTTTTCTCTGTCTTAGCTGTGTTCCCAGGCTCTACCTGCTCTCCTCCCCCTCCAATATTTGTCATTTCCTTTCTTCTTGCTCAAGTGACATTTTTATTCCTGGATAGAAGTGAGCTCTTCCCCCTGGTGCTGTTGAGACTATGAACTTGGAGATGGTTCTCAGGATCCCCTGAAGCTGTGAATTTTGTTTTTACTGATCTCGTGTCAGGATCAGCTCTAGAACTGGTGTTCCAAGTAGCCAGACTGGTTCTGATAAACCTCCTCCTTAGGGCTCTAAAGAAGGGAGCCAAGAGTGGGCAAGCTCAGATGAAGACAAAATCTCTGCACCTTTGCAGTGTGGGGTGGGTTTTTTTTGGCCTTTCCTGGATTTCTACCTCCCTGCCAATCCCAGGGAGGCGCTGAAGCCCAGGGAGCTGCAGGGAGCTGGAGGCTGGACGGGTTCCTGCCTCCCTTGTGAGATGTGGATCACGCAGCACCGTCTGGAGCCATCAGCCACGGGCTTTCAGCCTGAACCCTCTTGGCTCTGGTGCATGAGAAGGTTGAATGTTGTGTTTTTCTGGCACTGGACAGGACTATGGTCACACGTGGGGCTGGCAAAAAAAAAAAAAAAAAAAAGGGAGCTATTCTTTGTGGAGCAGCTGGAGCTGCAGAGAGGGGGTGAGAACGTGCCCACGAGATTCCCCCAATGACAGGGCAGCCTTGGGAGGATGGGAAGCAGCAGGAATTCTAGCCAGGATTACTGTTGGCAGCACTGGGAGCCGCTGTGCCCTTCCTGCTGGGCTTTGCAAAATCAGGGAGTGTTTTCCAGCCCCTCACCCCTTTTCCTCCCTCCTCTGCACCACCTGGTTCTTCATTAGGGTGAATAGTGCTGCAGAAGGAGGCCTCATCTGGATAAAATCATTGTAGGGTGGCACTGCTGGAATTCAGAGGGCTCTGGGGAATGTTTGGGAGCTGGAATTGCATCATTAATTGTAAATACATTGATGGAGAAGAGAGCTCTTGGCATCTGGGCCTCCCGAGCTCCTGCAAGGCCAGTTCCAGCCACAGTGTAGCTGTGGCAAACCTATGCCTGGAGTGTCTTTCACTGGCCTGAACAACCTTTTTATTTTTGTATTTGTGTAAACTATTTCAATTTCATTTGCTTGCCTGGCTGCTGCAGGGGCAGATAAATGTCTGAATTCGCGGAAAATACTTTCTCCACGTTGAGGCTTTTGTACTTAGGTCAACCAGCTGATGGGAAAGGAATCGATCCTGGGCTTGGGAGACTTTTCTTTGCCTGGAAGCGTTGCATGTGTGCAATTCTACAGAGGGGGATTCCTGAGCTGAGTCCCACTGAGGGTTCCACACAGCCGGGGAGGGTGGAGGAGCCTTTGCAGAGCTCATGGAACAGCACCTGGGGTTATTCCTGGGCTCTGTGGATGGAGGTGGTGCTCAGAGGTCTCCAGGAGCTGTTTGCCATGGTGGGACAGGCCATGTGGATGCTGTTGGTTATGGAGGATGATTTTTATGACTCCAGGTAATGAAGGACGCTGCTCCAGAGCTGAACGTGAGCAGCTCGGAAGCTGAAGAGGAAAGGGAGGAAAACAAGCCAGAGGGGGAGCAGGATCCTGATTTTAACCAGGTAGAGATGAAAAAATCCCATCAGGTTCCTTGATTTTTATATCATTCTCCTGAATCAGCGTGATGGGATCACCACACTCCTCTGCATCTCACTGGCAGCAGAACAGTGTCTTTAAATTGTCATTTGAGTGGTCAAACCACACCAGTGCTGGGTTTGGAGAGATTAAATATAGATAGGGATTCATGTGCATGTGGAAATCTGCCCCTCAGTCCCATAGGAATAAGAAATGAGGTTTGAAGGCAAATCCTTTGGTCATCTCCACTCTTGCATGCTTCAATTGGCTTTCCAAGGGGTTTTCCATTGCTTCCTGCCTTCTCTCTCATGACTTGATTGGCCCAAAACGCTCTCTGGGATCTGGGAAAGTTGTGTTTATCCCCAAACAACTCAGTCTCCTCATTTTTTTGTTGCCTGGTCTCCAGGCCAACGGTGGCACGAAACGGCAGAAGCTCTCCCAGCAGAGCTACGTCACCTACCAAAAGCAGGGCATCAGGAGAAGCACGAGGCACCGGAAGGTCCGGGGGGAGAAGGCGCTGCTCGTGTCAGCTAACCAGACCCTGAAGGAGCTGAAAATCCAGGTGAGGGCCGGCTCTCCTTCCAGGAACGAGGAAGAAAACACAAAAGGAGGAGCGTGGGGGCACGGGGGAAGGGTCTGAGTCCCCCCCCCACCAGGAGTGGGCTGGGTGCTGGGGCAGGAGGTGCCACAGTTCCGGGGATGAGGTGTGTCCGTGTGCCCCCAGATCATGCACGCCTTCTCTGTGGCCCCCTTCGACCAGAACCTGTCCCTGGATGGGAAGATCCTGAGCGACGACACGGCCACCCTGGGCAGCCTTGGAGTCATCCCCGAGTCCGTCATCCTGCTCAAGGTACCAGCTCAAGCGGGCTGGGATCCGGGGATGCTCTGGGCTTGGTAGGAGCAAGGAGAAGCGTGTGGGTTTACCTGTGGAAATGGGGACAAATGGAATGTTAGTTGTGGAGCTCCTTGGAGGAGAAGAATCTTTTTTTTTTTTTTTTTTTTTTTTTTTTTGGAAAAAAAAAACTTATA
>VWZN01017983.1:699496-745385 GCA_013396955.1 Regulus satrapa | reverse complement strand
GGGCACGGCCCAAAGCCCCTCGGACACGCCCAAAGCCCCTCGGGCACAGCCCAAAGCCCCCCCGTGCCCGCCTACGGTCCCGCGGAGCCCCGCGCAGCTGCTCCGCTCTGCCCAGCCCCGCGCCTGCCGTGTCCTCGGGCCCATCGGTGCTCAGGCTGGGAGTACCCGGAGTGCAGAGACAGGCCTGAGATGCCTAAGTGTGTCTGTACAAATATGCACCCGCGCACAGAGACGGCTTCGGCTGGGTGCAAGAGGCCGTGTATTCAGAACGGTGAGCTCTTGGACATGCTTAGGTGTTCCTACCACACTCACGTACCCTGAAATCCATTATCTGGTCCATGGAAAGTTTCATTGAAGGGGTTGAAGGGCATGCTGAGGTGTGGGAGGGAGGCTGAGGAGCCCACTGGAAGAAGAGCACAGCGGGAGCCTCCGTGCCAGGGTGTGGTGCAGGATGGAGTGAACACCTCAGCATCCCACTATAAGCACCCTGCTCCAGGGGGTCTGAGGGGCTATGCCACATCCCTCCTCCCTGCCTCACCAACTGTGTGGCTGACAGGGGTTCTCCTGGGGCTGCAGGTACCCCTGGCCTTTACTGCCTGCGATGCTACATCGGTGCAAACTTCCCCATGTGCCTTGGAAAGGGTGGGGGATTAACTGGTGACTGCAAGCTCTCCCGAGCCATTGCTTCTCTGCACAATGCAAAACAGAGAGAGCACCTTTTGTCCTTACAAATTGACCAGCAGTGAGAAAAGATAATGCTGAACATGCTCCATTCGTCTGGAGCATGATGGTGCTGCTTAGGCAGGGGGTTGCAGACAGCAAATAAAAGAGGAGCTTTGGGAAGCACTGTGACCTTGGGCTTTAGTTTATGGCAAATTTTGTCTTGTATATAAACAGAAGATCAAATACATTGTGGAAAGCTTCAAATTGTGTTTTAAATTTTATTATTTTTCTCTTTCTTTGGGCTGCAGTCACTTGAATTCATGGCAATTGAAAGGATTTTCTTTATGAATAAGAACATCAACAACCCCATTGTGTCCTGTCACAGTATCCTGGTATTTCTACATCCTCTTTGAGGTTCACTTTGAGACTTGGAGGAATGTGATCTGGGAATTAGGTTTTGGAGCATTTTGTATCCATTTTGCAAATGTTTGATGCCACGGTGAAACACACAGTAGTTTCTATTTCTTCCTCTCTGTAGGCATGTTTAACTCTCATTGACACTGGTGTGAGTTATGCACATGTCTAAAGAGGAGAAGGGAGTCTTAGATCTTTTTCTCATCGTTTACATGAGATCAAAAGAAATCAAATAGAGTTAATGAAGGGCCAGATGGTGCTTTATTTGTGCTCTGGAAGAGCACAGTACAAGAGAATGGGAAGGAATATCTGTAGTTTAACCTGGCAGAGAGGAGGAAAACTTACTATCTCATTTAACGGGCACTGAAGCAAGTATGTTGTATCTTCAGAAGTGGGAAAGGCTTGCTTGTTTTCTCTCCCTCAGTAGATTTTGGATGCAGGGCTAGGGTTGTTTTTGGAAGGCATCGATTGAAGGGATTCCAGACTCTGAAATCATTCTCATTTTGTCTTTTTTTGAAACACAAATTTCTTTGGACTGGGAAATTCTTCAGGTTTTGCTTTTAAGCCGTAGGATATGGGTGCTCCTCTAATCCATGGAAAATGTGTAATCTAAGCTGCTATGAGGAGGCAGGGCTGCAGAAGTAGAAGAGCCTTTGATTTGGATCCTCACTGTGAGCAAGAGTTTGGCAGGAGACGCACAGGATGCAGTAAACTTTACCAACTGTGCGCACAGAGCAACTCATATCCCAGAGGATGCAGCAGGGCTGGGGCCGTCCTGTGCTGTGCCTCTGTGCCATGTCTTAGCCCTTGCACCTGGCTGGTGGATTCATAGCTCAAGCTGCCCCCAGGACCTTGAGGGAAGAGATTGCAGCAATGGGCATAGCTAATGACAAATTACTTTTACCCTTACTGATGGTAGGATTATATGAAAAGAGATGAAAAGCTTGTTTCCTCTGTAGACCTTACACAGATCCTGGCAGGCTCTTTCTGACATAGAATGCTGCAAAGGGTCCTATTTGGTAAATGTGAGGGAAAATGGAAGTTTTGCAGAGGATTACCCCTGCCTCTGCTGATCTTGTAGGGATGAGTCTGTGGGGGCAGTAGAGGCCATCTTATTACTTTTTCTCAGTTCATCCCATCATTTTAACGCATGGCACACCTATTCAAGGATAACGTAGCACCAGACCACAGATTTCCCAATAGCTTGATGTCATGTGTTGGCCTTGCATGATATTGTAATGCCAGCTGACCAAAAAAAAGTCACTTTTTTGTTGTTCCCCAAGGCTTCTTATGTTGACAAAGTAGCTCTCTGGATTTGGAAGTCTTTGCAGTTGAGCTGAAAGCCTGGAGGCTTTCCTGTTTTAAAAGCAATGGGAAGAGATGCAACTAACATCTGTACATTTGTTTAAGGATGCCAGAAATTTTTTGTTTTCTTCTCAGAAAATTGTATCAGGAGTACTTTAATAGCAGTACAGCCACATCTACTCTTTGCCCCCTGGTACAAACTTAACATTACATCTCCAGCTGACATTATTTCCACCTGCTTTAAATGTGTTCATGTGCCTCTAATCCTGTGTGCAGCTTCACATTTGTACCCATTTCCTGTATTTTATAGGCACATGTGGTATGCCGAGGTTTGGAAATGTAAGCCCTCATTTTGTGCTGCTAGTTTTCTAACCTTCATTTTCTCTGTCTGTACTCCTTGCTTTAAAAAAAAAATAAATCCAAAACAAAACAAAGCAAATCAATCCCAAAAATGCAACAAAACAAAAAACACCAAACCAAAACATCACTTTCTTTTTTTTTCCTTTTGAGGTTTAAACAAAACTTTGAGAACTTCCTTGCTAGCTTATATATCTAGCACTTTTATTGAGTGAGTGTGCAGTAATTTGGTGGGTTTACTAAGTAACTTGACAGTTAATGGGATACATCTGCAATGGATTCCAAAATAACTGGCTGCTTAGAAATATGGAAAATACTATAATTTTCACTCCTTTCTGTTCTTGTAATAAATTCCTATCTGCTCCAGCTCCACAGAAGTCAAGATTCCATTAAAGATCCATGTATGCCAAGAGCTGCTACCAACAATAATAAAACTAATTAGACCTGACTCTTCCAACCTTTCTATCATATTAGAAAAATACTGTGGATTTTAATCTAAAGCATTTAAGAAGCCAAATTGAAAACACACAAAACCATGCATACACCTGGAGCTGCACGGTGGCTTTATGAGGCTTGAGAGCATAAAAAAAACCCCTCAGCCATGGAAGAAAGAGCCCAGACTTCCTTTTCCACAGACAAATCAGCTGCTTCGCGTCAGTGACCCATGCTTGTGCGCTACCCATAGGTGTAGCAAGAATGTTTAGAATCGTGTTTTCAATTCATTCACTCGCTCCCGTGCAAAGGAGAAATGTAGCAAACTCAGCAATCCTTCAGCTGCTGCTCCATGGCCCAGGAGAGCTGAGAACCTTTTGGTGCTAGGGAATGTAGAATCAGTTGATTGGGGATGGAAGTCTCAAAGAGGAAAACCCTATCCAGCAATCCCATATCCCTGGGAAAAATTCTGCAGTTCCTAAATTGACTTCATGGCACAACAGCCAAAAGCTATTCCACCCTTTACAGTAAGGCTGATTTTTAGGGATAGCCTGCACTGCAGGGAAGCTCATGGTAGTGTGAATCCATAGGAATGAAAAAGATGGGGGAGGAAACCAGATATTCATGCTGGAGATACAAAGTTTGAGTGTCCTGTGGTTCCAGAGGAAATCAAGAAAAGCAGAAAGGTGAAAAAAAGCTGAGCAGAGCTCTCCTGTCCCTGAGTAATTTTCCCCATGAGGGGATTAGTTGACCTAATATCTTCAGTACAGCTTAATTAACTCTAATTTGCTGCATTTTAGATGGCTTTGAATAGGTATTTCATGGCAATGAAGACAAAGAGTATTGGTAAACAGCTGAAATGTCCCAATGCCCTTCATGACACTGATATGTCTAGACTTGCAATGTGTGCATCAGTGTTCACTTTTTGGGGTTAAAAAGTTGGTAAAAGGAAGACCCTCCTCAGATTCCTTCTGCAATTTGTGAACAAATTCTATATACTGCTTTGCCAAATGTTGTTTAAAGCTCCAACATGTGTCTGTTTATTCATTAGAATTCAACAGAAGGGTAGGAACATAGTGCTAATGTTTATGTTCTAGTTAAGGAATTCATTTATAGTGCCTCACTTAAAAATAATCTCCTCACAGAAAATATAAATCCAAAGTTGATTTATCAGGTTTAAATTTAAGAAAACTATATTGTCAGAACAACCACACATTCCTTTTTGCACCACTTTTGAAATCTGTTTCCTATTACCATCCCTGCATCAGACAAATACAACCAAGTTATTTACAGGCTGTGAAAGATACTAAATCTTTTCTGAGTAATATTACACTAGATCACAAATTCTCACTTTTAATAATAATTGACAACAAACTAAAGCGAAGGATATTCACAATTAGTAACAACAGCACATAATGCTCTCCCAGTGCCTTGTATCTCCAAGACCCAGTGCAGACGTAGGCTGCTGAAGTCTCATTAACATTTACTTTGGAAGGATGTTAAGTATTGTTATCTCCTGTTTGCAGATGGTGAAAGAGGCTCAGTAGGATTGTGACTTGCCTAAAAAAACTTAGAACAGTTTAATTGTAGAAGCAAGACCAGAACTCTCAAGCTCTTGGCTCCTACTTGTGTGAGAGAGCGAAACACATTTTTAAGAGCATCCTGTGACTTAGGAATCCCAGTTCCAGCACACACCAGGGCTTGAGCGGCGCTGGGGCAGTGCAGCTCCTCAGGGGCGCTTTGGGCTCCCGGCTCCCATTAACTTTGAGTGATTTTGGAGCTCTTGAAAACTCCTTTCAGTTCACAGAGGGAAATGCACAACACCTGTGATTCATAGAAGCGGCGCATGGAGAGGCAAAGCAAAGGCTGGGAGCAGCAGCCAGTTCCACGTGCAGCTCAGCCGCGATTCAGAAGCTGGAGGGCCGAGTGCTGAGCCTGTGTTCCAGGGCTGAGGAGCCGGGGGAGCCGGCAGCAGTGCTGCCAGCTTTTCTCACTGACATGATTTTCTTGGGAGCAGAGCCAGGAAAGATCTAAAGACAGAGCTCCAGCCCTCTAATAAATTTCAGCTTTGCCTTTGGGAGGAAGCCCTCCTTGCCTGGCCCCTTGTGCCTTGCCCCTACACCTTCAGGAGAAAGGAGTGGCTCAGGTGGATGCACATCCCTGGGCTTTCTTACTGGCCAGCCCCTGGTGCCATGCTCTAAATGGGGAAACTGGGAGCAGGAAGATGGGCAGAGAGCTGTGGAAATCCCTGCAGAAGCAGATGTACCAGCAGTGTAATTGTGTGTGTGTGATGGGAATGCAAGAGTGAAGAATAACAGTGCAGCTAGGGAAGCAGTCCCTCAGGGCTGGAAATGCAATGCGAGATAGAGCTGGGCAGCAGGGGCAGGTTTGAGGCAGGAGGAAAGGGGCAGGAAGCAGCATCTCTTGTTAGATGGAGAAGTGGGCTGTTTCTAGGCATAAAGCTTGTCAAATGAAGCAAGGCCAGGAGAAGCCATCAACATTCCAGTGCCTAAACCCCTGTGACAACTATTCATGTTGGGATTGGGATTGGGATTGGCTGTGCAGCTCTCACTTGCCTGCACACTGCCTTGGACCACCATGCACACCACAGCCTGTGGAGATGAGGAAGTGAAAGGAATTCAGACTCAGAGGAGGGATCAAAGTCATCCCACATACATGTGGGTATCTGGCAGTGTCTGTGTTGTGCTGTTACCCAATTTGTTAACTTTTTCCTCTGGCAATACCAGTGTACAACTGACTGGAAGCCTGGAATAAGAGTAGTTCAGACTGAGGAGAAAAAATTCTTCATTATCAGGAGAGAGACTGGATGTTGCATGAAGTTGATAGTGCTTCCCCAAAATACTGATGAGAAGGAAAAGAAAACCTTGGATGAGGGAGAAGATGCTGAGGCAAGTGCAGGGAGCTGGGCAAAAGCCAGCTCTGGAGAAGGCAGAGCATCCCTGCAGCCTCAGAGGGGATGCAGCCCTCCTTTGACAGCCAGATACTGAGCCTTGATTTTCATGGCAAAGTTTTAGACTTGCTTCCTTGGCTATGAGTTTTGGCATTAGGAAAGGCTCAAAGGGATGCAGAAACCATTTACAGTACAGTTTCAAATTTGCATCTATGTTTAGAAATGTTCAACAGTTTCATCACATTAAAGCATTTTGAGAAGATGTATAGCTAAGCAAATACTCACTGCTAAGAATATCTTGAGGTAATTCTGAGTTAGGAAGAAAGGCACCCCTCATGTGGGGAAAGACTACCAGGCCAGAGGACCAACTTTCTAGGCCAAACCCCATTAAATTCAAGAGAGAAAAACAACTTTTAGATGGCCTCGTGCCTACACTTAGAAATTTAATTGAATTTGGAATAGGCTTTATAGACCAAGGGACTCACAGCATGAGATAAATTGTTCACTCCAGTGATGGCAAATGTAAGCAGTGAACTGGCCAGCTAGTTCTATCGGGGTATAAAGAAAATCTAGTGAGGATAAATCAGGTAAAATATCTAGATGGTGGAATGTCACTCCAGGGGCCAGGATAGGGAAAGGTTAAGGGTCTCTGAGAAAAAAGTTACTTTTTAATGTCCTTTTTGCTTGAACATGTTAATGTCCCAGAGGCCTATTCTCTATGTAATTCTGTTTGCAGAAGATGAAGGGGGTACCAGAGCTTTGCCAGCTTCATGTAGCTCATTGCAAAATTCTTGAAAATACTGTTTAAAAATATTTATGCAGCAAAAAAAAAAAAAAGTTATTTCACATATTTTGAATCAGCAGCCAGGTTTTAAAATAAACCAATCTGTCCTCAGAAATTAAAAGAAGAAGAAATAAAGATCAAAATTCACAGTTGGTGTAAATTGCCAGACTTTCAGTGAAGTCAATGCAGGGTTGCCAATCTAAACTAACAGAGAAACTAGTCCAGAAACCATGAACGTGATTTTAAAAGTCTTCAAAACAGAGTTTCCAAAACATTACATGGCTGCAGAGTACCTTGCAGAATGATAAAGCATGGGGTAAGAATCCAGGTACCCTACAATAGACAATAAATGGCAACACTAGGGCTGAGGTATGTTAAATCCGTGAACATACAATGTTTAAAGAGTACCAATAAATAGCAGGTGTCAATTAATAATTGCTTTTCCATTTAAAAAATGGCCCAATAACTAGAGTTTTCTCATGCTAAAATGATTCAATATTTTACCAAGTCTGCTAAAGTTAATTTAATGCTTTTAACTTTTTTATTTTGTTTTGTTTTGGTTTGGTTTTACATTTTTTATATCAATGAAAGAACAAATGAGCTGTGGTCTCCCATGTTTCTCCAGCAGATCACTTATCTGAACCATGGAGAACTTCTTTCAGACAGGCTCTGTTTGGCAACATCTCCTCTATAACCCTTTTTAAGGGCACTGTACAATTTTTAAAGGTGTGTCTGAGAGCCAGAAGCTGTGAGCGTGTACATCTTCTCTCCCTTTTGTATGTGTAAGGGTTATCTTGGAATCTTGGGAGGAAACCTAAGCCAGTTCTTGGTTATCCTAAGCCACTGAAAGTCTCTTTCAGAGAATCTATGTCTGGAATATTTCTGTTTAAAAACACACTGATGTTGATGCACAGATCAGATATTCTCTTACTTCTTCTGTGAGCACCACTATGACCTCCCTATCTTACCCTCTGCTTTATGTTGCGTCCTATAACCTTTCTTTCCAGCAGACTCCTTGAGGTTGGGAAAAGGAGGGTGCAAACCTGCCCTCAGCACAAAAGGTTGGGTGTTTGGAGACAGGTGTGGCTGGTGTGCACCTACCAGGCAGCCACAGGGGTCTCCTCCAGCTCAACACCTCCAGTTCCCCTGCAGGCACACGTTAGTGATTGCTGACAGGCAGGGCTGATGCTTAGGCCAAAACCCACAGCTGTGTTCAGCGTGCAACCCAATGGGATCTCATTCCAGGCCTCTGGGCGCTACTATGATATTAGCATTACTGTCCCACAAGAATAACAAGACTACATGTTTTATGAGAATTTCCAGAGGGCCGGGAAAACCAGTCAGTGTTAGAAAGGGAATACAAAGGTATTTTGGTTGAAATTTGCTCAGTGAACTTCAAGTCAGGCTCCTCAGACCAGGGGTCAGGTCTCTCAGGTGACAGAACTTGACATAGCCTTGCTGTGTTGGTCAGGTCAATCAATCTTCATGCATAAGGATTAAACAAGAACTGACTGTGCTGGATTTTCTTTTTGTTTACCCCAGTGGTTGCCACCAGGCAGCCCAGAGAGGCTTTGCAGGCCTCTCTGAGGGCATGGGAAAATCAGTGTGTTTAACTTTCCTGGGCTGAGTACTGGGCTCAGCTGGAAGTGCAGACCTTGAGGTTAGCCTTACATCACTAGAGGTAGGCATATAAGCCTAGCTTCTGATTTCTGCCAGAGCTAAATTTAAATCCTTGATGGCTTAAATGAGTTCTGTGGCAACACAGGGATGGATTTGAAAGGGAATGAGAAAGAATAAAAAGGAAAAACCTCTCCACCNCAAAACCAAAATGTCATTCCTGAATTATAATCCCCCAACAAAAAAACAACCCCGTAAAAAAAAAAAAAAAAAAAAAAAAAAAAAAGAACAAACAGGGAGAAAGAGATCACAGCTATGACATGTCAAAAATTGAAAACAAGACCTATTTGCTGTCAGAAGTTCAGAGCATGGCCTGGAGGGGCACCAAAGACTTTGTACCCTTACTCTCAGCTGAAGAATGTCCACCTGTCTTTGGTGAAGAGTTTGCACCAGCCACCGCTGCCTGGCTGAGGACCAAATTGCTTTCTCAAGCCTCTGAACTCTTCAGGGAAGCAAAAATTTTGCTCTTACATGTATGTGAGGTGCCTAGAAGAGGCACGTTCTGATCACTAACAGAGACTCCTAGGCATCAGCAAGACAGATAATACTGAAGACTTTTAGGTCAAGGTAAGGTCATGGCCATATTGTCCTGGTCAACACCAAATTTTATCCTATTTCTGCATGAGAAGGCTGAGCCACATAAGTTTTACAAGAAAGCATCCAGGGGGATAAAATTGATGTATTTTCCATGAAAAAAACCACCAGTTCTTGTATTATATGATGTTGGACTGCTTTATGTTACAGAAATAAATGCATCCCCATGGAAAAAGAATGCAAATATTTGCATTATTTGTAATGTCCTTCGATTATCTGGCTATATGTGCACTGCATATTAAATGCATACTTTGAACTAATATGTTACATACTGTTAGATAAAGTTATTAATAGAAATTTAATAGCTTCAGCCTTCTAAATTGCCTTTATAATTCTATCTTTAAGTATAACTAATAATTATAAGAAACATTTCTGTCCCAAATAGTCCCAAAGGAGTTTATTAAGCAGATTTTCACATTTAAAAAAGCTGTCCTGATAGTGTTCTTGTATCACAGGGGGGAAAAAGAGAAAATGGAAGAAAAACAGAAAAAAAAAAAAAAAGAGAGAAAGAGAAAAGGACAGCTCTTCTGCCAAAATAAATCAATTAGCTCATGGATTAAATGTTTCTTCAGAAACACCTAAAGACAGGGAGTAATGTTCTCCTTTTTCTTGGAGGAAGTTTTAGGACATGAACTCTGATTTCTGAAGTGTGGATATTCTTTGTTCTTTGGCAGCAGTCCTCTCAAAAATTTTGCTGGTGTTGTGAAACTCTAACTATAGGTCCAACAGTGGATGCACAAATAGTTTATAAACTGCAGGTTGGGTCACATGCTAAAGAGCTAGTTGAATTCATGAATAGCATGAGTTATATTCCAATCCTGGATTCACAAATAGTCTGGGAACTATAGGTCCAGTGGACAGGTAGATTCAGCATTTAACAGTACCTAAAGAAGATAAAGTGTCATTTCCTATTTTTAACCAAAGAAGAGTACCTATAATGTTACAGAAAATGAGACTAAAGGTAAATAATTTGTCTATAATTTTCTTTCACTGACCCATTTTTTTCCTTTACTGTCATTTCTTACCACCTAGGAACAAATAATAGAAGAGACATGATAAATGGGAAGCTAACCATGAAAAGCATTCCCAGGAATCTTGTCCTAAATACTGAAAAACAAAGATGAAAGTTGTGAAGCTGGAAAAAAAAATGGAACATGATATTATGGTAGAATATTTAACATTTTCTTACTACTTTTATTTTAGACATTCTTTAAATTATAAAATGTTTAGATAGCAAGCTTTCAATTGAGAGTTCATTTTCTGATTTGATTTAATTCCTCATTTTCTTACCATTGTTATTATCACATAGATGCAATACTTATTCTTCGAATTTGTCTGTCACTATTAGTGCTCTTTATAATTGCATGTTTTGTTATTGTGATTGAAATGTTCTAAAACTCATCAAAATCATTCTGATATTGAAGACAATTTTATTGTGTTACATTTGGTTAAGGATTCAAATGCTATTAATTTGGAAGGGGATTTCTATACAGTCATCCCATCCACCTCATGAAATCAGTATTTATAAGCAGTTAAATTTTTTTTTCTGATAATTCTTTACAGTCACTGGTTTGAGTAACAAAAAGACTTTGATAATGTACTATGAGACAAATATTGCAAAGCAAAAGGAATGAGTTTAACTGATTTTGGTGGAGATATTACAAACGTCATCATGATTGAATGAATCTTCTAACAGGAACCAGCTGATTTTATAGACAAAAGTCTCGATCCTCACTTTGATAAATCTCTTCTTATTTGAATGAAAATTGCAGTATTGGACCCACATGGAACTTGGTCAGAGGCCAATAATGTGCTGTGAATGGAAACATTAGTTTGTGATTAGAAATCTGACTCTATTGTTGTGCAGATTTACTCCAGCCATTGTCCTATAAGAGTGGAAAAGGGCAAGTGAGGTAAAAACCCTTTTCCCCCAATAAAAATTGTTTTTTACCCATACTCACAAGACCCCTACGTGCTTGTTTACCGCAATGGCTGTAAATGAATGTACGTGAATGTCTGTATGCCTCATTTGCACCAAGATGGGAGCAGTCTGAAAGCGCATATCCTAGTCCTATAAACTCCCCAGGAAGGCTGGGAATCTGGCTCAGATGCTGTCATCAAAATGTGCTTATGCATGGCAGTTCATGGTAGGTGCTCCAAAAGTATTCTCATGATCTCTGCAAGGAGGGGAATGCTCAGCTGGAAGATGGTGGGACTTCCACTTTTGCACCTCAAAAGGTCCTTCTCAGTCACAGGGTGACTTAGCAGAATTTTCGGTCAAGCTTGAAGAAAACAAAATGTAACTAAATACTCTCCTGAGAGTTACAGATCAGGTATTAAGCATTGTGCAAGACTGAAAGCCCAAAAGCATTCTCTGCCACATTAAGATCTCAGAGAAACTCATGACATTTATGAGGAAACGTGAGTTTTTCAGTTATTTGTCTCCCAAGTAACCAAAACTAGGAACAGATTCAGCACTGCATCTATTCCCAAATCTTAACTAAGTCAGCTCTTGCTCTATGCTTTGGCTACTTCCATTGACAAAGTGTGATCAGATACATCTCCACTATTACTTTACAGATACTGCAGTCATTGCTCACAAAACACATGGAGCTCCAGTAAATATGGAAATGCCATCATGTATCTTTATTCATTATATTATCCAATGATGACTGCAAACAAGCATTTTAGTAGTTTGTCAAATCCTATCAGGATGGTGGGTTTATTGCTGAGTTCTGTCCAAATTGCAAGATTTGGATTTAGAAAGCATGCTGTCCTCATTAACATCCACTTAACTAATAGCAGTGGCAAGTCTCTGGAAAAGCTACTGATGTTGAATAAGTCTTTAGTGTTTTGTTTCTAGAAAGTTTTGTATTAGCAGAAACATGACAGACCAGATTCAGGCAGCAGTGCATTTTTCTTACATATATTTCTTACAAAGTGACCACTGTTGAAACGGAATCTTTATCAAGGAAGAACATAGCCATGCTCCAAGATCCATTGCAGGATTAGCATTTACCATTCTGTTTTCAGGTGTGGGCTGGAAAAAGAAGTGTGTTTTGGTACATATGAGGTCCTTAAGGGGAAAATAAGCTGTGTTGTGTGGAGCAGCTAGAGAAGGCTGCATTTAGTGGTATTGAAAATAGAAGTCTGTCGGGTCAAACTAATCTCTGCTTACTCTCAGGCAGCTGAGTAACCATTTGTATTTTTCTCCTGTCACTTCTTCCTCCCCACTCACAAAGCTTCATTATGACAAAACTATTAAGAGCATTTCACTTCCCCTCTCAAAAGGACTTGGAAGCACCTGCACAAGGGTGTCTTGTGTGGGTATTAAATATGAATTCTGAGCTGTCCTCAAGGAAGGACAGGTGTACAAATCCCCAAATGAAACACTCTGAGAAGCAGAAAGGAAAGCTTTATGTCCTTACCTTCCTACTTCTTGGACTCCTGAGGTTGAAAATAATTCAGCTCTTAGGATTTTAGGTATTTATTTCTGCCACTTATGTACATTCTAAATTTTTTGATTTTTTGGACCATATTTACTTTCTAAAGAAGCTTTTTGAAGTGATATTATTATTATATTGTGACTGTTTTGCAGAATGAATAAAGTTTTAATATGCAACAAAGCTTCAAACTTTTTTTAATAAGCAAACTTTTGATTCCTAGACCTTAATTAACTATTAAGTATTATAACTATTAACTAATTATTAACTATTAAGTATTAGGCATAGTATAGGCATAAGTATAACTTATAAGTATTAATTATTAATTAATTATAGAGTTGTTGGCTTGTTAAACTATTATATTTTCCAAGCTTTCTGTACTTCCTTTACACTGCCCATGTTCATATATATTTTCATACAAGACGACAATGACTTCTTGCTTTCTGTAGATCAGTATAAGATTATTTTGCTCTCCCTGTGTGATGCTGTTTTCCTCTTCAATTTTGATACTCCAAGAGCTAACATTTTTTCAGATATCACTGTTTAAGGTGAAGAATAGCTGTACTGCTAGAAAAAATTCTTATGGGTAGAAAAAAAAAAAAGGGGGAAGGTGGCAGCTGTCAAGAGCAATAAAACATGCTACAGAATCTTTGTACCAAAAGGTGATCTACATTATCAAAGTCCCTGAGAGCTCTGCTTTACAGTTTAATATATTTAACAAAATTTTTATATATATCCATATAAATATTTATATTCCAGGCTTTTGTTAGTCTCTATGCAACCTTAACAATAATAGCATTTTATATTTTAATTTCCTTAAAGGAAAACCTTCTTTGGAACCCATGAATGCTTCAATGTTTTGGAAAGATCTAAATATATGTCAAATATCTGTTGAGACTTACGATTTTTTTTCACTCACTCAGCAATCATTTAATGTATTATTTTGAGAAACAGCACTATATGTGCTGTAAATAAAATGGGGGGAAAAAAGTATCATCTGATAAGCTGAAATAGCTCTGTTGGTTAATTACCCAAATACTAAAGAAAAGTTAGGCTAATGATTTCCAGACAGTTGTTATGCCATATCATGTTAAAGCAGCTGTTAACCATATGCACTACTGTAGCTCTGCTTATATTAACCATTATGAAATTTTCCTTGGGGAAAAATGCTCACGTGCTTGCCGAGAACCTCTGTGCCCTCTTTTTAAATGAAATAAGTTGGTTATTCTTAGAGCATGGCAAATAATTTGTAACAAATCACTCGGTGATTTTCTCCTGCTTGTGAATGGAGACTGTATTTTCCAAAGACACCATGACCCCTAGGAACTGAAGTCTGGTAGCTGCAACAGTGCAGAGAGAGCACTAGGAGAGCCTCCAAAGCCAGTCCTGGTGTCTCTGCACCAGTGCAGCTGGTTCTGGTGGTCTCATGGCTTTGGGACACCAGGTCACATTTCTTCATGGCACTGCAACCTGTTGTATCAACCCATCAGCTCGTCTGAGGCTAACACAGGAATCCCTGACAGAGCTGTTTTGCACAGGAGTACAAGTACCTGGAGTGGGATAGGGTTTCATCTGTCCTTTTCCTTTCTGTCTTTTTGAGAGGAAGAGAGAATTATCCATAAATTCCTAGGGGTCCGTGGTGGCAAATATCACAGTGATAACAACCAGAGAAACAAGACCCATAGAGCGAGGCCATCTCTTCTTTAGAGATGAGTTTTAATGTCATGACCCCATTGTCTGGACCAAGATATAAGCTTGTTTTGAGGACAGCTTGTGGATTTTTTGTGTATTTTTCCTTCTTGTTTAGAGCATAAGAAGATACCACGTATTCTTTATAAGCATTGCCTCGTTTTTCTTAAAACATTAAAACTCTAACATGATGTGCATCTATTACCAGTTTGATTAATCTATGCCATTTTATCTTCTCAAACTTGCAGAATAATTTATAATCCTGCATCATCCTAAAGAAGGATACCTATATTAACGCAGGATGAGATAACATTTACACTTATTTTAGGGATACCAGTCTGAATTTGTTACAGCTGCCTATGTGTTCTCAGTTGCATTCACCTTCTGTGTGTATTCAGGCAAATGTTCAGGAAAATAAATGGAGTTCAAGATGAAAATGGTTTTATTGGATAAAGATCACAGAAATGTTTTGTCTAACAATACCTACCCTGGTCACAGTGTGAATGATTCACATCTCTTCTCTCTGCCTCCTAATCCCAGATGTTAGAAGAAGCCAGTTGACAGGGATATCATGTAAGACATAAGTCATATTCCTTCCATTCAGCATGTCTAAACCCTGGGTGTTGCATACCAAAAAGACACGATGGGCACCAGAGGAGGACGCCAACAATGGGCAAAGGTTTAAAATCACATCTTACAAATAGCAGATGAAGGAATTTAGATTGTTTAGTCTGAAGAAGAATCAAAAGGAATTGTGAAAACAGCCCTCAGATACATGGGGGTAGCAGAAAGAAGAATGAAAAAAAAATTCCTTTTCCCTTTGTGCAATTTAAACAAAGTATTTAAAGGTATTTGGTAATTTAAATAAGGAATAATTATGTTAGGTAGCAGAAGAGTAAGAATATTGTTTCTATATAATAAATAACCAACCATTGTCATAGATTATCTAGAGAAACTGTGAAGCCAAATTATCAAAGGGACCAAAGAGCAGGTTAGAAAAGCAAATGGTTGGAATAATGTGCATGTAGTTATATGTCCTACCATGTTTGAGGTGGATCAGCTAGATAACATCTTAGTCCCTTATAGGGGCCTTTTCTCTGACCTAATGGGTGATAACTGTGTGATTATGACAAAAAATTGCACAAAAATGATATCTTCCAAAATAAGTTTTCCCTCTTCATCTGAGTGCTTGACAGCGAATAAACAAAGGATTTTTTCCCCTTTAAAAATTATCTGTGTTTTTCATCTCAAACCTGACTATTGTGATATAGTGGTGTTATACTAGCACAATTCAGTCACTTTCACAATGATCAGTAACTTAATTTCACAAGTGTATTATTAGATTATAGTATAAGTAGATTATTGAACAGAAGGAGCCCACTGACTGAGTGCAGAGAAATATCCAGATGACAGGAGCTTCTACTGTGTCCTAGAGGGTATTTCTGAGGCTAAACAATTTCTCTCAGCAACCCAACCACTTGTTCAGATGTCTGTTCCTGCTTGTGAAAGATCTGAAAAATTATGCCTTGCAAAGAGACCAATCCTGCTCAGACAATGACAAACAATTTGAAAATAACTTGTCTGACTGGGTGTCCAAATTGCTGACAGAAAGGAAATGTTCATGTGTGCAATGAACATGAAAGATGAAAGCTCTTCCCTGGTGCTGTTCTTCCACAGAAGCCCTTGCTCTGACCTGTGGCCTCACTAGATGACCTGTGAGCAGAGAACAGGGAGAGTATAAGAAAACAGTTTCTACTAAAGCATATTTTCTGAAGGAAAATTTGCCCAGATGTTGCAGTCATATTTTTTCATATTGCCTGCTAAAAAATCTGTAAAAAGTTAGTCAAGTGATCTGGAAAAAAAGTAAATATTGCCTTTTGGACACAGCAAAACTGTATTAATATTTATAGTGCATATTTATGCATTTTTCTCTTTATATATTTGGGTCCATCCAGGTCAAAAAACTGCAGGGACAGGAGAGCTGTGCATTTCTCATTCACACCCCTCCTTTCTTCAGTGTCCTATGAAGTTCAATGCCCTAAGACCAAGAATTTTGCTTCTACTTCTCAACTTTTCTTGCTAGGTGGGAGCCCTGTACAGCCTGACTCTTGCCTTCTGCATTTCCTGGCATAGATATCACCTTACATGTGAAGTATTTAATACCTAGGAAGAATTGAAAGGGGTGAACTGCTTCACCCCTTGAACAGCTAGAGTGCTAAAAGCAACAATACTGTTGGCTGGACTAAGAGCCCTGTCCTACTAAAAAAAATCCCAGAACTCTATCCTCATGTGTGTTGGTCCATCAGTCTTGCTTATCTCAGAAAGTAGGCAGAGAGTTTTTTCAGGTATTTCCCATGGGCAAAGAGCTTTGTATGACCAGACTATGCACTGATACTGTTTTAAAAGACCTCAATCCTGCAAAATTATGTGGGTATTAATTCATTATCATGCCTTTTTCATAGTTTAGGCTAAATAAAAGTGTCTTCCAATCTTTTTCATCCTGTCCTCCAAACTCTTTACCAGTGCAATGGCCTGCTATGGCTGCAGCACAGTCCTGGATGGAATAAGTCTTAATTAGCTGCCAATGATGTCATGTCCGTGCCTGTTAAAGGCACAGGACTAAGTATTCGTCCTTATTTAATGTACTGTAGAAATTCCATTTAGGGTTAGCATTAAGATGCTTTAGAGCCAATCTTGTATTTCTCCCGTAGTTGAGACGCTTGGCCTTCAGCCTTCTGACACTACCCCAGTTGTGCTATAATGGTCCAGAAATACACTGCCTGTTGTGTTTTATTGCTCATGTGAAAACTGTCCAATTCCTTGTCAGTTGACAAGGGAGGAGCGTTGCAGTGAAGGATTGCACAGCAGTGTGTCTGGGAGCGATGTTATTTCACACCAGCAGCAACCTTTCAGTGTTAGCGCGGCAGCCCAGTAGAGCCCTGGTGCTCTTGCCACAGAACAGAGAGCAAACCCCATTGTAGTCATTCTCTCTGCCAGAGAGACTAATGCATGCTGCCAAATATCTCCCCTCAACACATTTATTGAACATTAAACCAGCAGAATAGCATTGAATGAAGTCCAGTAATTTTATAGGATATATTTTAGTCACTAGACTTTGAAGACTAGTCCAATGTTAATTATAAAGTTTCTGTGTCTGGATAACATATTGTTAACAGTTATTTTGTAAGTGCTAATGGCAAGATGGAAGATTTCCAATAGTTTTATTGAGGAAGTGGCAATTAAAATGTTGAGCACTGCAACATACATACAAAATAAAAATAATCCTGCATACACAGCACTTTGTGTCTTAAAAAAAAAACCAAAACAAAAAAAAAAACCCGAAAAAACCCCAAACCAGAAAAAACAGGGATGAATATTTTCTTTTGAAATAAATGCAACCATTTTATTTCTAAAAAGTTTTGCTTTTGAGAAAAAACCCAAACGTTGATCTACTTGCCAACTTCAAATGTCACAAGCCTTGAACAAGTTTGACATTGTTTAAAAGCACATCGTGAAACTATTAGAAAGCTAAGACAAGTTGCTATGTTATGTTTTTCCACACTCAAAGAGCAACAATGTGTTCCCAGTTTGAGTAATTTCTTTTAGATTAAGGGAAACAAAACAAGAAAGAACAAAAGCAAAGTGTTCACAAGAGTGTGTGGAAGTGTCTACACATGACAATTTTTAATGTGTGAGTGGGAAAAGGTGCTATGCAAGCACTGCCACACAAGGTCAGCTGGGCACACTGATGCTCCTGAGCCTGTGTGCAATAACATAAAAAAAGGACTACCTACAGCTCTGTACCAGCCATCAGTCAGCAGGTTCAACACAGATTTTGATTTGCAGAGCAAATGGCTACCACCTGCTGAAAAAAAGGAGTCCTGGTAAGATCTGCAGTTGAGATGGGAGTTGAGCAGCACAGGGGCTAGCTACTAGTGTGAAGTTGGTCAGTGTGAGGCACTTAATCCCTGCAAGCTGAGCAGGAGCCGAGTCTCCAGCCATTTGAGTGGGTTTAGGTTTGCCTGCAACATACCTGGTTTAATCTAAACCTGCTGCAGTGGGTAGGTTTTAAAGCCCTTCCTTAATGCTTTTCCAGACAGCTCTGTTTCCAGACAGCCTGGTGAGACTGGATTTCACATCCTCTTCTGGGAGCCAAAAGCCACTCTGGGATCCCAGGGCATGTCCTGAGCTCCCTTAGCAGACCCAGAATTGGATTTTGGGGCTCCTTGTGGTCCCTGGGAAAGTTGTAGCAGAAGCCATTCGTCTTCCTTTAAAGTTCAAAGCTGTGATGCATCAGTGATGTTTGGCTGGACAGAGAGGAAATATGCTAATGTAGATCTAAAGTAGCTCAATCCTGCTGACCTCCTGTGAGTGCAAAATTCTTTTTCAATAAGCTTTTTAAAAAAATACTACCTCTTCTCTGCAATGCAAAGCCATCTGAGTGCATCTTATAGAACATTGTTTGAGGGCTCAACACCTCTGAGCTCTGGGGAAGTTTGACTTCACACCTTCTATGATCTACCTCAGATGTACCTCTCATCCAGCAGTAGTCAGTCTTTTTAGTCTACAGCCCTCTTTCTAATGCTTTCAGGGAATATGCTCATTACCGCAAATATAAGGATTCTGGCAGGAGGAGGTTTTCTGTTTCTGTTGTAATTTCCAGGACCTTTCAGAGTAGTGTACAACTTCCAGCTAACCTTTAGGCTGAGACCCATCCCACATCTGAATGGCAGCTCAAATATTTTCCTTGAAATTACTAAACTCTCTGATTTTAGACACTGAACTTAGCCCCAGAGGAGACCCCTGGGGTTTGCTCTCAGCAGGGGCTAGGCTAGTCCATAGCATGTGGTCTGAAGCTTTCTGCCAGCTCTCACGACCACCTCCTGCATAGAAAGGTGGCCAGATTTTGCTTCTAAGGACCCTCGACCCAAACTGAGCCACATTGACGTGAAACTCTCACCTCTGCTTCTGCTGTTGTGGGGATCTGCAGGCACATCACCTGGCAAACATGTGCTTCCTGAAGAATAGCTTTTAGCACCAGTTTTAGCACCAGGTTTTGTGAGCACAGTTCAAGCTGATGAGACCTGAAGGGAAAAAGGAGTGGCTGTTATGGGAGAAGCAGTTGAAGTGCCCTCGAAGGACACACTTCAGCTTTTCTCTGGGCTGCACATAGGGTCCAACCAGTATTAGCCATTATACAGAAAACCCAGTAGTGATAAAAGAGCACTTTGGAGATCTTCAGCTGTAAAACCTGCCACAGACACTTTTCTAAATCAATCCAAGCTTTATGTATAACTTGATAAAAGATTTATTAGGTGAAGGATAATAAATATGTTGAAATGAAAGGTATGGAAAATAAAAGTAATATACCTGTAAATGGTCTGCTATGCTATACAGAGCTGAACTAAATAAGAGCCTGTCTTGGACAAGTTTCTCCATATGAGGTATTTACCAAAATTAAAAATAAAAAACAAATAAAAAAGAGCAGGGTATAATGACTCTAAGTAAGGTCCATGGTAAAGAGCAGAATTTTCTGATCACTGATGCTCCATTTCTCCAGCTGTTTCTCCAGAGTCTCTGTTAGTTTAAGAGTGAACTTTGAGGTGTTAGGTGTCATCATTTATGCTGTTGTTCACAAAAAGTCACAAGATGCAGTCAAACTGCATCTCAAGATCAAAAGGCAGCAGACTCTGGTCAGGAAACACAGACAAGCGGGGCAGATGCTGGATACCTTCTGTGAGTGGTTAAATGATCCATCTGGTAACTAATGATAACCCTGACACTGTGAATTACTTGTATTAAGAAAGTTAGGAACACCTGGAGAGAGCACTGAAACTTTCCAGGAAATGATGATACTGGTACTTTTGGTGTGGCCTAAGTAGTGATTTAAAGGCAATGTGCTTGAAAGCATCCTTGCAGTACACTCTGAAAACTATGCCAGGACTGAACTGCTGAATGAAGAGAGAAGACTCCAAGAGAAAAATTTGCTATTCACAGATAGACTTCTTTACTGATGATGTTAGAATTTTTCACGGAGAATATTTCTGTCAATAGAGAATCTTTTCCAGAAAAAGTCAGCAGTAATGAACATTAATTTTCATTATTGCATCACTTAAAAATGTCAGCAGTGTTCTCTATGACTTCTTTTTTTTGTCAAGACATATCTATTCTGTAAGGAGAGCAGTGAAAACACTGCACACCAAGTAAATGTTCATGTGTGTGATCCATTAATGCCATTTCTTTATTAAAGCTATACTCTTAAAAGGCAGTATAGATATCAAATAGACTCATTGGAAAACAGTATGCCATTGCCTCTGCTCATGTTGGAAAGGTTGAGAATGGGGTTTTTTTGTTTGTGTTTTGTATAAGTTTTGGGCTTTTCCTTTCCATTGGACTCCAGCTTAAAATGAAACAATGCTAGAACAGAGGTCAAGAACTTGGAAGAACTCATTCAAGCAGAACCAGGTACAGCTTGATTCAATACTGATATTTCATATATTCTGAGATTGTGGTTCAAACTACAAGATAGCAGAACACCATTTTTATAGCTTTCCATCTGTGAGAAATTATCTCTCAAAGCACTCTGTATGAACAATCTAACAGATATTCATTTTTGTGATCATATATTCTGCTAAGTGGGATCTTTTTGATGCACAGTCTGGCTGTGAGAGTAATTTTAAAACTAGAGAGAGAATTGTAGAGCCAGATTCATAAAATAAATGTCTTTCACACAAAGTTATTTTCCATGGTACATTTAACTCCTTCTTTTCCAGGCATTTGTAGGAAAGTAATACTCTCAATATTATATACTTATGGAGCAAATGATGAATGGATCAATGAAATAATCATAAGGAGATGACAAATTTTATATTTAACATACCCTTTCCCTTAAAATGTTTCCTTGTTTATTTCAGGGCATAAATACAAATTCTTTGAGTTTGAGAAGAGCTAAAGCTCTTTGATGGTGCAGCATTACATTTTGCATTGATGCTCTTATAAATATGATGCAGTTGTAGCAGATCACATACCTGGTATTTAAGGCATTTTAGCAACACTGAAAATCAGTTTCACCTACCCAGAATTCAGGAACAATCTGGGACTACCTGTCTTGACAGGTAAGGCCAGAACCTGGAACCCTGTTTTCTGTGGCAAACAGGACACTAGTAGGGCACTGTATCCCACGCCACTATCTTTGATTTCCCAAACCTGATGAGCAGGAACTGATTTTGAGTAGGAATGACTGGTGGTGGCCTTGGTTACCAATCTGTAGCCAGTCTTGCCACATACCTTCAGACCCACATTGAGGATTCTTAACCCACACTACATCTACCACACACTTGGTTTAATCTTACCATCCTTTTGCTGTGGTAAAAAGAAAACTCTAATGAATTTGTAGAAGCCACATTGCTGACCTACCCAGTTATTTCAATCACTTATGTCAGGGCTGAATTTGAAGCTCTGCATCAGATGTTATGCTGAAGAACATGGAATCTGTGGAGAAAAATACTTATTCTGGCTTTATCATCCTGTTGAATTACAGAGCAGAATTATATGGAGGTATTAGCCACTGTTGCAACCATCACACTGCTTTTGTGGCACCTCTCCATTTACCTGATCTAAAGCTTTCATCATCAACCTCTGTGGCCTCTGAGTCTTCTGGTATGAAAGGACAGTGACTGATATGACTCATGGTGTCTTTTGCTCTTTTTCTTCCCTACTGCAGGTACAGGTCTTGACTGAAATATCCACTGATGGTTGCCTGTCACCCATCTCTGTTCTCCTGTTCCTTGAACAGGAACACACTTGAAGTTTCATATGTTCAAATTTTGAAAGAGAAGAAGTCTTCCACAGGTTCTAAAGGTGACAAGTGGCTAAGGGGAGGTTTAGCTTTCATCTCCCCTAGTAAACTACTTCCACAGCAGGACCTCTTGACAACAAGGGCTATTTTATCTACTGCTTTTGGTTTTGGTAGCTGTATTGACCTGGGAAAATGCAGTTGTCTTAATGGCTCTTGGCCACTTTAAAATAAAAGCAAAATATCAAGAGTAAAATCTAACAGCAAACACTATATCAAATAGCTAATAACAGAAGTAATAGTGCATGAAAGAATCAGTTCACAGGAAGGAAGCCCTTGAGATGCTTATATTTTTACAGGAGAGAGTGGCTGTAGTCTTCAGGACCTAGAACCTCTCTACTCCAAAAATATTAAATTTCAATTTTGAAGACTGATGGCTCTTATTCAGAGGAAAACAATTATGATATGGGCATACAGGAGGTTTAAAAGGGGTTCTCTTAAAATGGGGTTGATATTCAAATGTTCACTATTTTTCTGTCTATCTAAAGGCTCTTCCCTGGTGTAAGCATCATGAGGGGCCTCAGGGTGTGCCTGCTGTATGCAAACATGTTATAAAAATGGCATCAGCTTGAGTGAGGGCTGCGTGGAGGGACTGGACATGGCTATGGCATTAAGCCCTAGGTCACCTTTACAACTTAAGACTATGAGATCGGTGAGCTCCTTGAAGGAATAACTCTATCAGACAGCAGAAGGGGCTTCCCCTGAAACAATCCCAGCAATGGCAGCGTTACTGGGTACTAGGGCCTCCTTCAGCAGAAGGAAAAGACACATTTTGAAATGCATTTGATACTTCTTCTTCTTCTCCAGATGACCAGACATCTGGAGGAAATCAGTACAAGTCAGCTTAGATCCAACTGTGAAACTCTTCATGTAGATCTCCATTACACAAATCTCTGAAACTTCTAATCTGAAGAGTCTGCTTTGTTCAGTCTGAGAATAGAAATGAGCCAGGACTGAACAGCAGCACAGTGAAGCAAGTTTTGTAGATCTCAGAAAAGAACAAATAAGATAAAGGGTGTTTTGTACAAACGTTCAGCTCTGGAGATGTTTGCTCCAGCTTCTAACTCTCCATTACAGAGAATTGCAGAAGTTTGGAATGGCACTACAAGTGCAATATGTGGATGCACTGACATTTTCCAGTGGGGGACATTAGAAATGGAAATAAATTAAAACCTCATATATCGGTTATAATTTCAATCATTTCAGCAGGATAGATACATGCAGAGTCCTTAGCAATTCAGTGCAATTTTTTTTTTTTTTTAATTATAGTCCTTAATGTACTTGTAAGCAGGGGGAGTTCAAACAGCAATCAGACAAAACTCAATAGGTACACTCCATCTGAATAGATTTTTCTTATAGTTTCCCTAAAAGCAGCATCATTTCTCATACTACTTGAAGCTGATTTAAGTGTTGGGTCTGTGCCAATTATTTGTTAAGCCTTCTGTCTTTATTTTATAGCTTCTCTGATACAAACGACCAGCTCACGGAAACATCTGTTGCAGGCAAAAGCAAAGAATACCAGAATCCTACCAATGCCCAGATGATCACTTTGTCCCTTTTCTGCCATCCTTACCTCTGAGGGTTGCCTCAAATGCAGATCACGCTATGCTGAAATGTCATTGTGTTCATTTTGTAGAGGTGGGAATTTATTGCTCATTTAATCTGAGTTGATTTTGGTTAGCTAAATGTGCAATTAAATTTACAGTATTTGATGGAGATCTGGGTGGCTTATAGCACCAACCTCTCACTTCCAAGCATAGAGTTAAAGTTCAGCCAGAGGTCTTGCATAATATGAGTTTTCAAGGATTTTAGTGTAGTCCCCACTGGAGTGTTATCTACAACACAAACAACTATACATCATTTGGCAATTCAGAACAAAATTTGATTAGGATTCTAGCTAATTTTACCATATTGAAGAGTGTTCTCCCTTTGCACAGCAGTTATTTCTGGCAAGACCTGGAAATCTTAATGATGAAGAAGAGATTTGTCATACTAGCCTTCGAGCCTATCAAATTTGGCACTTCTCTTAAGAAATCTATAGCATGATATTTCATCTAAAACATTTTATTGAAAGGTGACTGATCCAGTGCCAAGGAGATCTGAATCTCTTTCTCAGAAACAATCCTTTGGCTTTCATTATGTTTTATATGTTTTATTTAACCCAACACTGCCTAGTGCCTTCAGTACCATATTTTCTAAACACCTTGTAGTGAATGCCAGCATTTTATAGAACAGTGTCCCTTCCTCAGCAAAGCTATTGCACATTTTAATAATGGGTTTCATTTTGCCTAAGCCTGTGTTCTAATTGTCCAGTCTAAGCAAGTTCCTCCTCTAGTAAATGGAATGGCCAGCCTCTAGTGAGGGACTCTCATACCAACTTCCTGCAAAACTGCTCTCTTCAAGGTTGTCTTTGCACTGAGGTTATAATGCTGTAAACATTCAAATCCAGTTTGAAAACATTTCAAAAGTTTATGATTTCAAAGAAGACACTGCTGACAGAACATGCTTTTCAAAGACACATTCAAATACGTATACATTCAAATTTTTTTAAAATTCTCCTAAACTATAAAAATACAGACAGACAGTTTTCCTTTTCAAGGACTTGCATGAGGAAAAAAAGGGCTGTGGAGCATTACACTGTGGTGAACTTTCCTCAGTGTCTGATTGCAAAGGAACTTTCTGCCAAGCAGTCACAGAAACTGATTTAAGCAGAATTCAACTTCAATTCTGTGAGCAAAAGTGGAAGCAAGATTTTGTTTGGGCAAGTGCAGTTGTAAGGAGACAGACAGAAACTCTTTCAACTCACCTCTTTTGCTAATTATGAGCTGTATGCCAACTTTCTAATGATATTTTGAAGTGTTTTAAATTAGATGTTAAGAACTTAGGACCCATGAAGTCCTCCAGAATGTCAGTGCTTCTTCCCTGTGCATCTGCTGCTATAAATAGGCAGCCAAAGCTCTAATCCTTCAGCAAAACATTTCCATGGTTTTTTCCAATGTTGTTGTCTGCTCTCTTTTCCTCCATCCATTCATCTGTTCACATTTTATGTTCCAAGTCCTCCTAAATATCAACCTTTTGCTATATGGCAGTTTATAGCACACATTTAACCATCAGCTTTGCTGTCAGCTTTATATATAGATTTTATTTTTTTTTTGTGGCCTTGAATTTTTCAGCTTCTTGTTTTAAATAGGCTATTATTCATTGAATTAGATGAGCCTTTAATATAGTTTTCTTATGAGAAATAGTTAATCTTTTGCTGTTGGCTGTTAGCCAATCTCTGTAACAAGGCGAATGCAATTTGTTACCTGAAGATTTAGCTTTAGGTGTCTTCTTTCCTGTTTCCTCTAGTTCTGTCTGCATATATTATCACACTGAACATCCTAAGATGCTCTTGTGTTTGCATGTCATGTCTACCTACGTGCTATTCTCAGCATCTACCTGTGTCTGTCAGTTGACAGAATCTCCACAACCATCAGTCCTCCTGAAAGACCAGTCCAATTTTGGAGGAGTTCAAGAGATGGTTGAGTGCCTCAGAGTTACAAAGTGCCTTAAACCATTGAAAAAGTACCTTTCTAGACAGAGGAGGGAGACCTTATTTAGTAACTCCACCACGAAATATGTAAACAGAAATCATCCTGAGGTGGGCATGTGATGCCTGATCCATCAGCACTGGACCAGCCACGATACCAAAACACCAGGTAGGTATGGGAGGGCTACTGAATGGTAGAGGACAATAGGAAGTTGAGGATGCTGGAAAAGCTGTTAAGGTGCACAGCTCAAAGCTTTTGGGAAAATAAAATTTCTTTAGGTCTACTCTCATGAAATGAACTGTTTACTGCTAAAGAACTGTTACTTGCTGCTTTTTGCTTCTCTGTTTCCTTATTTTTATATTCTCCTCACATCTCATCTTCTCCATCTGATTGCTATGTAGTTTCCTACTAGCCCTTCCAATATTTCACAGAGCAAATTCCTTGACCATTGAGGTTTTACTATCCCACTTAAGAAAAACCACCTCCCTTCCACTGGTTTCCTCATCTCTACCAGTACAAAATTTAATTTTACATGTTGATAAAGTAGAGAGGTTTTTTTTTTCCTTTTTCCAGCAGCAAAGATACAGAAGGCACATAATTGGCTGCAGACATTGAGCCTAATACAAAATCACAGTGTAAAGCTTCCTTACATTCAAGTGACTGACCAGTACAAGAGAGCACTGGGAGGGAACTTCTAATTTGTTTTGGTGGTCAACACCGTGAAACAAACTTTGGGCCAAATGGCTTGTCTACCTTGTAACAGCAAATCTGCCATCTCAGAACTAGAGATTAACCAGATCAACATATTAGGAAAAGCTTTTTAGAAAAAAAAGAGTCACAATATGAGGAGAAGGAAACAGAGGCAGGAGCACAATTCAGTATTATTTCAAGAAAGATGAGACTGAATATTGATAATCACTTGCAAAGGATACAGCAAAAGCTTCATAGCAGAAACATCCACTTCAAACAGAGACTGGAAGTCAGCCAAACCCCCTAACCTGTCTGCGACAAATCATGGTTGTATAAGACATCCTCCAAATCATAGTAGAAACTAAAGAGGGGAGGGAGCAGAGCAGATGTTTGGAGGTCATTAACAGGAGCTCAGTTTTCCTTGCCTGGTGGCTACCTCTAGAGATATCTGATTCCCAGAAATTTCCTTGACCTCCAAACATCTGCTCTCTTCTCCTGTTTTCTTTACATCCGTACTGCAGAGAGCCTCATGCAGTCATAACCTTTTCAGTCCTTTGTATAAAATATTTGTATCTCACTCCCCTAAATCATGAAGAAAAATATTTAACAGATCTGGGCCTATCATCATTCATGGTAGAACCTTCATGATCATTGCAGTTGATGTTAACTGTAATATTTGGCACTTCTTTCCTTGCGTGCTGTGAATGTACACAAAAACTGTATAAATAAGCTATGCTAGAGTATGTAGTTCTTTTGAACATTTAGATACTTTCCTTATATCCTATACTTTGCCATTTCTTTATCAGCTGCTCTTTCTCAAGTCCTCAGACTCCATGAGAACTAGACATGCCTGAGACAGCTTTATTATTTCTCAAGACATGGGGGCCAAGCACATATTTCCAAGTATGATTGCTACTACTTTTCTTTCCTCTAATGGTCAAGCATATCTAGGGAAAGTTGTTGTGTGCAATAAGCTCTGGTCTCCTGGTATTGCTCAAGAGACCATTATCTATAGCCATTTACAACATTTACTCTTGGGATAACGATAGCCAAAGTCATTCTTCCGGTTTTGATGTGTAGTGGTGTATTTGTGCCTTTTATTTTTCTTTATTTTCCATGCCTCCCAATTTTAATTCAAATAAAAAATAGATTACATGTGCTACAATAAGCTTCCTTGTGAATCTTTTCACATCCCTCAGCACTCATGTCTAGCAGATAGTAAGTTCCTTGTGTGATCACATATTCTAAACATCTCCCGCTTATTAATATAAGTTTCTAGAGTAAATATTTTCTCTATATTATCTAGTTTACTAGGAGGGTTTAAAAAATTCTTCTTTACTGAAGTGTTTTGTTAATCTGTTTCTCAGAAGGCTCTTGGTATCCCAGACATTTCGGAGTCATTGTTCTCTGTCCCTTTGTTCACATCCTTGACAAGAAAAATGGGGTTTGGACTAAGGAACTAATTCTTGGCCACACAATCAATACACCTGCATTTAGAGAGGGACCAAGTTCCTTTTTCATTACTTGGATTCATAGGAAAACCTTGATAGATTAGAAGTGAAAGGGATCTTGGTATTAAAAACTACAATCTTTGTGTAGGAGCCTAGCTCAGAGACTGTTGAGAGAACTCAAGAGTCACAGCAGCCACCCACAGCCTTCAGGCTATTTTGTGGTTTCTTCCTTCCTGTCTCACACTGTTGATGACCCTGGGGGTCCTGTCTCTCTGTGGCTGCATTTTCTTTTACTTGCTATTCCCTAATATTGTTAAATGGTCATGTGCCCTTTTTTACCATCTCAGTGCTGAAATACCATCAAATCTTTCTCTGCCGTATTGCCCTTTGCATTTCAGTTCCTGCCCTCACTTCTTGGGACAGTGATGCTTTTTGTTCAGCTCAGCTGTGCTAACATTGAGGAAGAAAGATCTTCCTGAAGGAACTAGTGTGGAGTTTTGGGAGTCAAGGTTTGACTCTGCACTCCACCCGATCTTTCTGTGGGCAAACCTTAGGGTCCACCTACAGTAATGAGGGGGACTTGTCCACTCTCACAGGGATGAACACATTTCTCCTTCTGGAGGAGAAATGATGGATTGAAGCTGAATCTGAACTGAACTCTTTGGAAGCTGTGGACCTGGACTGAGCAATGTCAGTGTTAGCCCCACAGATAATCCCTTTCCGCCAGGTGGGTGCAAAGCCCGTATTCCCTTCAAGTTTAGCCCCATCCTCTCAAGATTGTTTGCTGTGATTTGTGTGTCTTGAGTTAAATGCATAGATCATACACAGGCTCCAGCTGGCACAGAAAAGAGACATATCCTATCTCTATGGCTCACACTACCATATACACATCATTCTATATTCAAATCCCTTTGGTGGCTTCCCACCAGCTTTCACCAGCAGTCTGATGACACAGTCCTAATTTCTGAGAAAATTATGATTCGGGTGCCAGCTACATTAGACTTGTGTTTGATCTGTAAATTATTATGAAAGCTGCACTCCTCTGTGACAATGGATTTTCAGACTTACTGATGAAAGTGTAAAAATAGCCAAGAGCAAGGAGATAAAGTCAACCTAGTCTGAAAAAGAAGCAATTTCCTAGCTGTTAATGGTAGCACTAACCACAGAAGACCACAGACTTCAGTAAGCTTAGGCAGGTTTCTGAAATGCATGTCTGTCTAGCACCTACAGCAGCAAAATTACTTGGGCCTAGGTTTGCAAAGGGAAGGAGGAAGCTGGTTTGCATGATCCTGGTCTTGCTGGTCTTGAACTCTGTGAGCTGGTGGGTTCCTCTGGTCATGCCATTCTTTGTCACTGTGAAAAGGGGAAGGAGTCTCACATTTGCCTCTCTTCATTAAGACAACAAGTTAAATGAATCTTATGTTTGTGAGCAGCAGCTATCAAAAGACTCCCTGATAGGTTATGGTCTGGATGAAAGCTTGGAATGTTGTCATTTTGTTTATGGTTTGAAGTAGTGAGGTGTCTGGCCTTTCCCTGTAGTGACCTAGTCTTTGTCAACCTGAGTTAGCCTCAACCAGGTAGCTCCAGGACTGCAGCAGCACAGAGCCCAGGAAAGGCTTTTGGAACCCGGGTAAATATTTGGTTAGCACAGACAGAGTTCAAAGCTAGCAAGAGACATGCTGGGACAGGGCAGATCAGCATGCTATGATGGTAGCAAGTATTTGGAAAAAGCTTGGCTGTTTAGCTCACCGAGTTGGGCTCCTCTGTGCACTAGGGTGAAGAAAGTGTTTTCATTTCTACTGAACTGGTAGGACTTTTAGATATATCTTGTCTTTTTCCCTTCTTTATGGTACTGGTTTTCCTACTAGAACATTTGAACATGTCCTGCCTAATCATGTCTCCACAGTACAGGAACCTCCTGATTGATGTTGGTCTCTGCTTGCAGTAGTTTCTTGCATTAGTCTTTGGGCAAGACACATGCAACTGTCTGAACGAAATGGAACACCAATGAGAACAAAGTGAATCCTTATGTGGTTTCTTCTGCCTTAAGTTTGATAGAAAGAAGAAAGCTATGGCTAAGTTACGATTAAGAATTGAAGGAGATATATTTTAATCAAAGATTGAGACTACCCAAAATATTCAGTGGGTTTTGGGTGTTTCTTTTGGATATGTCCTTCTCCTCTGCCCTTGGAGGTCAGGGCACATTTACTGAAAGAGTGGTTTGGAGTGGTTTGGACAGAGCCTGCATTCGAGGGCGTTATCTGTGAGGGACGCAGAAGGAGGCTGGCTGTGTTGCATGGCAGGGTGCTGGCTGGAGGTGCTGGTGACCTGTGTGAGTGATAATGAGGTCAGGGCATGGCTCTGAAAAGTTCTGCCTTTTGGAGAGGCCAGAGAAAAAAGCTAAAGTAACAACTACATGTGGTGTGCTAAATTATGAGGCCAGCAGAGAGAAGTCAGAAAGGAGAATGTCTGGGAAGTATGGGAGGTAGCACAGAACTTAGAGGACATGGAGGAGTCCTGCAAGCAGAGGGAAATCTGATGTATTGCCAGGATCAAGCTGGGAATATAAGTAGGACCACTGACAAGGCCAGGATCTTCAAGTCACTCAAGGTATTTGGGTGAGGGATAGAGGTTAAGAATTTGGGTTTCTTGCTGTGGGCAGCCATGAAGCATTAGTGTATCTTGAAGCTACTAGGAAAGACTAGGAAAAACCTCATTAAGGGGTGTAGACACACAGAAAATATTTTTCCTCTCTCTTTCAGCTACCATGTGTTATGGCATTGCATTTTTGTATCACAAGGTGCTGGTATCTATAAGTCCAGAAAACCCTCAGTGTTATCTATCTTTCCCAGCCTTGATGACTTGTGAAACTTCTCCCCTCCTTCTCCCCGTCCCCAAAATGCCACTTCATAGGCTAAGATACTTGTCTTTTCCCAGCCCCTTTCCTGGGATTCAAAAAGCCTGTGCTACCTTTCCTCTCCCTCTTCTCCCCTCCTGGATTCAAACCAGAATAAACACCTGAATTTATCCTGTGAGGAAAGCATCCCTTTGGTCTTTTAGTCTGGTCTTGAAGGGGCACACTTTTTCCCTCCACAACTCAGCTAGCCAAGGATTATCTGGGAGAAGTGTGCCCTCTTCAATGTGCTTTGTGCACGTGTCAGCTGCTGCATTCTTTTCACTGCATTCTGGTGGGACATCCTTCCCCAAAAGCTTAGGCAGATCCAGACTCTGTCAGTCTTCAGGTATAACTGGAAACTAAAATTAAAATTTATATCCTTTTATCTGCTCCCAAAGCCACACTCACACTAAAAACTACACTTTAATCAAGAAGTAGCTGTCATAGAGAAACAGCAATTCCTGAAGCCCCTTTTGGATAAGACTTCTGTTGTTGAAAAATATGGAAACAAATTCTCAAAACTGAGTTACTCTACAGAAACTGTAGCTCTTAATTTTTATATTACTGTGGCTATAGTGAGTTGGTTTTTTTTTCTGTTATAGGCATTGTCAATTTTCCCCCCCTCTCTGTCTTGGTCACTACTTGTTCATTTCTCTCTCTAAATCATCCCACATGTTGTCCTCTCATTCAGAGTATCCAAGATCTAATAATTTTCACTTTATTATAGCAACTTCTGTTATGAAGAATAATAGATGCTAACTTCCATGTTACCTCCTTTTTTGCATAAAAAAATACAATGTCAGGAACAGATCTAGCTTTTTACTGAGGTGCCTGCATCCCCTCCTGATTTGTTTCTAAGTTAATTCATTTTTAAAAGCTGTACTACATAGGTCTTGTTCTGTATCATCTTCAGCCAGGCACCTTTGGCTGTATCAGATTGCTTTTCTTCACCATCTCATTCACATGTACACTTGTCTCACTCTATTTCAGTGTGAGAAAAAGTCTTCCTTCAGCTTCTCCACTTTGTATTCTTCTATGCCCTCCATGAAATGCAACAACCTCAGCCCTTTCAAAATTATGATATGGGTTTTTTTCCTGCCAGCACAAGCTCAAGCCAGAGCAACCAGTAATACTTCCCTCTGATGGTTACATTCCGCATTATTAATGTGTACTGTTTTACTTGCCCATTTGTATTGCAACTAACTCTTCATGCCAGCGTATGAGCCTCTCTGGATAAACAAATAGTCCCAGAATACACAAAGGAACTCTTAACTCAGAACTCAAAGCCTTCATTAAAAAAATAAAAAAGAAATGGTTATGTTCAAAAGAATGAAACCAGTTAATTAGGTCCTACAAAATCCAGTTTTCTGAGCAAAGTTCCTCAGACCATTCATTTTTAAAAATCATAGTACGTTATGTTATGAAATGTCTCAAGTCTTTGACTTTTCCCTTTAGCCACCATTATATCATATTTCAATTTTCTGGCACTGTTATTTAAGTCTTCAATAACTTAAAACTCTTGTTTTGAGTTTGTAACACTTTTCCTAAATATACAGTGACTATAAATCAAATATTCATCATATAATCATGATTCAAGTATATAACATTCCAGACAGGTTTAGATCAGTGGCTCCATGTGGAAGTGGACACCAAAGATGAGTGACATTCCTCAGGGGTTGGTGTTGGGATGGGCGCTGCTGTGACAAAGGTGGGACTGGACAGTGGGACTGAACTCACCCTTAGGAAGTTTGCCAGCGACACCAAGCTACAAGGAGCAGTCAACCACCGGAGGGAAGGGATGTTATCCAGAGGGATCTGGACACACTTGAGATGTGTGTGTGTGTCTGTGTGAACATCATGAATTTCAACAGAACCAAGTGCAAGATCCTGCACCTGGGTCAGGGCAATTCCAAGCACAAACACAGACTGGGTGGAGAATGGGTTGAGAAAAGCCCTGAGGAGAAGGATTTGGGAGTGTTGGTTGGTAAGAAGCTCATCATGTGGGCCTGCAGCCCAGACAGCCAAACATGTCTTGGACTGTATCAAAAGAAGTGTGGCCAGCAGGCTGAGGGAGACGGCTCCTCACCTGTACTCTGCTCTTTTGAGTACTGTTTCCATCTCTGGGGTTCCAGCACAAGAAGGGTGTGGACCTGTCAGAGGAAGTCCAGAGGAGTGTCCATGAGGATGATCAGAGGACTGGAGCACCTGTGCTATGAAGGCAGGCTGAGAGATCTGTGGTCATCCAGCCTGGAGAAGAGAAGGCTTCAAGGAGACCTTAGAGCAGCCTTGCCCTGGTTGGTAGCTACAATGCATGCAAAATCTAGGTCTCTAAGGATGCCAGAGATCTGTACCCTTTTAAGTAGAAGTTCTCCCTGATCACTACAGCTGTATTCTGTATTTTATGTATGCAGCTCAGTGCAAAGCCACTGCTATCATCACTGGAACTGGACATAAAAAGAAAAAAAAAATCATCATCTCCATCCAGAAAATCAGATGTTCTCCACAAAGGAGTTATTTCTATTACTTTTTCTGTGTTTGACATAAGCACCACAACTACAACTACATATGAGCAAACACACCAGCAGCACTTGGAGCAAGGGAAAAGGGTGGATGTACTCCAAAGGTCACATTTCCACCACACACACCCAGCTGAGTGCATTTGAAACCAGCTGGAACATCAAGTTAGTGTTCAGATCACCTCACAGGGTGTTCCACATCCACTACTTCTTCACTGTGTACAAAAGTAGACACATCCAACATACTCAGGAAGTCAAGTCACATTTCTGCCATGTCTTAATTTACACTCTTCTACTTAATTCTGAAATTTTTTTTTTCTATAAATCCCGCAGGATGAAAATTTCTCTCTTCAGAATTTTCTTCTTGGTGCTAGGAAACTGAGACTGCTCAGCTGTGCCTATAAGCATACATTAAAAAGACAGAGTAGAGACACCTCCTCCTCTCCTCTCCTCTCCTCATACATTCTCCACCCAGCTCCATCCCCTTTTATTTCATATTCTTGAGGATTCATGAGGTGATGCATCGACAGAGCATAATTAGTTGAACTTGTAGGTAAGGAATGAAATGGGAATTCTATTGGCCCATATGCATCCTCTCTTCCCACCAGCTCTGCAATCCTGGATCTTGGCGTGGTTGCAGGGTTTGCATGCTTAAAAGCTACATGGAACTGGGAAAGCTGAAGAGCTGTCTCTGTTTAGAGTATTTATTCTCTTGGTATCTGTAAGCAGCCTTCACTCATTCTTACTTACAGGAAAGATAAGAATGTTCTTTGTTTTGTTTCACCTGTCAAGGAACTTCAGGGTCCTGGCTTGTATACACAGACCTATATTAAATCATAATTTAGCCTGCTATGTATTTAAATGCATTCATACTGACACAAACATGTAAAATTATATTTTCACCTCCAATTATATATTCTCTGCATGTTAAATATGTGCTGAACTTAAATTTAAAGGAAATTTGTTTGGAATGTTTGATTAATAAAGTTAAACTACCCAATTTCTGCATTATAAAGGAGAAAAAAAGAAAGGCAGATAGAACAGACAACTTAGCTGTACTCACCTAAGAAAAAACTTCAATATTCACCTTGATTTCAAGGCCAGATGGAACCAGTCATGATTCTTCAGGCTGATTTCCTGGGAAATGTCAACATTATGTTCATAACTCCAGGTCGAACGATTGAGTACGAATGCAGAAAAGCAGGAGGAGCATTCCTTGCATTGCTGGGAGGCAGAAGATAGGCTTGTCTCAGGTGAGCCATGGAGAAAAAGCAATAAAAGCCCATATGATAACTGTGTTACTCAGAAAACAAGCAGAACCATGTAAGCTGGCAGAGTTTTGCTCTGTACATGCTCCAAGCTCCAAATGACCAGCATAGGAGGAGCCAGCACATCTTTAAACCATCTTTCCCTACAATACTATGGGGTTAGCTCCTCAGGTAAACTAAGTAGGAAAAGACAAAAGTATGTAGGAATATGATGGGGACTTTGGGAAATTCAATCTTAATGAAATAAAGAAAGGTCCAGCCAGTGAACAAAATTAAAAGAAGCAAACCAACTCAAACCACATTTTTGAAAATGTAATGGTAGATAATATATTTTAGTTCTGCTTGAGAAAAGTGATGCTATGACAGTCTAGATTAAAGCACAGGGATTACAGTAAGCTCATACATGAGTCCCTCCCCAGTTATTGAAGTATCTAGAGGTGGGGAAGTGCCTTAGGTTTTAGGGGACTCCTGAGCTGCAGGAGGTGGTAGAGGCCATGTGCCTGTTGTGGAGCATGGGAGTGGAAGGGAGATCGAGAGCAGAGCACCTCTGGGTTTGCTCACTCCTATATTTGTGGGATGTCAAGGAATGTGAGTGATATTTGGTGTTTTGAGATCACCTTCCCAAGGTGATCATGTCCCAGGATATATGGTCCCATCTACTGGGTTTTTTTTCTTTCCTCCTCTGCAAAATCACATGCCTTTGCTATTCTGAAATGTTGTTTACAGTTTGCCTGGGGAGGAAGGAATGAAGGGATGGATGAACTAAAACTTGCAGTGGGTAATGCCTTTAAAAGTTACCCTCAGTCAGTTTCTTAAAGAGAAAAAGCAGTGCATCTAAGTAGTGTCATTTTCCTGCAAAGCCAAGGACTACCATTTATGCCTCAAGTCACTTTTTCCTGCTGAGAAAACTCTTAACTTTTATCTCTAAGTACCAGCACTCTATGTCTAAACAGTGCTTATGCAAGGACCAAATATAAGGTAAGCAGAGCATAAATATTCTATGTTCAGGGAATAAGAGTACTTTAGGGCTTTTTTGGTAATAGTTCATTAAGAAAAAAATAGAGTACACAGAGAGCATGTTAGAGAGCAGGCAGGGAATTTAAAGTGAGGTAAGTGAAAGGCACATGATAATTTACTGCCTTGTTCTGCAGAGTAGCACATGGATGTCATCAGCATGTACAGATAGCTTAGGCCATGGGTGTGCTAATGATGGCTTATGGCATCCCTGTCTGTTCATCCTCTCTTGCCTGCATTGCCTCTCTCTGCTTTCAGATTAGGCTGACAAAATGGTTCTTGCAGAAGTGCAAGATCAGGTGAGGGGTCTGTATTTACAAAATGCCTTATTTTCTGTTAAAAATAAAAATAAAAACATTTAAAATAATTAAATAATTTTTTTTAAAAGCCCACCATTTTTTTCCCTAAAACTGTTTTCCTGACATATTTCACAGATTTCTCCCACAAACAGCTGTCCTGGCAAAGCTACAGGGGCACTGCTGCAATTTGGAAACCAGGAGAAGAGCAGGAGATGGAATGAAACAACAATACCTCCGGCCATTACTGCCACTGGGGACAAGACACTGCAGAGCTGCAGCCTTACATTCTGCTTCTAGCTTGGCTCAGACTCACAGTAGAACTCTGGAAAGTTACTTGGCACTCCTGCACTCAGTACCTCGATTTCTTACTCTGTAAAATGGAATGAACAGTGGTTACCCAACCTGGTGAAGATCTGAGCTGCACATGAGGCATTCTCTGTGAATGCGTGCAGGATATGCTGTGTTGCACATGCACAAATTACATGTAAGTTATGTGCTTTTCAAGCATACCTGCACATACAATTTCTTTCCTGTGGACATTTTTTGTGTGTCAGAAGCAGGCTTATGGCCAGAAGCAAACAGGACTACTTCTCTGGGAGTATTGTTCTGTTGCTAATTTCACTACCGGAACCGTGGTGCTGCACAATCTGGCCCCCTTCCACAACAGCCTCTACTGAAAATAAAGGGGACTGATGAGCCTATGGATAATGGTAAACATATGGAAAGCAGGCAATGCTATACATTAAAAGCCAGATCACATTAAAAGGTATTTGAGTTGTTGGCAGCATAAGATCAGTGTAGGAAACATCATCTAACAGAGAAATCTCATACCAAAAGGTTTTCTACCCTGACCCAGAAGCATTTGGCATTTTTCTTTCACTTAGCAGAAAAATAAAATTTAAAATTACTAATTCAAAGCAAGGGTAAAACTGTTAAGTCTCAAATTAGTTTGTCATAACTACAAAAATACTGGATCTTTGGTTTTGTTTATGTTGGAAAGTGGTTTCATTTCTGACTAGGTCACTTGATTTTCTTTTGAGTGTACATGAGACCTTTGACTCCTCAGAGGACACAAGAGACAAATTGAGTAATGTGATGTCATTGCCTCATTGCCTTGCAGAGTTCTCATAACACTAAATATATTAGTCACTCGCCTTGCCAGTACCAAGAGGGTAGGAAAAAAATCCAGCAAGATGATGATGTTATATAGATGGACAAGTATAATTGTTCCCTGAGATAAATATAATTTTCTCTCCATTATTTCTATCCTTTTTTGTGAAGCCCATGAAACCATATTTCAGCTAGGTGATATTTCTCACCCAAAGATTTATCTTCTCCTCATTGTTTACATTTTGCCTACAACACCGCCAAAATTTTCTAATTGGGGACATGCTAACATCCCTTAAAATGAAGTAGCCTAAAAGCATGATTTTCACTTTTTACTGGGAATGGGGATTGTTCCGTCTCAGGAAGTTACAAGAGGCTGGATATTTGGGAAAAATGTGTTGCTGGGTATTGCTGGAGTTTTATCTTGCTGAGTGGGGGAGGTATGAATGAAGGTATGGTTATACTTAGCAAATACCTGTTCACACAACGACAGACCATCCATTTTACAAGAAGGGGGGAAAGCTGTGTGATTTCTGTTTCTCTTTATAAAGAAAGTCTAAGTGTCAGATCCTTGCTCTAGTGAAGTGCAAAGCTGGATTTCAAATACTTATCTGTTGGGTAATGACAGCATATTCTCACATGGGATGCCAATAAATATAAAGATGCAGAATTTCCCTCCCTTTAAGTTTTCATAGCTAGAACTCAGAAAAATGAGTAATTTTCCATATTGACATTGGGATTACTTCAAGCAGATTTTTTGAGTGACTTTTGCTCTTGTGTTTAATGCCACCAATTTTCTAGTGCAAGAGTTATTTTCAATTTTATCATGAGTTATTTTCAGTTTTATCACGTGTAAGACAAAATTAATAGAGGAGATTTTGGAAAGTGTGCTGGGATTCATTTGCTAGTACAGAACAAACTTTTTTAGAATTCAGAGATTCATCACAATGGCTAAAAACTACCTTAAAGTATAATTAGCGATTTGCCAATTCTAAAAGCAATTCAATGTGTCAGAACTTTTTTCAGGGATACTTGAGGGAAAGAAATCAGCTACACAAACTGTTGTCCAGTGAATAAATTATAACATCCCAGTTTCTGACAGCCTAAAAGTTAAATAAAATATTGGTCAACCCTTCCAAAAATCTCTATGATATAAATCAGCTTGAAGTACTACTTTGGTTTTACTGAGTCACTAGTGGAAAAATACCTTCAAAAAACCCTTCCACTGGAAGCCTCACATTGGCTCTCTCAGTACTTCAGTGTCTGTGCTTAAGTGAGAAGTGACATGGCTTCGCACAGCTATGACTGCACTCTGAGGTATGTGTTGTTCAGAACAGCCAATTCTTAGAGACTTAAACCAATGAAGGAAGAATTAACTCCTTCAGCTGGAGCTGGTGCCTCCTCCACCCAAAACTGGAAAGCAAAACAAGCCTCCCCACCCTTATGGCTGTCATATCTGAAGCTGAAGTCATGTAGAAAATGTTATGTGCTCACAGGGAAAATAATGCTCATAAATAATTGGTCATAAAACAGATAGGATTAGACTAAAGAGGAAGGTGGAAAATCCTGTGTACCCCAGGACTAATGAACTCTTTCCTCAAATTCTAAAATCTCATTCTTTCTCAAACAATAACTGTGTTCACTGTAGTTTATTTAATCTATGTAACCCCGTAAATTTTACACACTGCCTTGTCAAGTCATTCAAAAATTAAACAGAGGGTTGACAAAAGAACATTAGCATAGCCAATAATTTTATGTGATCTGTAAAGAGATGTTAATGTGCGTGCTGAACACTTCCAGCTCTCTTCAGACTCTCCCAATTTGTAAGATGTGTCAGTGCCTAAGCCATCTTTGTGATTTAATTCCCTGCAGTCACTCTGTTGTATTGGGCAAAGAACTGGCCCTGACACTCCAGACCTGTCTCACAAGTGTTAAGTAAAGTGGGACATACCACCTCCTTTGACTGCTGATAATGATCCCCTCTGCATGGCCCACTATTCCGTTGTTCTTTGCCGCAAGGGAATATTGCTGGCTTATACTATTGGCACAATGGTGTTGCCCAGGACCTCCAGTTTTTCTGCAAAGCTTCTTGCCAACCAGTTGACCCTCAGACTCTCCTGGTGCATGGGGTTGTTCTTCCCCCAAGGCCAGGATCTGAATTTTCTCCTGCCTGTAGAGATCCTACTGAATGGCAGCACAAACCTCAGTTGGATCATCAACTCCTCATGGTTTTGTAACTTTAACAATCTCGCTGAGGGGACGCTCTGTCCCATCATCCATGTCATTAATGAACAAGGAGCCCTGCGGGGCCCAGTATCAATCCTTAGTGAGCTCCAGCTGGACTCTCTGCCACTCTTCACCAGCCCCTTAAGCTAAGCAATTCAAACAATTTGGAGCCCCAATCACTGTCCACTTATGCTGCACTTCAGCCTTCCTGTAAGTAGGGATATTAAGATAGACTGTGTCAAGAGCCCTTTTACTGTCAAGATAGAGACACTCACATTCTTTCCTTATCCATCAAATCAATTAAATTATTATAGAAGGCTGTCATGTGTGTCAAGCATGATTTGTTCATTGAATAGAAATGTTGTTGTTCCAAATAACCCTTTTGTCCTCAATATCTAGGAAACATTTTCACCATTATTAGCCCCATCCTTTTACTGGAGTACAAGTTAAACTAACTGGCCTGACCCCTCACATAATTTTCTTTGCCTTTCTTGAAGATGAGGCATATACTTTACTCCCTTTCTCAGCAATCCCTCCCATTTGCCATAATTTTATTGCAGAAATGATCAACAGACCTTACAAACACATTGGCCAGCTTCCTTATCACTCATGCACTTACTCCTGTAGGCATAATGGAATTGTGTATGTTCCACGTGTTCATTAATCTGATCTTCCTCTACTGAGGAGGGTCCCCTTATTCATCTCGAAATTCATCCCTTAAAATGCCCTATCTAAAATCACAGAACATGGGCCCAGATCTTTGCCTGGAAATTTAAATTAAGTTCTTCAGTTCACTTCCAATGAAGGAACATACATTGTGTGTGCTGCAATCTACTGATTTTTATCCAAGAATATTGCTTTAATACTTACATAAGGCTATGAAAAGACTAAAAAGAGATCTCAATGTCCACCTTTATTTTGTGCATGAATACTTGAGCAAAAGGAATTTTTTCTGCAGCCCAACATCTCCCTTTGTTATTCTCAGATATTCATCTTGCACTGTAGTGGCTTCCAGTGAAATTTATGTTTGCAGTCCAGGCTTAATTTGCAGAGGCAGCTTTGGAAAGTAAATCTTGAGCCTTATCAATTCTTTCTTGCTGTTCTCTTCTCAGACGTAATTTTGATGTTACAAGGTGTGCTGTGTTCTGGAAGATTGCAGGGAATGCTGTTCACTGGTTTCACCCTAGTCCACAGGCCAGTACCTCCTTATTAGTCTTCCCCTGCATGCAATCTTCTCAATTAACACCAGGATGGTAAAGATATCAGATATCCATTCTTCAGGACTATTTTTAGGTGTAACATACTCACATAACTAAAAAGGGGTAGATGCCACAAGCAGAGCAAATGTTTCAGAGACATTTGGCCCAGATTCAGGCTGTTACTTGGGCTTCTTGACACTCACAGATGTTAGGAATGTGAGTATCTCTAATCCTGGTGTCCCAATGCATCAAACAGCCAGTTCTCAAAAGGTCCCCTCGTCTCGGTGCCTTTCCCATTTGGCTGCTGCTACATTCCAGGAACAGCCACTATTGGCAGAGGAACTTGTTCCAGCTCATCACCTGTAGTGAGCCACAAAGCTAAGAATAGATGAATCACTGAGATTGCTAACTAATGAAATCACTGGCCTTAGAGAGAGGCTCCAGATGGCTCAGAAAGCAAATGTCCCAAAAGCACTTCATCCAGGTGCCCTGTTCCATATGTTGCTGGTTCCCAGCTGAATGCCAAGACCAGTGCTTCACTTCTGATTTTTAAATCCCCATGCAGAGCCAGTCAAAGGGGCTGTTTCATTCATATTTTCTTCTTTATTAAATTGGCTGACTGTAGGGGTGATTCATCTTCCATTTGAACATTCTTATCCCTCTGCAATTCATCTAGAAAAAAGCACAGTGTAATTAAAGACAAAAGCCTCCAAGTACAAGATGGTTTTGTTGGGCTGCTGGGATGCCCAGCCCTTAGTTCTGTGCAGCCTGAGAGCAGGGCAGAGGAGGAGTCCAGCTTGCAGGCCAATGAAGTATTTGGCCTCCTAGACTGTAGTCTATTCAGCATTTCCCAGATTCCCTTTCTGGAGTCATGTTTGTTGGCTGCACTAAAGGTTTTATAATTCTGTGTAGCAAAACAGCAGATGTGAGTGGTTGTATGGCAGTCTAAGGACCAGAATCTTTGCTGAAGACCTATAAATAATTGGCTGTCTCAATCTATTCCAGTGGCAATTTGGAAAAAATCAATGGTGACTCCTGTTTATATTACTTAGATCATTATTTATCAAAATTATACAGTTATACCAATGCATAAAATAATGTATCATTATGTTGAAAAATGCTGTAAAGGCTTCTCAGTTCAACTGTTTCCGTTTTTCTCATTTTCTTAACTTTTAACTAGTTTATATTGCATATTTCCATTGTGACAAGAAAATGTTTTATCTTCTCATTCCCAAAGCCAAACCAAGAACTACATCTCCTAATGTGTTTTGTTTGGGTGATGAGATAGTGGTCACCAGCCAGCTTTCAGTTGAGGAGGTCATGGGCCAACTTTGTTGCACAAGAATACATTGAAATTCAGAGTTATTCTACTGCAGTCTGTGGCATTTCACCCCTGTAATAAGGTAAAATTTGACCTTTAATGTCCTCTTTGCAGGACATGAGAAAAGTGTTCCGCTCCTTGGTCTTGAGTGTGGGTTGCTTTTTGAGCTGAGGAGGACACATGCATAAGGTTCCTGTGGCTCAAGAGCTCTCCTCCATCTCTGACATCTGTATGGTCAAAGAGGTGACCACTAGTGCGGAGAGCAATTGCCAAAAGGAATTGGGGAATTACAGTTTATGTTATCTAAAGGATATCTAGGGATCTAAGCTCATGGATAAAAGCAGTGCTACCAGACAAAAGCTTGCCTTCCTTCCAAAGTACTAGGTGAAGAGGCGTGTCTGACTTAGAGAAAATAAAAAAGGCTCAAATTTCCATGAACAGCAAGACAGAAAACAGACAGCAGCTCTATACTTATGACAGCTATTTTATTTTGATCATGTATTTTTCTTACAAGAGGCAGATGAGAAGATCAGCTGAGGAGTCCTGTCTGTCCCCATGGAAAATGCTCTGGACGTAGATTTAGGTTGGCTGGGAAATACAGCAAAAGTTGGGTGAATGATCTCCCAATGTGATTTTGGAGAGAATACCTATGCCCTGAATCAAGATTGGATGGAGAAATTAATTTTAACTGTGTGTATCCATCCCAAACATTTTAACGAGGGCTCAAAGCATAAGGATAATATTATCCTGTTGGCAGGTTCCTACCTAAATTAAGTCTTTCAAAATCCATCTGTTTTCTTCAGCCATGATATGAATTTGAAGACCAGAATCCAAGACCTTTTCTTTAAAGTGGCTAGTGGGTATGTATTCAAAGAATGAGATACTAGATAGAGTTTTTTTTAATTGATTAAAAAAAAAACCAAACCAAAACACATTTGTCACTGTCTGTAAAGGCAGAAGGCTGGGTTTCAGCTTATTCCTGCATTTTACTGGTTCCCATAGCCATTCTGGCCTGCCTCTGCACCCACTAACACTACTCTGATGCAGGGGTTTTTTTCTGTTTTGTCAGCATTTATGACCACGGATTGGTTTTTTCCTCCTATCAGTTGATGCATATGGACATAATTAATCACAGTTTGGTTACTAATCCTGCCTGAAAAAAAAAAAAAAAATGGAGAATCATCTTGTGAGCAGCTGCAAAGTAGAATGTATTTCCTCTTTTCACATATTCAAGAAGTAAAAGTAAAAGATGGCAAAAAAGTTCACATAGGCCTGTCCATCTCAAGGGAGTACAGAGATGGAAGGACCTGAGTTTTAATGGGGTAGCATGAAAACCAGGGATATTGTAAGCTGAAATAGATGTAGAGATAATACACAGCCATTAATTCTAAATAAAAATGTTGACACTTTTCAAGTTAAGGTGAAGCAATTTCCCAAATTATCAGTCCAGTTCCTTCTGTGGGACATTTACTGGAAACAGATATCAGTCCTTTCTAAGAAATACTGCGTAAGAAACTGCTAAAGAAGACATCATCAAGAAAAAATTTTTGAGTGATTTTTGTCTTATCCTTGGATAGAGAACTAATGCTGCAGTTGTTTAAAAATAATCTCAAAATAAATAAGTTGTCGTATGGGAAAAGGTTCTCATGTCAATGCTTTTACCCAGGCCAACACAAATCCACAGACATTGTTTTTATCATATAAACAAGATATCTTAGATCTAGTCTCAGAACTCTGCCTTTTAATACCCATTTTTTTTTTAAATGAAGTACAATTAGGGCAACCAACAATTTTTGTGTCAGAGAAATTCAAGACTTATTAACTTGGGGTTAAATCAATAAATCAGTGCTTAATGTCTGAGGATAATTCTAATGCAAAACATCAACTGACACTGGAGGCTTGAACTAGGAGTCTTCAGTTCATGGCTGGTTTATCTGATTGATTTAGAGATTCAGACAATCCCGTTTCAGACAACCCAATTTTCTGGGAAGCTGGGCATTTACATGTTCAAGAGCTAAAAATTTTCAAAATGTTGCTTTTTATTGGATTAACATGAGATTTGATGGTAAAGTCCAAAAACTTTTACTGGAGTCTGCTACAAAGAGAATGGATAGCTAAATGTTCTCTTGCCTTCAGCAAATTTTGCACTCTTAAATGTTAGGATGGAGACAGATATAGCTTGTAACACATATGAATGTCACCAGATTCAGTCTATTTCAGAACAAGCATTAGGAAAGGAAAGCAGAGGGCCTTCAGAAGTAGGTCCAGTTTGCTACTGGCACATCCTTGTTTCTGCATTTCTGATTGCTTCAGAGTGGAAGGAGAGTGGCACTCAACATTAGACCAATACCAATAAAAGCTGCATAAATCAACAAAATCTTCACTTAACAGGATGATAAAAGATTCATACAGAATTCACCTCTAGGAAGAAAATTTAGTGTGAAATAACATTAAATGAGTGAGGGTCAATATCAGGAAGAGGAAATAGCTTGTTGTTGCTTTGAGGTTGATCATGACAGAAAGTCATAAATTAGTCTTGCTTCTGCTGCCTCTGTTGCGTATGCCACAGCCCATTAAAGCCAAGCTGGCTGCCTGAGAGTATATATAAGGAGGTAAATACTTCTAGAGAGGAAGATAAATTTTCTAACTCCCCATCCTTCACTTTCCCTGGCAGCACTCAGTACCATGAGCTAATTCTCCAGAGCTTTCCTGCTTCTCTGTCCTAGGACTAGTGCTTTCCCTTCCCACACCCACCCCACGTAACTTCATTGACTCACATTGTCAGTTCTTGCCTGGACAAACCTTTATACACATAACAATCCAGTGACATTTTCACTGCTTAAAAATGTGAGCTGTCCTTGCATCCAAGAGTTTTAACCTGTGTCCAGCTTTACAGCTGAAATGTTCATGAGAGAAACAGAGCTTCATTTATGACTTTTCTACAGCCTCCTGGTTGTCATAGGGTCATAGAATAGTTTCGTTTGGAAGAAATTTCTGGACGTCATATGGTCCAAACCCCTGCTCAAATTTTGACATTAGGCCCACTTCCAAAGTTGGATCAGGTTGCTTAGAGCGAGATCACTGAGCTTTGAAAATGTTCAGGGGGATAATTTTGGATGTTTCTGCCATCCTCGGGCTGAACAAATTCACCTAATATTGAATGGGAATTTTGGATGTTTCTGCCATCCTCGGGCTGAACAAATTCACCTAATATTGAATGGGAATTTTGGATGTTTCTGCCATCCTCGGGGTGAACAAATTCACCTAATATCTAATGGGAATTTGCCATACTGTAATTTGTGCCCATTGCCTCTCAATATTTTGCTATCTACTGATGAGACAAGTCTGACTCTTCTGCCTATCTTCAAATTACCTTCATCTTTTCTTCTGGACACACCTAGGTCAGCTTCTCCTCGTAATACTTCCAGTAAGTTCACACTTAGTAAATGATTCCCAGTTTGTCGAAAGTTTTGTTATGTTTTGGAGAATAAGAGTCCAAAAAGCAACTGGGGAAAAGGTTTATTTTCTACGGGTATGATTTATTTTAAAAACATTTATAGTTCTCACTGATTTAGAGAGGAGGAAGGAAATCAGAGTTTAGAGTTATTCATCAAGCCAGTTTTTCTCACATGTGAGAAAACATAGTGTTTTATACTATCCTTTCACATGGTCATTGTATGCCTTGTTATAAAGCAAGTTGGTGAGCTGACCTTGCATTAACACTTGTTTCTGGAATCCACTGAGCAAGGAGCAAAAATATTTTGTGAGTACAATAAAAATCCCAGCAAATTCTGCAAGCACAAATTTCACAGGTGCATGTTTCACCTCGGGAAAAGGAAGCAGGCTTTCCCAAAGGGTGGCATAAATCCTTCAATGGGTACTGGAGAAAAAAAAAAAAAAAGGAAGAATAAAAATAAAAATAATAAGCTATCAACAGAAACCTTAAGGACTTTAACTGACTTTGATATCTATAGGAAAAGTTGAAATTATTCCAAATACACTGTGAATTTAGAAACATCAACATCCCTCCACCATTTCTACAGCACCCAGGCCACAGGAATGAAAGGGTGCAAGGCTGAGAGGCACAGTGAGTGTCTGGCTCCAGACACAGAGCTGTCATCACTTATCATCTCAGCTGGGAAATGAGGAGATGGCTGAGGCGAGCTGAACCAGAAGGAGGTGGCAGCCAGGTGGCAATAGCTGAGTAAATAATGTCATGGTATGTCTGCTCTGGATGGAGGAAAATGG
>VWZN01017983.1:637480-699440 GCA_013396955.1 Regulus satrapa | reverse complement strand
AAAAAAAAAAAAAAAGCTCCTCAAGCTTCCCTTTTGCTTCCTCAGAGTGAGGAATGGAAAAAAAGACAGAACTGGCAGAGCCTGTTTGAGCAGGGAAGGAACCCTGCATGGGGAGTGGCACTGGCAGGAGCCCCAGGGCCACCACTGGAACTGGTAATGGAAGATGATTTTAGTTTTACAGATGGTGCCTGCCTCTCCTACAATGAGGGGCTATAAACTGAGGAAAGGAATACACACACAGCTTCTGCCAGTAGAGACTGGATCACGTTCAGAACCATTGTGTGGAGTGCTGTGCATTAGGTCAGCTTTGGTCTCATTCAAGCAGTCTTAAGCCCACTTGCATCACACCTATTAATGTACAAGCCAGGAGTAAGCTGGTCCAATGTGTGCTCCAGGCACTCTGAAAGATCTCCTCTTAGAGGGTGCTTTACATTTACACAGAGGGGGTTACTTAAGCTGAATCTTTTTTTTGGTTTATGTAACCAATTTAGGACAGTTTAGCTGCAGTCCCTTTGCTCCTCTCTTTGAAAGTAAGTTGAGTGTAATATAAGGAGACCAGAATCTCTCACAGTGTAAATTATGGGTGGGAGCAGTTGGCACTGTCTTCACCCTCAGTTTTTAATATAGCTTCTTCAGTTAGCTATGGAAACGGTATTTTTTCCTAAGCTTGTCTGGCAAGACTTACATCCTAGTCTCTCTCCTCTTGCAGATGCTGCTAAAGTTTCCACACAGAAAAGTTTAGAAGTGTGTCTGTCCAGGAGGAAATCTTACATCTCTTTGGGCTGCTTTTCACAGGCTTTCACCACAGCCGGAAGGAAGACCTTATATGTGGAAATAAGATTAATTTCTTTTATTTTGAATATCAAAATGAATTAAGCATTGGACTCTGTAGGTGTCCATGAATTCAGAAATATTTCTTTCCCATGAAAATGTAGTGGAATTAAAAAGCCAAATAAACACACACCAGAAATCTGCCCTTCACCTCTACCAGTTGCAAGCTTTAAAAGCTGCAAAACAGAGTGGGGCCTTTCAGGATTCCCACTGAGAAGTTGTTGAAAAGTGTAACCAAGCATGACTAATGACTGCTGGGGTATTTGCATGGATTCTGTTTGCAAGCATCAAGTGTGTGAAACCAGATAATTTGAGGAAAATCGTACTCAGCACAGACAGGAGCTCAGAATTTAAAAGGCATGTGTAGTGGAGGATAATCAGAGCAACACATCCAGTGTCTCCTGGTACTGGGCAGCTGCTTGGTTGAATCCAGTGAGAGGAAGGACACATGGTTTTCCTGCAAGGACTGATGTGATTAGAAACCAAGGAGTAGTAGAAAGAAGATAATCAACACTATGTATTGATGCTACCTGTAAATTACAATATGAATATTAGGCAGTATGAGAGTTGCTCATTTCACTGGAAGATAATACACATCACCAAAAAATCCACCACCACAACATATTTGGTATGTGTTGCTTAGTGTTCCAGTCTTGTCTGTGCCATAAGCACTCTGCACTATAAAATAGAAATTCCAGAGATTTGCCAGGCTTGCACGGATGCCCTGAGCAGCCATGTGACACCTTATGTGTGGTTGGAGTCAGTGAGAAGACAGATGCTCAGATGCTGCTGTTGGCTGGACTCAGTTACAGGGGAGCTTTAGAGAGCCTCTGGGACAAAACCATGAGGTTCCTGCTCGTGTAGGTAGATGTATATTGATCCCTTCATCACCCCCCATCTGCATGACTCTCAGGCTGTGCTGCACACATTTTCTGTGCTCTCCCAAGGAGGGGAAACAGATGATTTTGGATTCTGCTTTTCACTAGGGGTAAAAGACAGAGATACCAAATTCAGAAGGGAAAGCAGAGAGGAAGGAGCAACTTGTTGGGGAGGCCTGGCTGTCTCCAGGAACAGCAGAGGTGCTGGGGTGAATGGTTCATAGACAGGTCCTGCCCCAAGTCTTGGCTCATGGTCTCACAGGGAATGTGAGCTTGGCTTTCTCTGGCACCTGAGGCCCTGCACGTCCTTCCTTGCCCTGCGCAGTGCTGCCTTCAGAAAAGGTTGAGAGAAAGTTTCAAAATCAACCAGAGGCTATCCAGAAGTGCCTCTGGTCTTGCAGCTGTGTCAGACTTGCAGTCACATGGAAACCCCCAGCCAAGAAGGGCTCACCCTCCCCATTAGGCCTATGCCTAGGTGTGTCTTGGTTCCACCCAAGAAGAGGAAGAGCACTTTCCCTCCTTATACTTTTTCATGGGAGAGGGATGCAGCTTTCCACCCTAGGAATGCTGGATCTCCGGCATTGGTGTAATTCTGCCTCCATAGCAGAATCAGGGAGAGAAGCCTGCACATTGAGGAGGGATGGAATTTTGCATGGTGGGAGCTGGCAGGGGTCACCCTGTCCTCCCTGGTAGGGGTGCAGGCCACAGGATAAAAGCCTGCCTCCATCTGTCCCTCCCTCCTGCTGCCATCTGGTGCTGCGTGGCTCTGTGGAGGATCAATCATTCCCTGCTCCCTCTCCTTGTCAACAGCAATGTCCAGCCAGAGGAGCATAAGGTTTTTTATCTCATGACAACTTCAGACAAGAAAGGTCAGAAGTGTTCTGGGATTATGAAAGGAAAATATTCTCAATTAAAATTTCTCTATTTTTATATCATTATTTTTCCAGCTATCAGTGAGAGATATAGGCCAAAGGCTCAAAGAATTCATACATAACTATCAGTTGTGATGGCAAATCTGGCTGCCTCAAAGGCATTATTTTTCTGGACTGCTGTATGCACACACCAACATCTCCAAGAATCTCTCAGGATTTCCTCCACTTCCATTTACTCTCCTGTCTTATTCAAAATTTTAAACTGTGGTTACCTTACAGGAAGGGGAGGGCAAGCCAGGGTCCATTTTTAGGCAGAATGTGATACCTCTGCATCTATTACAGAGACCACAGTAAAGCAACACACAGCAATGATTCTTCCCAGAACTTAAATCTAGTTCCTGTTGCCTTCCCACATCACCTGGGAGACAGCAATGCCCACGTTGGGGGGGACAAGGGGCAGGGAGGTACGTGTTGCCTGTCAAAGACCTCCAGTCCAAAGACACTATGGTATTACTGCAGATATTAGACATCCGGATCTCGAACTGGGTGATTGAGGTGCCCTCTTGTATGCCCATGGTCCCAACCCAGGATATGTGGAATAATCTATGTAATTTTATTCCCCTTAGTGCTTCAGAGAAGTCTCTGCGACTGTAATACATGCTAACTTAATCTTAGCCACAGAAAAATATGTTTCTAATTTACAAATTCGGCAATTTTTCAATAAAAGTTGTTGCATTTTGTCTGATCTATTCTCAAAATACGGAAGTGCTTGAAGCATGACCACCTGCAATAACAGATTACTGTTCCCTAAAATATTGCCATACACCTACAATGTGGAGGCGTAAAGCTTCTCTAAAAAGATCTTTGTTGTTTTTTCTAAAAGAAAGAAACAATCCCAAAGTAAAGCTGGTTTTCAGCAGCCTCTCTGCTCCCCAATGCAACTGGCATCAAAGTCTAATGAAAACCTGTTTGCGGACACTGGATCCAATCCAAGGTACACTATTGGCATATTCTAGACCCCTTGGGACATGACTCATATAAAAAACACAAGGCTGTCATCAGATGGCTGGTGGCTCAAATAAATCAAATTTACTTTGAAAATTGAGGCATACCAAAATTTTATTAGGTGAAACTTTGGCATTTCTTATAGCCAACTTGCACATATATATTTTTATTACTTACAGCAGTTTAAAAGTATGCTACCAATCATATGCAAAACAAGACGCGATTGCAAACGTACATTTTTTACTGGGTGGCAGGAGGAACTCTGTTGTTTTCTTTTAAAAGCCCTGAATAGTGCTGCATGTTTGTTAAAGGTGGCACAGCAGAACAGGCCTCTGTGTTTATTTTCCTGTGAGTGGCTGGGCACACATCCTCTGTTTGTGGTCCCAAGCCCTGACTTCAAAGAGCAGCTTCTCCTACAAACAATTACTCACTAAAACTTTCAACTGTAATACAAAAATCACATATAATGTTTGCAACATGTGTTTACAAGAAACAGGCATGAATGCTGCTGAAGTCTCTGGAGGGTTAAGAAGGGACCTCATCTTCAGGTTTGAAGAGGCTGTTCCCTGTACAGGAAGTTTCCCCTGAACGTGAGGAAGAACATCTTCACAATGTGAGTGACCACTAACTGGAACCAGAGAGGTTGTGGAGTTTTCCTCCCTGGAGATACTCAAGAACAACCTGGACACAATCCTGGGCAATGTGCTCTGGGAAGACCCTGAGGGAGCAGGGAGGTTGGACCAGATGACACTGTGGTCCCTCCCAACCTGACCATTTTGTGATTCTGTGATTCCTGTGCCCACACCCACAGAGGCTCACTGATTGCTTCAACACCAAAGGCACTATCAAAAAGGGCAAGACAAATTTTTGATTTGAAATGATTCCTCTAATCCTCCAGCAAATTAGTTAAAATCAAGGAAAGGCCACATTTTGGAGAAGAGTACATGCTTTTGGAACTTATGATAGAAGCCAAATCCACAAATCAAAAGAAAATAGATTAATTTTTAAAAAATTTCCCAGATTTTCTTTTCTTCAGACAGAAGAGCCAAACTCCCACTGACATTTCTAAACTTCATTTACCCAAGAGAGCAGCAAGATAACCTCTCCTTTAAACTAATACTAAAAGGAGAAAAAAGCTGCTGATTGGTCTAGTTTTTCCTCAAAATACAATGACAGTCTATGGGAATATATTCAGATCTAGTCTGAGAAGGATGCTGGCTCTGCTCCAAAATAACTTAATTCACTGTGCAAACACAAAGAAAGGGAAAATAATGGCACTGTAGATAAAAAACACGAGCTTGCTGTATCTGACAGTGTGCAGCTTTGGGACCAAGATATTCTTGGCCAAATGCTGACACCCCTGTCACACAAAAATGAGCTGCGGAGGTACTCAGGAGCTGGTTCCCTGGGAGTGCTGTGTTCTGGTGTTCCATCCTACTGGAGATTGGGGTTGCTCGCTTGGAGGAGCTCCCCCATGAATCAGGTACTTCTCAATAAGGTGAGATTCCTCACAGAAAAGAACAAAGTGTAAATCAAAACAGAATTTGGCCCCAAGTATAGTATGAAATCCCATGGACCTTAATAAATATAGTATTAAGTGGTAAAAAGAAGAGCATTTATGAAGAAATGGGAAGGCACTACCTTGGCCGTGTGAGCCCTTTCAGGAGTGCTGGGCAGAGGGTGCAATTCTTACAGATCCTCAAGATCATTGTAATTGTCTTCCTTTGAAGTAAAAGCCACAAAATGTAATTTTATTTCTATGGGAAGAGCAAGGCCAGGGCTGAGCTGCTGCTTCCAGAGTCTTCCATCACAGACCATCTGACCAGTTCTTCTAGGAATCAGGAAACATTTTCCATTAACATTTTTTTTATAGATAAATAAATGTTGCTGGAAGTTAACAGAAGTTACCTTTGACAGCATTTAGAGCAAACTTAAAGCATGAATGATCATGAAGAAACATACTCCCATAAGATATTTCTAATACAATGGGCTGTGAAGGTTTTTCCAATGGAAATATAAGGTCTAATCCAAAGCACTTGAAGAAACAGTTTCTTTGATATTAGTGGACTTTATCCTTAGCCCTTAATTCCATATGTTGCTGGGTGTGTTTGTTTAGTCTGGAGCTGGATGTAATAGCACTCCACAGACTTGAGAAATTTCTGCAAAATTCAGGCTTCTCCCCTTATCATGAATGGACACATACTTCCTCTTGAAATAACAGAAAACTGAGTCATTAAGAGAGACATCATCAGTACTTAGTCACTGAAATGTAGTGTTGTGACTTAAAATTTATCCCCACAGATATTTGATCAACTTCCAGGAAAAAAAGAAAAAAGGAAAATTATACCAAAAGTAATATGAACTTGCAAGAGAAGGAGAAATAAATTCTGGTAGCATGTGGGTCTCTTGAGATAATCTCTTGTCACTTCGATCCACTGCTTGAATATTTTCCAGTATTAGTGTTCTCATTGTTTTGGCTGCTCTACGTATTTTGACAATTTTATTCCCCCTAAATAAAACAACAAAAAAAGTCATCAGGTCATAAAATGTTTCTACAATTTAATTTAAAAAATAATATTTACTGTCTGCACCATTTAAATTTCTCCTACTTTACATATGTATCAGGATGCAGACTTTAATTACATCACATAGTACTTTTCCCCATGGGGTTGCAATATTTTTGTTTGTAAGATAACCTTTTTGCCAAATCCTTACTTTCTGAGTGATTGACTCTGAGACCGGGAAAAGAGCTGTAGCTGAGAAAGAGAAGTTTGTCCTTGTTACCTAAATATCCCAGGACCTGTTTCTCAGATTTCACCTTCCAGCCATGCCTTCCTTTCCAACTCACCTCCAATCCTCCCTCCTAAATCCTCTTCTCATCTGTTCTTCCTCCCTTGTTTCCATCTCTCAGGCCATGCCTCTTGCCTAAGTAGTCCCACATTTCCTTCCCGCTTGCCAGTGATCCTACAGGAAACACCTTGCTGCCATAATGTGTCTCTTTCCTTTCCACCTGGCTGCACTAGGATCAGATCAGAGGACTTCCTCCTCTTTTTCCAGAGAGATTAACTGCAGGAGCGCTGGAGGAGCCAGGGGAGCAGGGCAGAGCTGAGACATGTTCATTGCCTGAGAGGTGACACCTGTGCGGGCTGAGAGCAATGTCAGCATGCTCAGCAGCCCTGCACTCTTCCAATTGATCCAGTAAAAACTTCCTGCCTACAGGAACAGATTTTTCCCAAAGCTTAGCTGGTCTGGGCAACCTTTCACAGGAGCAGACCTAACTCTGGTAGAAAGGTCACAAAGAGGGGATGGGTCACCCAGTGTGAGGGTACTTGAGATTTCATTTTTTAACAAAAAAAGTTACCACTTTCTTCAACAGAAGCAGAGCTGATTTTTTTTCCTAGTCTAACCTTGTCTGTAGATATAGATATGTATGCATTTTCTTCTGCTTGCTGCTTATATGTTCAACTATTTATTAGAAGACTGACCCAATCGCAGATGACAATTTAGAACACTCAGATCATAGTTTTGGAGAGTTGTTAGCAAAATGGGATCTTGCATTGGGATGTGTCAATATTCTTAGCAAATACAGGTAGTCCTACAATGTCACACTAAACCCCATCTCACACACAGAGGCATTTGACTACGTCGGCCCAAACTCCAGCCTTCCTCTCAGTCTGCTGTGGCAGTAATATATGACAACTCTGTCACGTATGAATGAGCTAAAAGAATCCATCAGGAGACCTTGCTGCTGATTTGATTTTAAGGGTGAATTCTAATTCAGGACTTCTAACTCCCAGAGAAGAGGTGATGGGGTCAGCCCAGAGACAATCTTGACCTCCTGACTCAGAGCAGACATTAGGAAAATCCTACTAACGCATCCCAAATTCTTAAAGAGAAAAAAAAAAATCAATTTTCAGAGGCTGCAGTATTGTGGGAGTATTGTTCATAATTTCAAATTTCTCTTCACTATGAATTACAAGCAAATGTTTCAGAAAGCTGAATTTATGCTATGCTCTCCCAGGTGTGAAATAGTCACATAAAGTTCCTTGTCCGAGGCATGGCATGTTCTACTCGATCTTGAAAATTGAAGCTGGAGGATGCAAGTTTCACAGGGGTGAAACTTTCATGTGCAGCTGAAGGCTGGGTCCACAAGGACCTCCAGCTCTGCAGAAAACCTGTCAGTCTTGGGATTTTAGTCTAATTAAAGAGAAGCTGGAAGCTTTGCAAAAGTAATTTCTTTTCTACATACATACTATTTCATGAACCAGATTTATTTCCTCAGCATCAAATTGCATTTCAGAATGTGTCCTTGCTAAATAGAGTGAAATGTATTTCCATTTTTCATGACTGAACCATATTTTAGCTGAGGGGGAGGCAGAAGTTCCACTACCGTTTCCTGAAGTTAACAGCAGACCTGCCATTAATTTCAGTGTCCCAGGATTTAAGAAAAGAGATAACAGACCCTCAAATGGTTTTAAGTTCATTGAAATGTTAATCCAAAATGAAGCAAATGCCATTCAGTTAAGATGCACGTTTACACAGCTGAAGATGACAAGTTTAGTTTGACTGAAGACCGGAGGAGAAAAACGATGCCTCCTCCTACATGATCTGCCCCCTGAAGAAAACATCTGCCTGCATGTTTAACCAGGAATGTGAACTGCTAATGTAATCTGACCTTTAGACAAAAGGAAGATCACTTCAATGTACAAATAGAGGAGAGGCTAGAATGCGGTGTACTGTTGACTGTTTTCTGCACGTGGGGATAAAAACAAAACAAAAATATATAAAGGACTGAAGGACATGATTGCTTAGTAAGTCAGGGCTTCCAGGCACCAAGGAGAAAATATGAGAGCTTAAGTTCAGCCTGGCATGATTCTTGGAAATCATCTGAAGTGGATCCACTGATGTCTTTGTAGAAATAACAATGTGTATTAGGGCTATGAAAATTTGTTTCACAACCAAATTCATACAAACTCCAATTTAATCCAAGGATCAGCACTTTCTGTGAGCAGTAGGCTTTTGAGGGAAGGACTTGTAATATTTCTTTGAGATCAAATAGCTTTCTAAGATCTGGTTGATTAAACTTAATAGTCAGCACCACATAAAATGATGTGGCAGGTGTCTGTTTCACAGACAGCCTTCTGTCTTTGAAAAGAGCAGGAAATAAAAGAGATTAAATAGACTGGATAGGAACCTTGGCTTTTGGGTAGATGGTGTAAGGAAGGTGTTCACAAAGCCAGTGAAAGGCACAAGTAGAAGACTTGAGTCCTGCAGCTGGCGAACATGTTTTCCTACAGTGACACAATGCAGCTTTTCCATCATGAGACTCAGTGCCTCAGTAATGGTTCACAAAATTATGTTCTTTCAGGATGTCCTTTCAGGTCTACTCTTTTGAGTAATGAGAGTTAGTTCATTATCAATGTGACATCAGAGAAACAAACTGGAATGATCCAAGACTGAGTAATTTAAAATTTCTGAGAGCACCTGAGGCACTTACTTTCAGAAGAGTCATTGGAAAAAAGCTCCCAGTTCTCTGGAGTCTTCGAGCTCTGTTCAAAGCAGCCATCAGCAGCCCAGACCAATAGTCCTGGTAAGTCTGCCAGGGCCTGCCAAGTCTGCTAGCACCAGCACTTTACATTCAAAATGCTGCTGTAGTATAAACCGTCTGGACATGTTAGGTCTTTGCACAGTGACAAGCTACTCAATCATCCCATAACTGTCTGATGGTCAAGATTTTCTGTTCATCCTGGACTTGCTTATATCTAGCATGGATTCTCTTACCTCCACAATGCACAATTGTTAACTTCCATACCATTAAACTGCTAATTTCTGTTGCAGTGGTCATCAACTTCTCATTGAGATCCTTCCTCACACTGAAAATGCCTCCTCTCTGCCATCATTCATCCACAGGAGTTGCAACCTCTTGCCTTGCTGGTGCAGCAGGTGTAGGCAATCTGCCTTTTCCCAGGGGATGAGGGGATATCCCTGATGCCATCCAGTGGAACCTTGGAGCAGCACACTCTCATGGGCTAGCTCTACCTCTATGAGAGCAGTGGCTCTCATAGTACCAAACCATATACCCACCTGCATATTGCCAGCTAGATATTGCCAATTGGTTTCTCAGGTAGTATAATCACTTTTTAATTTATTTTTTTTTTACATCCTCTGTAGCAACAGTCACTGCATCAAGGATTTCTTTTGTGTGTGGTTTAGCACTGCTGAAGTCACATCCAGATACACTTTTGAGCAGTCCCCAATGCTTTTATTGCAGCTACAAGCAGCAGACTGAGAAATGAGTTCTGCATTAAGGCTTTCTCCTTTAATTGCAAAGTCCAAACACCTCCAAATTAAGTATAGAGTTACTACATTGCTCTTCAAAGTCTCCAAAAGGTAGTTTGGGATCCTTTGCTCTTCCCCTTCTGAGAAAGTGGTTGTTCTTTTTTCTGGCTTTTCTCTTTTTTAGAGTTTTGCTGGTGCTTGAACATGCTTTGAAGATTATTCACCACAAGAAGCAGGGAAAAGAATAGTCCAAGAGCCGCCTGTGCTGTCTGCCTTACCAGCAGTTTATCTGCTGTAAAGATTACCAGATGCTGTCAGAGCACCCTGGCACTCTAGCAGCTGTCTTCATTGCTGGAACAATTTGTAGCACAGAAGGGATCAAGTCAGCTTCATTCAGTTGCTGGGTTTTTTAATGCTTTCAGTTTGCATTTTCCTTAGAGTATCATTAAACTCTTTTAAACTAGTAGTACTCTGTTAATTTCATTAATCCAGTCACATATTCAGAAATTGCTTTTTCTATTTTTTATTTTTATGATTCAGTTTATAAAAAGAGAAACGCTTTGTGCTCACCAGTGACTTTTGGGACAGGCAATTTTGTAGAATTTCCACGGTCCCAGCAAATGCTTTGTCTGGGGGTTTAATAGGAGCTGTTAAACTACACAGCAGGTTGTACCTTTTAGCATCTATTACACTCAGTAAACCCAGCACATTTTTCCCATCAGTTACACTCTCTGTGATTGTACACTGCTCCAGTCTCACGATAGGTGGGCCAGGCCTCCTCTGAGCAATTTAACAAGTCATTTTCCCGCCAACAGCCAGACGTATTAATGCTTTTCAAAACACACACACGCACACTCACACACAGGCTCACGCGTGCAGCCCTCAGCCGCTCCCTGTGCTTGCTCCCTGGCATGGGAGCAGGGTTCCACCTTTAAAGCCAGCAGCTGGAGCTGTGACACTTGGCCCAGCATCCGCGCCGTAAAGGCGGCACACGCCGGAGCTGCTCGCCGGCCACACGCTGCACAGGGGAGCTCCCCAAGCTCAGACCTGGGCACGGCAGTAAAGCCCCAGGGCTCTGCCACACCAAAGCTGAGCGCCCTGCTGATGTGCCCATGGGCAGGGCTGATGCACAGGGACACCCTGCAGCAGCCCATTTTGACCATGGTCTGTGCCTCCTGCTGCTGCTACAACAGTGTTTGAACAGCTCCCAGGTTAGAGGGAGTGTAGGGGGTTCCTGCTGTGCTCCACAGCCTGCAGAGAGTAGCAAGGGTGGTGCACCTACTAAGATCTTTCCAATTGATGATGATATTGAAGAGGTACAGAGCTGAGATTTTTCAGCAAACTACGCAGAGCAAGGAATATAAACTGCATTTTGAACATCCCCTCTGAGGACATCCCAAGAAATTGAAGAAGAAAGTCTTTGTTACTTTATTTGAGCTGTTCTTGGTAGGAGAGTTGGCCTGTGCTGAAAGCCCATGCCTGTGTCCAGATCTTGTTTATTTTGCTAAGAAAGGCATGGTCCTATTTTTTCTTTTGATGACACTGGGAGAACAAAGAGATTTTTGACCAATTTAATCTAAAAATTTTCCTGTATACTTCAAGTGGGCTTCTGGCTGCCTTTTGCTACATGTTAGTATAGCTGATAGGAAAATAAATTACTGATTTTAAAAAGCAAGGCATTTCAAGCTTTACTGCACCCACTGATAGTCCCTCTTTTCATGGTGGCTATTCGATCTTGCAGCTCACTTGCTTTTTACAGAGAAGTTTTTTCTGCTTTAAACCTCAGCGAAATGTAGTGATCACTGCAGAACAGCCTGGCGGGAGGTAATGCTACAACTTCATGTGAGGATGATACAGGAAGGTCCTTGGAACTGGTGTTCAGCAGGACACCCTGCACTGGGCAGTCATGAACTGTGTAGAATATTCTTTCTGGAGAGAAAACTGATCATTTAGAGGCTGGGTTTTCGCAAGAGAATTTTGGCAGTTAGACTCTCATGATTCTCCATGCTGGGAACTTTCATCAGCTACAATAAAAATAAGAGGAATTGGCATGTGGGATTTCTGTGTCCTGGAAAAAGCACAGAATATGAGGCCTACAATGCTAGTGCTAAGCGCCACTGAAATTTCTCCTTTCATCTCCTGGACACGATAAAGATGGTGAAGGTACTTTCATTTGTGCCTCTGGGCCAAAACCTGTGTGGTGAAGGACCGTCCTGATTTCCCATTAGCTTCAGTGAGATTTGAGGCTGGTTAGCCAAGGGGAATCTTACACTTGTCAAAAAGGCACCTAAGGAGCAGAGGGGATCCTTTATGCAAGAACCTGATGAGAGCAAGATGTTTAAAGTGTTTTAGCACACTGAGGTACAATGGGGAATGCATTTGTGAAACAATAGGTCTAGTAAATTAGAGACATCTTTTTTGGTTTTTTTTTTTCCTCTCTTTTCACCACAGTTTCATTTATTTCTGTTAAAGCATTTAACAGATGTTTAATTGACACAGTCAGAAACAGTTTTCCAATCATGTATCACTTTAATTATCTGATGGTCTTTTCAGATCTCTCATGGATACTCCATTCTATTGAGATAAATTATTTGCTGCAGTTCAAGGTTCTCTGCTTGAATTCTGCTTATCTTCTCATTACTTTTCCCATAGGAAGACTTTGTAAGGAGCTTGGGAGGGGAGAGGAGTATAGAAGACAGGACAGGACTTCATGCTGCTTCAGCCACAACGGTCCATTTCTCAGATTTCATTTGAAAGTTGAAGTCTGAGTGCAGCAATGTATTTTAATGAGTCAGCAGTGTAGCTCTGACCTAATAGGAAGTGTTTCATGATACATCCTACTTGGGATTTTGTGCTCGTGTGAACATCCTGTTCTCAGCTGTATATCCCAGAGACATATTTGTATGAGGGGAGCCTCTGACTATACATCCTTTTTTGTTGGTTGGTTTCTTAGTTTTGGTTTGGTTTGGTTTGGTTTTGGAGTTTTTGGGGGTTTTTCCACATATATAATTTTCAGCTTTAGCAGAGACAGTGCAAACTATATCGATGATTTAAAAAGAAAATTAAGTTAATGATAAAGTTGTAATTAGTATAGACTGGATTTTTCCCAAGGTAGAAGGTACTGGATTTTTGGTTTTCAAAATTATGATATCTCTCCATCCCTAAAATAGTTTAATGAAAGATTAAATGTTCAGTATGTCTGAAAAATCAGCGTGCAAAAGCCTAAAATTCTGTAAAACACTATCAGAAAGAAAAAGTACTTTTTGAAGATATGTTTTCTGTATAATTTGCTTTCTAATGAGGGTTGATACTGCAAAACATCTGATAATTGGGTTTGTGGAGCACAGAAATGCAACCTTGTAGGTGCCATGCTGTAAGGCATATTGCAGGACACCTTTAACCAGTCATGTTCCCCTAATTGTAGCAATGCTTCTTTCAGTAAAATTGTCATGCCTTTAAAACACTAACCTCTAGGGATAGGTTTAAAAAAAAAAAAAAAAAACCAAACTGGCCAAAAGCTATTTGGAGGGATTTTTTTTTTTCGCTGCTCCGTCTTCCAAAATAATCTAAGGGTTTTTTTGGAGGTGATAATGTCACCAATCACATTCACAGTTCTGGTCACTGATCATCCAGCTCAACATTTCTCCAACACTGAGCCAGACGTCACTGCCCAATGCTCTCCTCAGCTCCCTTAATATTTTCCTTGGGTTGTCATCTGTCCCTATCATCAGTTTTTTCATTGGAAATACTATACAGGTCCTCTTATTTCACAGATAACCCTTGTCACAGGGCTTGCCCAGTCATTTGTGCCTCCATACATTTCTTTTATGGAAGCATAACTCTAAACGCTTACAACTTATAAATTATCTTAATGATATTAACAATCTGTAAAACTGAAGTGCATGTTCAAGTGTCCACTTCATGCTTGGCAACAGTTGAAAGATTTGGGATCCATCATGAAACTGCATGTTCATCTGGAACGGCCCAGGGTTTTCTATTTTGTCTGGACTGAGAACAGGCTCTTAGAAGAGGGATAGTATGATCTACTCCGCAGCATTGCTGCTGAAGAGGGGGGAAAGTTTCAGGGGCATGACAGAAGTCTATTTTCCATGCCAAGGTGATAGTATCAGCTAAGTTACATGCTGGTTAAATATGTTTAATCAGCAACAGGTATAAAAATTAAATAAAATTTAAGAAGAGGAGGCATAACAATAAAGAAATGAGTCTTCCTGAATTCTTACCACACCTGGTATGTAGCATGTATTTTAGCAGATGATATCATTTACCCCTTATGACTGTGTTATAGATATACATTAGATTTGCCTTTTTAAGAAAAGGATGTTAACAGCCTTGAATAAAATTGGGACAAATAGTGTAAACAGGATGGCATATAAAGTGTGATACAGTATGCAGAGGGCAAAGTATGTTTGAAGGTTAGCTTATTAATAAAACATGGCTGGCCTTGATTTAGTTTATAAGAAACTTAAGACATTTATCAACATCTGTCTGAACCCATTTCCAGTCTCTTTGGACTCTGTTGTGGATAAGCTGATTAATAAAAGATGATGCCTTAGGAAGGAAACTTAGATCTTTGCAAGCAATGACAAAAGAAAATTCAGTGCCTTATCTACATATGAAAGGAAACTGGGAAAGTAAACTAGTTTACCACTACATCCCAGGATGCCAATCTCTTATAACATTTCATCTAACTTAGTTTTGGCTGAAGTCTGGAAAAGTAAGAAAGAATTCCAAAAATTAAGTGTGGAATTAATTTACAAGAAAGATCCTAGTGCTCACTCACGGAGACTCTGAAATCTAATCCCATTCCCTTGCGGCTTCCTCCCCTCAGTGTTTTTAACTTTGCAGCTTTCCGTGTTTGTTTTTCATTTGTCTCCTTGATCCTTTAGTCTTTCCTTTCCCTTAGGCTAGAATAAAGTTCTAATACTAAACAAGTGCCACACTTTGCTTATTGATAGTTGTTGCCCAATAAAATGTTGCCCTCGGAAGCCAATTAATGAAATATGTTTCTCGTAATAACCAGTAATTTGTTTAATTTTCATGCATTCTTGCCTGATAGCTGGCCAAAGGGATGCACATGCATAGTTCCTGCATCTGGAACACAGAGACAGCCCAGCATAGATGTGTGCTGCAGGGTGTTCCCTGCACAGGCCCCTGGCACCACAGGTGTTGCCCTGCCTAGTGTCTAATATTTAGGGATCACTGGCATCCAAGGAACCCTCTCCTAACCCCACAGGTTCACAGATTTATACTCTTACATCACTGGTATTTGAAAACTGGATTTTGCAACCCATCCTCCAATCTCTCTCCCAAGCACAGCGTGAAAACAGTCCCTGGAAATAGCCTCTGGAGCTATTCTTTTGCCCTGCTTCAGCTTCACCAGGGTGCTGCTGCAAGGATCATGCCACTGCAGGTTCACTGCCTTTTCCCTTAAAAAAGGGTGCTTGCAGATGCCTTGCCTTCTGGGAATTACCTCTGGCCTGTGACAACCTTTGAGCAGGAAGAGAAAAATCCCAGACTGAATATCCAGTTCAATGTTTCAACATATGGGGAGGCAGCCAAACATCCCCCTCCTTAACACTTCATGGCCTGGAAAACACTCTTATGAGCAGTGGACATTTGAACTCATGTCCCATTTTCCAAGGAAGGCTGTTCCAATGAGCAAAATGCTGAGGAAAGAGAAATATATTTGGTGGTTCCTCATTCAGCTCTGGAAAACACCCTGAGCTTGTTGTAGGGCAGCAAGTAGCTTGAACTAGACAGGCTAGAAAAAAACCTAAAAATCATAGGCCTCCTGTAATAAAAACATGTAAATGCCAACCCAGTGGGAACACTGGACTTGATGGAAGTTGAGAGGGGAGAGACATTTCTCTGCAGCCCAGAGACAACCCAAGAATATCAGTGAAGGGGAATGTGTGTTACCACTTCATTTCATTCTTGCCGTAAGTCTTGCCTGAAGAGGTTAACAGTGCCCTGTAACAAGATATTTTCCTATCTATTTATCTAGACTTTTAAACTGAAAATCACACACAGTTGCAGAACAAATCCAAATTTTCCTGAATGGTCCATTGAGAGATTCAAATTTAGACTCTCTTTCTGTGCCAGCTGAGAACTGCATTTCTGCAGAATGGGAGATCAGCTTTTGAAGACTCATTTTATAAGGAAATATCTCTGAATGTCATTTCATCCTTATAAAGAGAAGTTTGTTCCTTTGGGGTAGTTTTAAATGATACTGAAAGCTACTTTAGATTAACTCGGATTTACACAGATTAAGCAGACACTGTGGAAAGGGCATGCTGAGCCAGATCCTATACTGGGTTAAATTGGCATGGTGTTCTCAAAGACAAAAGAGTCACAATTAAGACCAGCTGAATATCTGGCCCATTGCATTTAAAGACCATGTCAGAGACCACCTACCTCCTAACACAGCTTATAAACACGGCTGAAGACATTTAGAGCCTGTTATGCTAGCTGGAAATTCCCTATTTGGTTTCTGCATCAATGAAAGCACCAAAACAAAGACACTGAGCCCCACATCCACTTGTCATATTCAGTATACACATATTCCTACCTAAATACATGGAAATATTTGAGGATTGTCCATGTAACTCAGGTTCCAACTCATCCAGGATTCTGTTAAAAAAACTGATTTATTAAGGAACAAATAGGGCAATGTAATTTTTTAAAATGTTGCTGTAATCACTCTTGGAGCACATCAGGCCACATGAGCAGATCCTTTGATAGCAAATACCGATAGCACATTCATGTGCCCTTTGTTGCAGTTTTGAATTACAGTCCAAGTATATTTCTCCACAGTCTGTAGAAGCAGCAGAGTTATAATATTGGCTCCTATTCTACATTCTTACCAGTCAAGATCATTCATTGATTCCTGGATGTAAGGATCAATGGTGGTGGCCATATGGCTTTGGAATGATCTGTTGCCTTTTCCATAATGGCATTGTGGCTTTGTGTTTCCCCAGCAGTGATTAATAGACACAAACATGCGTTTTGCACATGTTGATAGATTTAGATGAACTTTGAATTTTCATGGCTTTCTTCTCTCTTCCTCCCCTCCCTCCCCACTTTTTCTTTTCAGGAGGTGGGGAGATGAAGAGTGAGTTTGCATTGAGAAAGTGAGAACTGGATATTTAACAAATATTTACCTCTTGAGGACATGGTATGATTTGATCAGTGAGGCAACACGACAGACACCCCATCTAGATGGGGACCACTTACAATCCTATGCTGGAGAGCAACCAATGCCTCCAAATGCCTCTTGCTGCTAACTGTGCGAAAGGGATGTGCAGCAGCAAGCTAATCCCACCCTCTGATCCCCAGCAAGTCTAGCAACAAGGAGGTGCCCCTCTGAGGGGAGCAGGTTTGCCACAGCTAATGAAGGCCTTTTTCCTAGGGGACTAGAGAAAGGATGGATGGGTAGACTTCCTCTCATGCCCTGGAAATGCCCATAGGAAGATGTAGGGTGAGCCACCGGAGTCAATATTGCTTGGGTACCCAGCATATACCAATAATGGATTAGCAAGTTGTTAACAAGTTGCCTATGTAGGCCGTTCTTGCCTACTTCCAAACTTATATAAAAAAGCTGTTTGGTTGACCCTCTAATTAAAGTTTGAGGTAAAACTGTACAGCGCTGACACAGAATCCAGTGAGGAGTGGGGAAGGGCGGGGCACACAAAACATATCCCAGGAGTGTGCCTGAAGTAAACCACGGCCTGTGTACATTGGTGCTACAGGCTCTAGCAATGTCACCTCATCTTGAACAAGAAATTGAGTAGTCTTCCATAGAAATTCAAGCTGGGGAGCCTGGATCAGGAGTCCCTTCCCATCCTATTTGAACTTTCTTTTTCTTTACTACCTTCTGGATTCATTAAAGTGGTTGGAAGCCAGTCAAAAACAAAGCAATCCGCAGTTTGTGTTTGTATCCCCTCAAGGGTTACCAAATTAATGAAAATTATATCTCTACATCTGCCATCAGAAATGTTTGTGGTGCAGGTGGTGGGCGGCTGGGAGACAACAGGAGAAGTACTACATGCATTTGCTTTGCTCATTTGCTCTACCCCTCTGCTCTTGTCACACCATTAGAGGTACGATACTGGGCTGGACAGGCCTTTCATCTGGCCCACTACAGCTGTTCTCATGTTTGTAAGTTATGGGATTTCAAGCCTTTCAAAAATCCAGAAAGAAATGGCTTGTTGCCCAAGTGCCATGTGGGTTTTGTTTTCATCTTCAAAAAAAAAAAAAAAAAAAGAAAGAAAAAATAAAATCCAAGATGTTCACAAGAAGTAACAGAAACTCCATGAGAAAGCAACTTCTAGAGTGCATTGAATTGAAAGGGTTGTTGGTGAAGCATTATATGCAACTAAAAGTTAAACTGGACATCCTCCAAGGCGTTAAATACTGTGTATGTTTAGATATTCTCTCACTTCTGATCTTTTATGATAATAAAATACAGCAATAAACACTGGCAGCTCTTTGGGTGGCTTGGAAAGTGTTTCTCTTTCAGCCCTAAAAAAAAAGAAAGAAAAAGCATAGTGAATTCCTGAAATTATAGAAATATTCTGTTCCAGGTTGGAAATTTTCAATCTTTTCATAGGTTTCAGGAAACTCCAGAAAGAGCAATAGAAAATGACATTCACATTTTTTATTGAATTTGACTTTTTTGAGGCTGGTGCCACACAAGGATTTCTAATCAGAAAAATCTAAAATTCTATGCACTGAAAAACATTTTGACAGGAGTAAAAAATGCAACCAGAACATGGCAGCTGCCCAAAACAAGGCAAAGACCTATGAAACTTTTGGACTTTTTGTGACTTATTGAACACAGATGGTCTGTTTGACTTAATAGAATGAAGAGTACAACAGTCAACTCACTCATCACCCTGCACACGCTCTACTCCCAGTGACAGACTGCTCTGGGAGTCAAGGCAGTGTCCATGACAAAGCTGAAAAACTACCTTTGGTCACTTCACAGCCAATGCTGATGACCTTCCTCCCTATTTATGGATATTGAGCATGTTGGAGCAGAGCAGGGGACCAGATTTCAGTACAATTCATAGGAAGGGAGATGACACAGCTGCTACCCTGTTGTGTCGAATGAGAAATTTGCCTGGAGGTATAAGGACAGAGGTGATGGACATAGAAAATTAAAAGAGAAACCTTTAGACCATAGGATGAAATTAAGGAATGCTTGCCTGTGAAATGTTCTCTTTGATCAAATTTGTGCTAATTTAATTTAATTTCAGAAAATACTGTTTTAACCCCTTTTACAGCACATAGAGGTCTATTTTTCCCTTTACTAGTTATAAGTTCTAGTAGATATAACTATTTACAGTGAGTAATGTGTTACAATTAAAAGGATTCTAAATGCCAATAATATCTCATTCTGGCATCAGGTTTCTGGACATCACATGGGGCCAGGGGATGAAAGGACAAAAATAGGACATTTTTACATTTTGCTCTTTTTTTTTTTTTTTTTTTTTTAAGAGATAGTAATACTTTCATGCAATTATGCATTCTAGTAGCTTCATGACCTCTATCCCAGGCAGGAAAAATACAAAGCTTTCATATTAAGTTGGAACTTTTACAGTTTATAGGGAATACATTAAGGACACAAAAGTTTTCTTGGAACAATAACACAAAACTGCAACATGGAGACCAAAGAGGCCAGCTCTGAGGAAATAGAAGAAAAATCTGCAATATTTGGCACTTTCCCTGTGATATAAAGAGCATGCTATTCTCATTTAGCAGGGAGCTAACTTGAACAATAGAAATGTTTGTTAATACATTCTGCTCTACAGCGACTGTAAAAGTGTTTGCTGCATTTGCTTCTTAGCTGCTGGAGCTCTCTCATTTCACACCTTTCTCCAGATTTAATCTCTGCTGTATTATATATGTGGCAGTATTAGATTCAATTTACAAATTACAGCCTGCTGCAAAATGGAGCCGCTCTTTTCCCTAGAGGTACCAGCAACAGTTACATTAATCTTCTTTTAAAAAATTATTCAGGGGCTTTCAACATGCTGCCAAGAGCTCCCTCCCAGATTCCTTTGTAGTACTGTTTTTAATTGTAAGAATATCTGCAGAAAATATAACATGTAAGGCCTGGATCCCAGTGGAACTCCATGCTGGCAGAGGTCCTGCAGTGAGCACCAGATGGGTGGATTTGGGTTTATTTTATCTCTTCCAGCTCAATTCTGTACACGGAACCTGACCTTGGGAGGTGGTTCATTGCTGGGTCACTGAGAAGGTCCTGGTGGGGTTCTAGAGGAAGGGGTGACTGCAGAGGCACTGCCACCGAAAATGTGGAAGATGCCATGGCACCAAGTGCTTCAGCCTGGGCACCTTGCCTGCTTTTGTCACACTGCAGAGAGACCCAAAACTGCTCAGAAAAGCTTCTTCAGGGGACGTTTACACTGAGTGTGAGGGGCATCACACCCCATGTGTGATCTGTGAGGGATTGTCTGGAGTGCCATGCCAGAGCCCTGCCTGTTTGGCAACCTCCCCAAGAACTGGCACCAGGTGCTGTAGTGCCAGCACTGGGAAGTCTCAAGCTGGGGGCAAGCCCTTTTCATGCTCCAGAAGTCTTCACAGAGAAGAAGATTTCTGGTCCTTCCCCCTCTGCTCCAGCTGTGACAACCAACAAATCCTTGGATTTCCCTCACAGAGCTCTGTAGGCTGCTGAGCCCCCTGTCTAGCACTGAGAGCCTGATGTGAGCTGGCAGCAAGACAATCTCACCTGTTCTGTCTGGAGCCAAGACAGCCTGCTTGGTGAGGCATCACGGTCTGCTGAGCACAAGAGCTTGGATGAGACAAAGTTATGGTCTGTCCTGCTCTTCCTTTCAAAGGCAATGGCATTGTTTTGCATCATCATTCTTCTGCTGATGCCAGGACCTCAGCAACACAATCAGCAGCCTCATGGGAGCATAGAGATCCTGTGTCCCAGGTGAGGTAGCATGATCAGGAGGAAAGCACCTGATCAGCTCACTAGGGAGAAAAAAGATACTTTTAAGAGTGTGTTACAAGAGCCTTTCAGCTGGCATCCAGTCCTAACACTGTAAGACTGCTCTGTCCAAAATTTCCTCCAGAAGACTCCATATGAAAGCAGCTCCCAGGTGTTTGGGTGGTTTTGCCCAAGCCTGATTCATGTAAGCTCTGCCGCCTTAGAGCCTTCCCACCCAACCTGAGCTGTAGCAACCAGCTTCTTCTCCCCCAATACACTGCATAGGGGAAAAAAGGTTAAACCCTGCATAAGACAAAACTGCCTTCCATAAATTTACATGAGGTATGGAAGGAACTTCTGTGAGTCCATTACTAAATGTTGATGGTTAAACTCCTAGTAATGAGACATTATGAGACAGATGCATTCAATAAGTATCTCTGTTCTGATGGATCAAAGCTGGAGGAAGTATGAGTATCATATGATGCTGATGAAATGTTTTCTGATCTAGCAGTAAACTGGGGGAATACAAGTCTGCTTAGTTCTGTTCAGTTCAGAAAGGCTGGATTAACTGTCCCCAAGATGTCTTGAGGAGCAGATAAAGGTCTTACATTTTCTTTTGGTGGGTAGTGAATTCTGTGTATGTAATCTAAGAAAAAAATGAGGGATGACCCAAATAAATGTAAGCTGACTACCTTAGCTTTCATTTGAGAGAGGCACACAGGTAATGAAGGGAGAGGTAAAAATCTCTGTTAAGTACTATGAATTTAGGGAAGATGGAACTTGTCAAATTACCCTGATTTTATTCACAGAAAAATAGTTTCAACAAATTAAAATCTGACAAAGCAGTCAAGTGATTGTAAAATTCCAAGAAATAGCATTTTTAAAAGTACCTACCAGACTTCAACATAGATATATCATAGGCAGCAATCAATGGGTGGCTACTTTGGGAAGGGAAACCTTTTTCTCCTTTCCACCCAATACAATATTTATTTAAATCACAAATACTGCAGAAATTACTGCTAATACATTTTTCAGATGACACAGATTTGAAAGCAGTAGAGATGACAGTACTCCTGTGAGTGAAGGTGATAAACCTTCATAAACTGGGTGTAACCAAATGCAGCCAAATACAGGTTTATATTTAGAAATGTAAGTGTACAAGCTACATTTACAGGATGGGGCACTACATCACAGGAAGCAGAAATTGGTTGTGGAAATTGTTACAAATAATCGATTATCCATGTATTCCTACAATGGCTTTGTGGTTAAAAAGGTTAATATAATCAGAAATACAGAGGTGAGGTCTGGGAATGGGAAGAAGATATTCTGTCTGTGTAAGGCAGAAGTAGGACCACTGTTGTAGTGACCACTGCAGTGGATAGAGAAGCCAAGGGAGGAATAGTTGAATCTTTATATAAGACACATTTATTCCATGATTATTTCATGATGGATTACCCCAGAAAAATAGCTTCCAAGCACATTTCCATGAAACAGCAGAAGATCATGAAACTCCTCTGCTGGATCCTCCCTCAAGTCATGTTTTCTGGATTAGGTTCCAGGGGAAAACAGTAGGGGTTGCAGCTTTCTGAGGCGAGTTTCATGTTGGATACCTGCCTGTGTGTTGTGACGTACTGCCTTGGCTAATAAATTGTGACCTGTGTGGTTATATTGGTCAAATGCTTTCTCAGCCAGAGCAATTCCCAGAAAATCAGCAGACCCTATTCACAGTGCCCATCTGACAAGCACCGGGTAGCACACAGATGGTTTAGATATAAAAAAGAATGCTGCATCAATGCTGAATGTGTGAAATGTTTCAATTATTCCTAAAATATTTTTAATGTGTTCCAGATCTTCCAGGCAAAATGTTTAGGAAGTAATTGGAGTTGATTCTGTTTTTCATTTTGGTATCATATATTACAATAAACACATTTTCAAAGTACATTTTAGGTATCACCAAATATTTATAAAATGTCTATAGGTGGAAATCCCAAGGTCAGTACAGTAGCTTCATTTTCCTGTTTGTTTACAGGAAAAGCAATCACTAAAACCTATTTAAAAAACCTATGGATTTTGGCAGTCAGAATCCTTCTGCACCTGCAGATAGTGGATCGCCTATTAGGTTTACTTACAAATATGATCAAACCTTCTTTGATTACAGAAGTTCAATTTAATTCACCCTTATATTATTGCCTGGAGTAATAATAAAAAATAAAAAAAAATTCTAATGGCATTTCCAAAAAGTTATGCATGTCTGATATTTAGTATCTGGTCATTGTATGGGAATTTGGCCATTAAAAGGCAAAAATTGATAAATTGTATCCCAAAAATCCTAGTTAGGAAATCAAAAAGGAAAATGGTGTCATGTTCCCTAATGGAAGCACTTGGGGCTTTTGCAATGAGCACTAATTGACCTGTTGCAAGCTTTGCTACCTGTCTTGAGAAATACTAGCAAGGCTTAGAAACACTGCTTACCAGGGAACCCTTGACACTGATTTAAAGACAAAACCAGGCTGCTTTCTGCTGATTGTCTTGATGTCCCTGGAGAATTCACAGGAAAAAACAGCAACACATTTTCCTAGCCTAGAGTCTGGAAAAGATTACACTCTCAGTTACGGTAAGTAACTTTTGGTGGTGGGGTTGTTTTGGGTTTTTTTGTTTGTTTGTTTGTTTGGGGGTTTTTGCTTGTTTTGTTTTTGATTTTTTTAATAATTATATCTAAAGTTCCAGCCAAGCAAATTTCCTTGAGACAGGAAAATCCTGCATCAACTAAGACACAGCAAGAATTCTGTGCATTTCTGCCAAGACCAACCTATCTGCTTCTATCCTTGCCCTAGTTGTCAGGCTTGTTTAGACAGCCTTGTTATCCTTTTCAGCTCAGTGAGTTGTGAGTGGTAGCAGTGGTGGGGTGAGAAAAGGGACATATGCTGCTCTGGGAGCTGAGCTCTTTGCTGGTGCAGATGTCCTTTCAGTGTCAGACTGGCAAAGGAGCAGCTGGTGTGTCATCCACAGAAATAGCTTCAAACACACTTTTGACCCACAAATCCCACATTCCCACAAAACACCATCAAAGACAAACTTAGTGACATACTGCCCTTTTTTCAAATAAAAAATACAAGGTTGTGTGGTTTCAACAGGTAGTAGAGTACTCAAGAAAACTTGAGTGAAAGATCAAAGCTTTGAGGGTTTTCTTATTTGCTGATCTCCACTCCCCCCACCCCATACACCCTTAAGAAAAATGTTAAATTTGGGTCTGTTGCAAGATTAACTCCAATACCAAGCAAATTCTGGATATTCTGGGCAGACTCTCTCTTGCTGCTGTCTAAGTAAATACTGGCATTTCTTAAAGAGGAACTGTTTCCTCAATTACGATTTTCATTAAATACCTTTAATTTTACAAATGGTGTTGTGAAATACCCTTTTGATCTCATCTACGCATTTACTTTATATGTTTAATCTGCTGGAAGTGTTGCCTTGGAAGGCTGACCTGGAACAGAGACTAGACAGAGTAAAAGGATAAAATGGGTATTTATTAAAGGCCTCAGTGGCTACACCTTGGGCAATGCAAGAGCCCAGGCAGGGCTACACCCAAGATGCACCCAAAATGGTCCCCAAAAAATGGACAACCGGTCACGAGGTCTCACATTTTTATAAGTTTTGGTCCATTAGAATATTTGAGCTAAATGTCCAAAGAAGCTTCAGGTTATGAAGCTCCATTCTCCTTGTTTTTCTCTTCACTTCACCTTTGTTTATACTTCTTTGGCCTTAAATCTGCATCGGTAGTCCTTGGTCCCAGGAGAGGGAAGGAATTGTTTTGTCTGTCCACTCTGTGAAGAGAGCTTACCCCCCCCCAATATGAAACCCAGAACTACACTAAACAACACTGAGTCTGAAAAATATAGAAGCTAAAACTTAAGGCATCAGAAGATCCTTACTGTGAGCCTTTTTTCTTACCCCTTCTGCATGTTCACTGCAGGCTAGGAAGTAAGGAGAGCTGGGGACAGCAAATGACTGGTGACACTGGGAAGATGTTACATCTGAGATTAGAAATAGACTATATCCATGAGGACCCAAGAGTTCTTGTTCACTTTCTATCACTCACAGACAGTAATGGAAAAAGCTGTAAAATTACATTTCAGAAAAAGGAGGTCAGTGAAGCAAAACAGCACTTAGGTTTATTTCTCAGTGTTAATAGCTCCAGCCTTCAAAGCAAACAGGTGTGATGCATATTGAGGATGCCTGCATAAAATTTAATTAGACAAATTAGCACAAAGAAGTTCACTAAAGTTAGAATTTTTTTACCTTTTTATATAATAGTTTATCTTCTACAATAAAAATAGGCTTTATATATGTATATTATGAAGCAGTGTAATCAAGATAGGGTAAAGAGTGTTTCAGACATAATTCAGGAACCTAAAGTCACACAAACTTAAAAGTAGACCTTGCTGATTTTTTTAAAAAAAATATTTTTTTCTACAGCTATATAGATTAAGTCAAATTATTGTAGGGACAGAGTTTAAAATTAGTTTTAAACAAATCTCAGCCTAAATTAAGAAAATAAAGAATTCAGCTACAGAGTAACCACAGTTTGAATTGCATTGATCCATTCTATGTGAAAGAAAAGCTGATTCAAGTGCTTGGCTGCTAGTTTGCCCTTTAGAATCCTGTTTCCAGTCTAGTGTCAGAAAATATTTCCAGTGGGACCTCAGACATGCCATTGGGAATATGACTAATCTCACAGAGCTACAGCAACCAAAATCCCAGGTGTCTCAGCATGAAGTCTGAGTTTTCTCTGCAGTCAAATAGAAAGAGGGTCATCAGTCAATGCCTGACTCTTCATTTTCAGGTGGCAAGTTAGACATGGTAAATCTGGGATTGACAGCACAGTTACAGAAGCAGCCAGAGCAATAGCAGTATAAGCATCTCCTGCAGGATATATAATCTTAAACTCTTCTGCTGAGCACTGCAACAGAACTATAGCCAGGGGGTTTGGACATAATTTGGGGTTCTGGATGCATTAGAGAGTGCATACATGCATACATAGATGCACACACACACACACATTTATTTATTTATTTATTTATTTGTCTATTTATTTATTTATTTATTTGAAAGTACATATGTCTGTATCGACACTTGTGTGCAGGGTTTAAAAAAGGGAACAGCTTGATTTTCTTCAATTCAAAGCAGCATCCAAATGCCTCAGACAATACAAACAATTTGTATGAGCAAGCATTAGTTACATGTTTTCTAATTGCAGGCTTGGGCATTTAATACAGCCTTTAGTGTAATGCTTCTAAACACCCATAAGTTTACTAACTGCACCCTGCTGGGACTCACATTAACACTTAGTAAATAGACTATTCAGAAAATGGCATGGCAAGAGTTACACCTCCAAGTAATATTCTATAGAGCTGCATACAAATTGTAACCACATTTTCATAAGTGATAAAATGTTTTATCCTCTTCTGAAAAATAAATGCCATAAAAGCCAAATGTAGTTCACAATAACAAAGGAAAGAAAGGATATAGCTCGTTGGGATTCAAAAGGTTTTGATTTCATGTTGTCAAGTTGGACACTTATGTGGGAAACGACCACCTAAATACCTTTGTGGGTCTGGCAAGAAGTCCTCAGCCACAAAGTAAGGACAAGGAAATGGAAGAAAATTCAAAGTCGCTAACGTGTGGTTCTACTAGAAGGACTAGTTAAGTGAAACTGGCACCACTAAGAAGTTGGTGAGATTCCTGAGCTTATTCCATCTGCCTTGCTTGCTTAAGTGATGAAAAGCCTTTCTTTTGAGGCCAGTTTTAACTATGTCAGCATGAAAAGGATGTTCCAGGTTCCAGGCCGTTTCACTCATGTGGCCCCTTTCACTTGCACGTCTGTGACGGAGAGTTCTGTTCCTTCAGCAAAGCCTTTATCCCTCTTAATGCAAACTGGGGAAAGAAAGAGGCAATGTTAGGGGGAAAAAAAGAAAAATATTGGATTTTTCAAATAAAAGGTTTTGAAAAAAAAATCTTCTGCTGAGCAAACCACTTTAAAAGAATAGCAGTGATATAACTAAGAAAATATGGAAAGGGAAAGTTACAAAAACTCAAATATTCCTTCTTTTCCACTGTTACATATTTCAAAGAGTTAAAAACATCAACTCATATAAGAAAAATACCCCAAAGCATGTCTTTGATTTAAAAGGATTTTTTTTTAAGAAGAAATTAAAGGTTTCTTTGCACATAGACCGCCACTTTCAGTTGCTACTTTATTAAATCGAGAGCTGAGAATGATTTTTCAGTTCAATTTTCTCCGTTTGCAAGAATCTGTCCACTTTGAGACCAATTTGAACAAAGAAAAATTATGTGGAACAGAGTTTTCACGTGATGGGGAAGCTAGTCTGTGATACCTGTTCTTTCCAACACAATAGGGACCTTCTGGACTCCAGGTGTCCCTGTTACTATAGGTTATTACTGATGCATCCTTTTTTCCTAGTAATATGTATGAATTAAATCCAGGGATGCTGTTTAGAGAACCTTTTATAAATACAGTATGACATACTAGAAGAAAAGAAGGGCAGAGTAGAGAAGGGAAACAGAAATATCTTTCAATGTATTTTCCTGAAAAAAAAAAATGAGAAAAATTTTTTTTTTTTTTTTTTTTTTTTTTTTTTTTTTTTTTTTTTTTTTTTTTTTTTGTCTATAGAAGAGATTCCTTTAGTCAGAATTATAATAGGTATATTTAGAAAGAGTATGAACACTTACATTATTGGTACATTCCTAGATGTACCAATTTGTGCATAATTTGTCTGTCATCTCTCTGCTTCAAACTTTCTTCCAGCCTCTAAGATCCCTGCCACTGCCCAATCAGCTAGTCTGAAAATGTGGGCCAAACTTTTTTCTTTTTTGGATGAAACAGCTCATGTATTTTGGCAAGAGCCTTCATTAGAAAATGAAAACCACACTAGAAGTAAGTTAGTAGTTCCTGAAGTCTCTTTACCACTTGTTTAAACCCTTTCCACTTCTGCTCCTAGAAACATAGTCATACTTCTGTTGACAAGTCACAGTAAGGTGGAGCAGAAGTGCCTGCTCCAGAACCAACTCACAAGTCATGGACAGCCTCTGCAGGCTTTGGATCATGATCCTTGAGCTCAGGACAATTCTTCCATCATTCTTCGATAACAGCTAGAGACCATACAGCAGTTAAGAGAAGAATAGCCTCACCTCCCTGATAACCCTCTTTTGGCCAAAGGCGTGATTCCAGTTTCGCAGCCAGTGGCCTTTCAAATAATAGTGCTCCTCAAAGCTGGCAAAGCAAGGAATAAACATATAGCCATGAGATGCCTTTATGTATCATTTCTGCAGCATCTCTGCTGGAGGAAGTTAATGCAGCTGCTTCTTTGGGGATTCAGAAATGGAACTTGCATCTTGGAGCTGCACTAGCAAGGAACAATTCTCAGGCCAACCCCGCCTTTACACTGTGGGTGATCGCCAATCACTTCCAGGTGCTGCTTACCAAGTACAGCATGTCCCAAATTTCTCAAAGCTGAGCTGATGCCATTCTCAGACTTTCCAACATTTGAACAAAGCTGGAAGTTAGCTGTGCTACAGAGATCTGTGCTTACACATGGGAACAGTCATTTTGTCACCAGCCTCACTATGCTTTGGCATCTGACCTACCCTCCTATTTATGATCCTTCCCATATTTCATTCAAATTTTATACCACTGCCCCCCTCCCCAGGAGTCTTTTGCGAAGTATTTTATAGGCAGAGGAGTTTCTGGAGTGTGGTACCAGTGTGTAAGATAGCATCAGGCATCAGCCTGCCACTGCAGCCTGGTTTTGGGAAGTAGTGATGTGCAGCTCCATTTATTCAGTAGTAGCTACTTCACTTCCAGCTCTGTGAAGATAACTTCTCCTCCTCAGCCAAAGTGGAGGCCTTCTCCCTACAGTCAATACAGATAGATGTTTTTGAAGGCTCCCAGGAAGCAAGTCAGGATGCCAAAAGTGGTCTTCTTTCTGCCTATGCTGAGAGTGCTGGAAACTCTGACACCTCAGGGCTTCTTTATGAGGGCTTTTGGGTTAAGTGTTAGGGAGGAGCAGGAAGATTTTCTCCTCAGGGTAGTCTCTAGCCAGTGTGGCTGGAATGGCTTTGGCTTCCTCAAAAACTAGGACGGTGGGAGGCAGAGTGCAGATTTTCCACCCCTGTTTGATTATCCTCACCAGTGGTTAAGTGGTTACACTTTTAGTCCTTTTAGAGTTTGTAACTGAAAAATAAACACAGCTTTGAGCACTGGCATGGGATTGTCCATCCTGCAGAGCTGCTGGCAGGCTCTCCTCCAGGCTGGGGCTGATGTCAACCCCACCTTCTCCCAGGCACTGCCAAGCCCTGCTCAAAGGACTCTCACAGGGCCAAGGACTACTTTCACAGTCCTGCCATCTTTTGGGGGATACAAGAGTATATGCATGGCAGTGAAATGTGGTAGCCACATACCTTAAAGCAAAGAAAATGTTCTGGTCCATATGCTGCTGGTACAACTTCTGGGTGCCTGGCAGCAGGTGAAGGATGGTCCCTCTAAAAAATGTACTACACTTTAATTGTGAGAGGACTGTCTTCCATGGGAACGTGGCAGTTCAATCCATGATCCTTTCATCCAGGCTCAGCAATTTGTTAAAATGCCTTTTGACTCATCTCCAGTACTGACTGTGCAAATGCTCTTTGACAATCTGACAAGAATTACATCAAGCAGAGAAAAAAATGAAGGAGATGTGAGAGCACAGAAAGCAGTGCAGCCTTCCTTGCGCGGTGACAATTTTTTAGCTTGGAGAGAGACAATGTTCACAAGTTTCACAAGGAGTTAGTCTAATTTATCTGAAGATCTACTTGGGATTTGTGGGACATGTTTGTTAAAGCTCATATAAAAGGTAATGCTAGGATTTAATCCTCAGGGCTTTAGGAACTAACCACTATCTTTTAATAGGAAGTGAGTGGCATGTTGGTTGTCAACTCTAATTTCTCCTCTGCACTGAAAGCCTTCTCCATACTTTTTCTATTATCCCATGCAGCTAACTTTTACAAGGATACAGGATCTGCCTTGTATATGGGACAAAACCAGAAGGTAGAGCCCTTAAAAGATTCACTAAGTTTCAAGAGAGTATATGGGAAGGATCAAAGTGGGGGCCAAAGTTAGCATTGAAAAGATGCTCTCAGAACACCCATTGCTCCTGTGGTTTGTGCATTATGCTCTCTTCCAAGAGATCTGGATTTGATGTATTGTCCTTTGCTTTCTGGGGCAAGGAAAACTCTGAGGCCTTTGAGAGTGGGGAGGGGTATTAAATAAGGAAAGAAAGGACCTACGGCAAAGATCAGAAAGGAAAAAAAACAATACACAGAAAAAACAACAGAACTGAGAAGATTCAACCCTACAGTACCTAACAATTTTTAAAGGCATAAGTTTGTCCAATGTGTTGTTTATTCATCCAAATTATTTTAATGATGAACAGCTTTAAAATTGGAGTAGAATGCTAATTCATACTTGGTGTGTGGAATAAATGATAGGCAGCTGTGGGCCTGGGGGCCATTGAGAGCTTTCTGGCAACACAGACTGTACATGCAAAAGGACGTAACTCAGGGTCTCTGGTAGCAACAAGAAAATATATATTGCAAATTAAGTAGCTCTTCCTACCACTTAATGAAAGCTGTGTGCATGTGACATTGCTGTTGCCATGCAGTGATCAATTTGATGTGAATTTGGCCTGTACTTAACACTGTGCTGAGAAAGTCTTTCTGTGCTATTCAAATACTTTTGAATATAGGATCAGCAGTGGACTACAGCTTTTCGCCAGTCTGGTGATAGCGGGATAGGCTGGTAAGTTATTTTGGAGACACCTTTGGAAGCAGGAGAAATGAAGGATGCTCATTTCACTGTGCTACTGTAATTAAACACTGGGATGGATCCACCCGTGTTTAGAGGGTCAGTCAAGGGCAGTGTGATCCATCTCAGCTTGCTCAGGAATAGAAGTTTAGTTCTTGCATCTGCTGGTTTTAGCTGGAGCAGAGTTAATTTTCTTTATGGTGGCAGGTGTGGGGCTGTGTTTTGGATTTGTGCTGAACACAGGGTTGATGACATAGAGGTGTTTTTGGTATTGCTGAGCAGTGCTCACACAGAGCCAAGGCCTTTTCTGAATTTTGTACTGCCAGGCTGGTGGGGAGAGGGCTGGGAGTGCTTGGGAGGCTGGGAGGAGACACAGCCAGGACAGAGGAAGAAGGACAAAGGAGGGAATGTATGGAATGAAGGTGCTTGTCTTCCCAGGTAATGACTACATGGTCCATCATGGGGCCCTGCACTCCTGGAGGTGGCTGAACACCTGCCTGCCCATGGAAAACAGTGAATTTATTCCTTGTTTTGCTTTGCTTGCTTGTGTGTGAAGTTTTTGCTTTCTGTATTAAACTGTCTTTATCTCAACCCACAGGTTCTCTGGCTTTTAGCCTTCTGATTCTGTCCTCAGTCTCACTGGTGGAAGGGTGAGTGAGTGGCTTGTCTGCTGGCTGGGGATTAACCACAACAGTGCAGATATTTCCACACCTCTTTCCACAAGCAAGACAGGAGGCAGAATTTTGGTTTGATGACAGCACGTCTGCCACAGTGCCACAGAGGTGAGGGCCAGAGGATCTCTGCTATAGGCTACAGCAACCCACAGTCACAGTGCTGGAGATCTAGACAGGGTGTCTTGTGTTCTACACCAAGAACCTATCTACCACACCTACACAAAAATTATATTAAAACCAGTACATGTTTCCCAGTGAAATGCAAGTTCAGGTGCATCTTGCATGAGCCCGAACACTGGCATCAAAATGCCACTCATCTCATACTCAGCAGCAGAAAGTCCAGCTCCAGTTTAAATGACACAAGTGAATGCAGGAGCTGACAGAGTGACTATGGGTTCAGACTGTGGTTTTGCACCAGGTGTGTAAAAGGAGAGCTGTTTGCACAGGGTCGTGTGAAAGTCTGCCACTTGAACAAGGTGGGTTGCTTGAATGGGAAAGGGACTGAATGTGAGGAATGCAGATCAATATCTAATAAACTTAGTGACGGGCAGAAGGTAGAATTTTAGCTGAAAAAAACCATATTTTAAATCTTAGAATAAATCTTAATTCTAAAATTCATTCAGGAAACCCTGACAGACACCAAAATAGCCATGTGCTTCCTGGCACTTTTTGTTGGAGTTACTAAAATAGCTCAGTAGTTATTTCTGGATTGAACAGTAACTGAGGACTAATGTCCAATGCCAGTAAAACCCTGATCTCTTGTGCAAATGAAACCCAACTCTAAATCCTTACCCAAGAATAGGCCAATGAGGAATGGCAGATTACGTCTGAATACAGAAGATGGATTCTGATGTTAATATCCCCAAACATATATTTTAAGTACCACCTTGATTCCTCAACAACTCCAACTCTGAGCTCAATGGCAAGTGAAAATTTGACTCTAACCTCAAACCTAAACATGACTCTAACCCCAAACCCAAACCTTGAAGCCTTGTGCTTTCTCCAGTTGTGCTGCATCTGTGAAGTGATCAGTGACTCCCAGACTCAAAATTGCTCTCAGCTAGATGTTTGTGGTTTTTTCTTCTTTAGCTGAAGTGCTAAAACCTGATCAATAAACCCTCGCAATCCAGGAGAAATGGCCACAACTGAGTTTGCAGCAAGAACTAGAATTAGAAATGGGGTCTAGGACAACATGAGAATGTTTGCTGGCTTTTGGAGGTCTCCTATCCAAGTATGGGACTACCATGATGGGGCCATGCATCTGTGTATTGAAAACAGACAGAGCTTGCTATTCTTTGCTGAAGACAGCTGTACTATCTTGTATAACATGCTTGGATTTTGAGTTGAAGTGTGAAGCATGCACTGGATCTAATAAGGTTTACAACCATTGCTATATGTATGTTACTTCAGGATTGATGTCAGGGTGATGTATTCAAAAATCTTGGTGATAGATGTTAATGTTTTCAGGCAAGTAAATTTCAGTTAAGTTGGTACTATACATGTTGGTAGGAAGTTGCAGGATGAGATTGAGATTTTAGGATAAAGTTGCCATTTGGCTGCATGGACTTGCATTCCTGTTTTGTAAAGAAGAGCACTGTTTGTGCTGATTGAAGCATGCTAATTAAGTGCAAATGTTTCACATTGACTGGTTGTTAACTTTTGGTGTGTACAGAAACTATTGGATAACATTTAGTGAATATTTTTATTATCATTGCATATTATTACTTATTATTACTGCTATTGTTATTATTGTTAAATTTGCTGTGGACTATATTTGGGTTTTTTGTAATATAAACTAAAATATACAAACAAAGAGACAAAGAAGGAGGGAGAGAGGAGATCAAATCCCACAGCAGTGGGAGCTGTTTCCCATGAGGCCCTGTCCTGACAACACTGCCAGAATTTGCAGGTGCAGACCCCTGAAAATAACAGCAGAAAAACAACAGCATAAAAAACAATTAAGGAAAAGTACGGCCAAAGAGAGTCTGGAAAACACTGCCTCATCAGCTTCAGGAGAAGGTTTTGGAGCTGCAGACCACAGGCTCCAAACATTACAAAGGCTAAGGCAGTGGGGCACTTAAAACACAGCGCAGCACACACCTGAGGCAAGCACTGTTTTGTAGCAGGGTGACAAGTCCTGGAAGTTTCTCTCCATCTCCCTGAGGGCTCCCAAGCCTTTACAAGAGCAGCTGTCAATAAGGGACATAAACAGCAGTTCCCTGCAGCAGGCGGTGACGGTGCATGGGATCTGTGACGGGTCAGAAACAGTTCGTTTGCATAGATGGAGACTTTTATGGATTGCGCCTGCCTAGCTAAGATGTAGGTGTTCCCAGTCCCAAAAGGCTTCTCCAGCACTTAGCCCTGAGCCTGACAGGCGTCACTGCTCCTGGCCAAAGGAGAGGCTGGATTTGGGCGTCTCAGTCAGACTGGAATCACTCAGTGAGTTACGTCTAGGGATCACTGATGTTTTATTTCCAGGTGTGTCAGGGAGCAAAATATAATCGCTTTTTTTCCCTTTTTTCTTTTTTCCCTCTTCCAAGCAGGGTGTGATATGGTATGTTCATGGCTGCTTAGCTAAAAACAACATGAAACCCAATTCTAGTCCTTAGGTATTTACTTTGAAATAGATATGATAGGGAGTCAGAATGAAATAGGAAATGACCCTTTTCCCTCCTCTGAATATGATGTCAGACACTATTCACCCACACACGCAATTGCTGATTTCATGCTATTATTCCATTGTGTTAGAAGGATTCTTTGAAACTTATAACAGATCTTTACCAGTAATTTAAACTAGCTACCAGTCTCCATCCTGGTTACTGCACATCTACTGCCAAGACACTGTTTTGGTAACAGTTAATAATCATCTGTCTGGACTACCTCACCATAAACATTACCAAGTTTCATCACTCATGTTTTATTTAATTCCACTTGTCATCAAGGTCTATTATTGGAGCCTTACAATTTTGTTCAAGAGAGCTGATTTTTACTACTGTTGAAAGCTCCCCTACATACTTTTTGCACTTTATTCTCCTGAGCTGGGATCCTTTCCTTTTGGATCTCCAGTTGACATAAGATGTTTATTCAAATAAATTCATTAGATGATTGACAACATGTAGGAGTCCCTGGTGGAATATGCTCGAGGTGCCAGGGGGAAAAAGTGAAGAATTCAGGAAGTTAGTACATTACTTCCACTAAATGCAACCACCTGTCTTTGACTCTACATCCCTTGTTCCCACCCTGAAAAGGTACAAAAGCTACACCCAGCCGAAAAAGGTATAAATTGAAATAATCCTTTTCCGTGCACATCATCCTCTGTTCATTGCTTTGGTTTATGTTCTGTTGTGACCTCATACACTTAGGCTGAAAGCGTGCAGTGTAAATGAAATGGATAGCTGCCTGGAATAAACATAATGGCTAAAATGGTCAAAGACTAAAATGGGAATAATGAAGTAATAGTCCTTTCAGGCATTGCTGTTGCACAGGGTCTCAGGCAGGACTCACATCAAGCAAAGCACTTCAGGCCCTGTAATGAGGAGTGATGGCCCCACCACTCACACACCTTTGCTCTGCTTTTTCTGTCCCCTGACACTGCTCTTCCTCTTTTGCCAGAGGAGAGGCTGTAAGGGAAAGTCTGGCAGCAAGCAGAGAGCCTGCAAGCTGTACTCCTGAAGGGTGCCGGAAGACAGGATGAAGATTTGCACGCCAAGGAATGCATGTTTGTGCACAGCAAACCAGTTCCAACCTCAAGGAGTCCAGAAAAGGCTGCTGCAGAGTTGGAATGAGCCCTCTGCATTCCACCAACCCCAGAAATACACGAATTTGATGTGTTTTGATCAGAAATTCCCTTGTAGACCTGAGAACCCGCTCATCATCAAAGCTTGCTCAGAGCTGCCGCTTCTTGAAAAAAGGGTTAGACAAACCAGTATTTTCCTGAAAGAACAAATAAAATCTTTTCTTGCCCTTCAGTATGCAAGCCAGCAGTGAAATATGTTTGAACAAAGAAGAAACAGGCATTTCTTTAAAGTCAACAGCAGATGCTCCAGTGAGTTTGTTTTTACATCCGGTCTCTCAGCACACTGACATAGCCAGGCCCAGGCAGATGTGTTTGCACTGTGGTCAGGCACCACCTCAGTTCTCCTCTGCAAGATATGGAGCCACATCAGTATAGCCCAAAGCCTGAAAGAGTAAGACCTGCTTGGTGTGTGTATAATTATCTCAAGTCCAGTAGTGTTTCTCCATGGCCACTATGTGACCAAAACTGATACTTTTGGATTGCTCCTAGAACAAGTGGAGCAGAAGCACAATATTTTGTATTTGTTCATGTAGAAATCTCCCACCCTGAGGCTCTTGAATGTGTTTTGCCAACAGAAACAAACAACTTCTCTTTTTATGCCACAGTTGTCTGTCCTGTGATTTGTCCTTTCCCCATTGTTCCTGACCTTTCTCAGATTAAAACCTGCAACTCTAGGCACAGTGTTTGGAGTAATCACTGATTATCATCCAGCAACTAGAAGTCTTCTCTATAGGAGAACTGATTTCCTTCTCTTGTTTTCCTTTTATTTGCATTATTCAATTTCATCTTGGGTTTTATTTTTCTCTCCAGCTACTGTCTTTAACCTTTCCTTATTCATAAAGAATCTTTATTTCAAAATAATTTCTCTGCTTTCAGTGTGTTTATGCCTGAAATTCCTTCACATTTTTCATTTATGAATTTATTGAGTTGGTCTCACTGCAGCGCCTTTCCTCTTTTCCCTCTCTTCCAAAGGACGTGTCCTAGCTGTGTTTTGGTGGCGTATAGAGGTGAAACTCCATGCTCAAGGTGTACCCTGGACTTCAGATACTCTGGGAAAACAAACTTGGTAAACACTGCTGCCCACAGAAGAGAGCCTGTACCCTTCATCATTTGCTGTAGTCTTTTGAAATGATAGTCCTCTCCTCCAGAGGAAAGTTCACACAACTGTGTGAACAGAAAGTTCACACAACTGTGAATTTTCACCAAAATATGGCCAACTGTGAGCAGGCATATTTGGAGAACCCACGTGGCATTCTTCTCTTTGGGCATTCCTAGGGCTGGGAGGCTGATGTGATATCCATGATTGCATCCAAGTCCTAACATGGTAAAAATATTCCTCTTTTGCATATCCTGCCCAGATTGCCCAGCTGAAGTAAGTCCTTTCTTCTGAATGCTTGGGGACATGGAGGCAGATTAATGATTTTGCTGCATATTCTCCTTTTCTTCGGCTTAGAAGGAAGGTTTCCCTCAGGAGGACAGATGAGTCAAACTGGCCATAGGAACCAGTATGTCTTCCAGGATTTCTTTCTAGTACTTTGCTTGGGGATCTGGGGACCCCCAAGCAGCATTAAAAGGTGGTTAAGAGGGCAGAGAAGGAGGGAATCTGGGGCTCTAAAGAGCCATCTTCTTCCCTTCAGTGGCTGGACCCAGAGATTTTTCAGGGAGGTGTCCTTTGTACCTCTTTGTACCTCTTGTGTTCCTCTCACCTTGTTACCCCCATTCCCATTTCCCCCTGCCTTGGAGAGAGAAAGGCAGGAGGAAGCCCGGCATAGGCAAGCACAGGCAGAACAGCTGCAGGAGCAGCTGAGTTTGATGCCAGAGCATTTTGCACAGTTTTTTGCTGGCCATATTCAGCCTTTCATTGCTGTTTGCTCCAAAGCCCATCTCCCCCTCCTGCTCACAGCTCTTCATCTCAGCTTCATTCCTTTTGGCCCCCAGCTCCTGCTGCCTTGCTTCTCCTTTCCTGGCTTGGCCAGCCTCTCTTGTTCCATTCCCTCCCCTCTCTCCCTGCTGCTAGCCCTGCCTAATTTGGACATGAACTCCCTGTCACTCAGAGAGCCACACAGAGCCTGGCACACTGGGGTCCCTTTTCAGGCACTGCTGTAATAACAACTGCAGAATCACATTGTGCTTATATCTTTACTAGTTTATACAGGAATATACAGTGGTGTTTTACAAGGCTATAAAATATATATCTTAAAGGAAACAAGCACAGGCAAACAGGAGAAGTGGGGCCAGATCAGCTGATGTAAAAAATAAAGGCTGCATTGAATTAAATAGTGCTGCAACTATTTACAGCAGCTGTAGGACCTGACCTGTGGCCCCTTCCTAAAGCAGGGACTTGCTCCAGCCTCCAGCCTCCGTTATGGCAGAAAGTGAACCGAGCTCCCCGTGCCCACCCAGTGGAGAGGAATGCTGGCTGGGAGGAGGAGGTGCACCCTCACTCCAGTCCGCCTGGGGGTGAGACACAGCTCTGTGGCAGCTGCAGGTGGTGATGCTGACAGCCAGGCTGCTGTCTTGTGCCTGGTGGTGAGGCAGGGACACATCCTCCTCTGCTCATTGCCTGTGCCTTGCCACAGAGCAGCTGCAGTTCCTCTGGAGCTGGGCAGGATTCACAGTAGTCATCAAAGAGTATCGCTTCAGGTCTCTAGAAACCGCATGTGAGGTCAGATCGAATCCAGCTTTGATTTCTAGGTGCTGGAAAGAAAACAGGGGAAAATCATTTGGCAAAGGTCAAACTTTCTATTTTGACATTTTCTGGTTTGAGGAGAAGCAGAATTCAGTTCCATTTTACCTGAAACAAGTAGAATTTTCCATTCAGCCACTAAAATTATAAACTTGTGTCTCTGTAGGACTTTCTGAGTTACTTACACAGCATGTACAGTAGAACATATTTTATTTTTCCAGGATCTGATTCTTTTCAACAATAAAAATTCCAACAGCAGTCTTTGAGGAGAGATGATATCCCATTGAGGCATGTCATCAGAATGACATGAATTTTTATCTCTGGCAAGCTGCTGTATTGAATACTTACAGAATCCAGTTATACGAATAAAACAAAAGGACTACCTCTGTAGAGCTAAACTAAGCAATTGGATAAAACTTTTATTTCTGTGTCTTTTTTTCAGGACTTTTCAGAAGTAAGGGATATTTTCTCTGTAGGAATGCAGTTTGTGGACAGTCAGAAGGGTCCATGGTAGTAAGTGCCAGCTTATCCTCAACCAGATGGTCTCAGTTGCCATAAGTCATTTACAGATGTCAGTATCCTCAAAATACTGACTTACAAAAACCCACCTGCATCAAATTTTAATTTTGAAAAGAGTCTAGATGTCAAACAATAGGACCAGCTGGTGTTTCTTTCTATGCTGAAATAAACTACTTGGAGAACTGCAATGATAGACTTTAAAATCTGTTTTGTCACATCTCCTCTTGAAAACTGTAGTTCAATGGTTCTTCATTTCATTAAAAGAAAAGAAAAAGAAAAAAAAAGTAAAAAACCCTCAAACCCTTCCAACCAGCTGTAAAGAAAAAGTGTAAAGCTATCTCAGCGCAGCAGTCAGCTTCCTGAGATGGCCACGAACGGGCGATGAAAGGAGGTCATGTGTGGAGCAGCTCTTCCAGCCCGCATCTCCAGCGGCTGCAGTGGCGCTCACCTTGGCCGGGGTACAGAGGGTTTGCATCCTCGGGACGCTCCCCGGCAGAGCAGCCGTTCCCACCTGCACAGCAGGGCTGTAAAGTCCTGCCAAAGCACCACGGCAGGTTTCTGCTCCAGGGACAAAACAATACTGAAGCAGGCCTAGAAGTGCTCAGGTTTGGATTTCCAAGGATCTTTAATTCTTGTTTCCAAGACTGTAAACACGCAGTGATTAACGGTCTGGAAGCACTCACCATTTTCCCCCATGGACTGAGCCTTAATGGCAATCCTGGAGAGGGAGGATGATGGGCTAAATCCCATCTTTTGTTGAAATCCATGAGAAATTACTTGCCAGCGTGCATTGGAAGCGAATGCTGTGCTTTGGCTCTGCTGATAAGCTCTACTCTTGGCCCTCGTAGAACTCCGCGCATCTGCAGCAGTGCAAAACTGCTTTCAAATGCTGCAAAGCACACCTTTCAAATGAGCTGAATAGGCACATCAGAGGGAGGGAAGCAAGGAAAAATGTGCTAAGATGTAATTGCTAAATAAGAATTCAGTCAGGCCCGTTTGGCACCGTGAACACTTCTCCTTGCGATTTGGCAAGGCTGCCTACATGCTGCACAGGTGCAAATGACTTCTCCAGGGACAAAGCACTGTGAAACTGGGCCTCTTTTCCAGCAAAAGACAAGTAGGGAAATAAAACCTCTGGACCAAACCCTGCTCTCATTAACGCTCCTGAATTCTACTGACTGAAGGGAAAACGCTCTCTTAGATCAAGCAAGAAAAAACTTTAATATCTCATTTTCCTGGTTTGACCAGAAGGTACCAGCATGCTCCATGCTAAAGGAGACACATTAACTTTCCCAGAGTTGTGAAGGAGAGGTTTGCTCACTGTCTTGTTTTCAGCGTTCTCTACATACCACTTAACTGTTCCAAACATTATTTGTGGTTTACATATTCCCTCCATCTCCACCTTGGCTTGCATGCATGCTGCTCACTAGGGTATGTACAATGTGGTCCTGGCTGCATCCCACCCCCTCCCTGGGGGTGGAGATGGAATCAATTTTCCAATATCAGGGGTGTCACTGACATCCAGCAGCTCTGGACCTTCCTTGACTCCTGTGTTTACAGCGCAGCAAATCCCAAGGCAGAGCTCAATCATGGGCATTACAGCTGCATTGGGGCTTTCTCAGTGCTCTCATCATACAACAGAGAATACATTACAAACAAATACCTCTATTTGCCTTTTGTTTGCAGGGAAGGCAAAAAGAAGCCATGAGGAAGCCTATCATACCAATAGGCCTTTTTCTTAGTTATTAATTAAGAATCAAAAAGTGTTAATAGTAGCCAAATTTGAAGAACAGCAGTTTGTATAGTCTTGCCATGGGGTTTGTTTTTTTGTTTGCTTGTTTGTTTTTTTATGGGGTTTTTTTTGGATTTTGGTTTTTTGGGTTTTTTTCCTTTTGGTGTTTTTTTTTTCTGGGAAAAAACTGTTAAAGCTATTTGGGTAAACTAATGTTTATCTAAATGTTCAAAGTGTGCAGAGGTCTTTGATATCAGAGCAATCCCTTTGTGGCCTGGCTTTTTGACATACACCCTGCTGGCTTTATTTTGTATGCTGCAAACACTAGAATATTACACTCAGATACAGAAGAAGTCAATTAATACATACTTTATTTAAAATATTGTACCCTGACCACAAGCTGCTGATAAACATCGTAGTCTTCCACTCCTCAGTTTTTTATGTTTTATGTTGCTTTAGGAATTTACTGTATGTTTATTTAGCTACAAAAGATTTTGTTTTCTTCATTTTATAGATCAAATGTATAGAGTTGTTGTAATTTGATACAAGCTTCTATTATTACAGAAATATGAGATTCTTGCATAATTGCAAAAGAAAATTGTAGATCAAGACAAAGAAGACATGCTATACACTTTATGCAAGTTCCACTTTCATCTCATCTGTCTTTGCTTCAGGACTTTCAATTTTTCAACAATTTTCTCCAAGCAATTCAGCTGTTCCCCTCTAATGTCACTCTGCTGTGATGACCCATTGGAATATATATAATAATACTGCACAAACCCAGCACAAGTAGGTTAAAACTGCACTACAATATGAGTATTATTCTACCAGCTTGATGAACTCATTTACAGCTATGGCATAGGTGATAAAATTACAGAGCTGCAAATCCCTTTGGTCTTCTAGTCCTCTAGCTGATGTCATTCTTCAGCAGGAATTAATATGTTATTTCTTACTAGAGAGCTGAGAAGTGCAGGGAAGGTAGATAGATATGATTATTAAATGCAGTGTGTGCAAGAGGGGAAAAGATGCTGAAGTCAAATATACACAAAAATTAATAGCTTTCCTGATCTAAGCTCATGTTTCTCATGCTCTTTGGATTACAGTAGGGTTACCCTTCTGGTGTCTGCACCCCAGGGATTCACATCTGTGTAAATGTGGTAATAGAAAAAGGCCCTCATGATGAATTCATGAATTGTTCTCATTGACACTAGTTGATACTTTTACTTGGACAAGTCTCCTTTGCAGGTGCACTGACCACACACTAATTGAAAGGATTATTTTCATAACTTGCTGTGCAGTCTGCAAGGCTTTCTGTGAAAAGCATAATTGTTTCAACCAGCTGCTTGGAGTTGTTTTTATTAATTTCTTTAAATCCAACAATGCTGGATCGGCATATTTGAGACTCTCCTCCAAACTGCATATGATCATAAATAAAATTAGTGAATGTGGATCTAGTGTAGGAGTGAAATTTGTTCGCAAGTTCCGAATATTTTTGAGGAGGAAAATTGCTTTTGAAATGCACTTTTTCTCCCAGCCTCTTGCTATTTTTACCCTCATCCCCACAACAAATCTTTAATGTGCAGAATGTCTGCATGGCACCTGCTCGGATTAGCTGGGACTCAAGCAGACACATTACAAGTCCACACATTTGCACTGCCTGAAACATCTAATCCTGAGTTTACATTGTGTGAAGCTCCAACAGTAAAGGGTTCTTCAAGAAGTGTTATTCCCCTTTTCTTGAGAGAAAGCCAGGTCTCTTACCATAAGACTGGCCATAATGTCTGAAAAGCCTTCTGAACTCAGTTTTTAATTCATATAGCAAACAAGCGGTACTAAAAAGCAATCCATGGAACAATAATTTGGATGCCACCTTGGTGCCTAGGGGAAATGCTCAAAGTGTGGAAATTACTCTGGACAAGCTGAGTGAAACCAGGCTGGGAACAATACGCCATCTCCCAGAGACAGAGAACAGGGATGAGAAGGTCAGTGAGATCCACTCACCACTCAGCCTCTCTTCTCACCTCAACTCAGCCCCTCAACAGCTCAGAGACCAGACGGTTTCGCTTTCATGTGAAAATCCTGAGGTCTCCCAGCAGCAGCAGAGCAAGATCTGCACAGGAAAGGAGATTCCAGTCCTACTACCTCCTTCTCCCAAGCCTTTAATGGAGAAGCCAAGGTCTCTGCTGTAACCTGAGTGCCTGTAGACTGGCTGCCTGTCCCCCAGCCCCTCTTCTACTGCCATTCCCACCCCCTTCCAGGGGAGAGACTACAGCCAAGCCCTTCTCTTGTTTCACCCCTTCCTTCTGGCATTCCACACACCCAGCCATTGCATGGGGCTCCAAACATCCTCTGAGAGTCATTCTCACCCTTGATATTGGGAAAAGCACCCTGAGCCTCTTTCTTCCCTTACATTTTGGGTCTGGGTTGCATGTGTCACATACCATGACACTATGGAAATTCAAATGCCATGAGACCCTTGGCCCATGAGCAGATTGATCTAAAAACCATCTGGAGGATGACATCACCAAAACCCAGAAAAGGTGCAAAATGATGCTTTGGTGGCTGGCATAACATGCAGGAGTTTCTGAGCAGATAGCATTCAAGATTTTCAACTTTCTTAATGTAAAACATCCATGTAACTGTCAACCTCCTTGTACTCCCACAACCTCACTAATAACACTTTTGCTTCTGGGGGAAAGGTGGTTCTGTTGGGCACACTCTGACTTCCCTCTGACTGCTGCTGTCTGGGATGCAAAAAACCAATCACCCATGTTTAAAAATCAGACAACGAGCCTTGCAAAACCAAGAGGCTGTCTCAGAAATTACTATTAATATGCAAGTAAAAGTAGTTTCCTAATTTTATTGATTTTGACTCACCAGGGTGGGATATACTTTTTGCTTCTTCTCTACAGCCATTTAAGATAAAAAAATCTGTTTTGGAAAAAAAGATATGGAGGACTTCAAAAAACAAGTACAGCAAATATTTCGGGTATTTCCAGGAAAATAGCAAGCATTGGCAATACAGCTGGTCAAAAAAAAGGAATTACCATTTCTGGACATATTTTCACATGTTCAGGCTTGTTTCCATTACAAATCAGAACAAAACTTAAAGAGTTTAAATTTCATGGTATTTCATACCAAGAAGAAAAACACTTTTTTTTTTTTTTTTTAGAGAGCTTTGATAATATTCTCATGTGATTAAGTAAAGCTTGTACTAGAGTAGCAGAAGAGTTAACTGGGATAAAATAGCTGATGGTCAAAGGAGACAGAGACTGTCTACCAGAGAAGTTTCATCTAAGGTTCATCTAGGTTCTAAGTAACCTTAGAGGTGCTGCTCTGATATCTGTTGAAATATTTTCAGCAGATGTCAGGGCAGCACCTCTAAGGTTACTTAATCTCTTTTTTGAATAGGGATTAGCTTCATTGTCATTTTATGTCCCGCCTGCCAAATCCTACCTTTCCTCCCTGGCCTGCTCAGAGGCTATTCCTTCTCCTACCTGCATGGGAAACTCTCCCTGTGTTGCAGCTGTACCTCCATCAGTCTTGGGCACTCATGGGGACTAAGGACATGGCAAACAATCACTTATGGATTTGGGGCCATTGTGTTAGGAGGGTAGCATTCAATTGTGCTGCAGAACTGGTCCGATTAAAGTGCTCTTGTGTGGACCTATAGCCCAGGATTTGATGTATGCCACTCAGGCTTTTTATTGCTGCCTCTGATGCCATTCTCAAGGTGCAGATGAGTCTGGCCAGGGGGCCCATCTACTTTCCTTTGTCCCTGGTGCTTCAATAGAATCAGCATTTCTTCAGGCCATGAGCAGCAAACCCCCCACAAAACCTTTTACCACATTCCCACCTCTGCTGCTGCTCACTTCCCAGTGCTAGCAGTGAATTGATCTCCGAGGAGCCCAGGTTGCAGCCTGTCTCAGAGCAGGCAAAGGTTTTCTTTGGCAAGAAACAAAAAAGCTTTCTGCATGGGGCCCCGTGTGGCTCAGCATGGCCAAGGGCTGCATTGTCCTGCAGTGCAGCTGAGGAGCCTCTCTTCTGTCTAAACAGGTTTGTAAATCAAATACTGCTTTATTCATTTTTGCTCACACTGTAGCTTCATCATTTCTGGTAATCATACTCAGCTCCAAAGTTTGCTATGAAACTTCCCAGAAAAGCTATGTACTGCATTGTAAAAATGCAGTCTATGTTATTCTATCAAATAAGGCAAATATAAAGCAGGACCTAGTCAGTAAAAAGCAGGGCCTAGCTGGTAAAAAAACACAATCTGGTCAGTAATCACAGCATTCCAAACACCTCCAAGATACAAAGGGCCCTGTAACATCACTTTCTGATAACACTGTCATGGGTCTTATTTAGGAAATGGCAGGGGATGATGATGATGATTCTCCTCCTACAGGGCCATCCTGGTACAGAATATGCTCCCAAGCAAGTCCTGCAAGGACATTGTCCAGAGTATCCTCACTAAAGTGCCTCTCATATCTTGCCAGGATGGTTCTGCCTGTGTCCAGAAAACAAAACTGGGGCATGCACGATGTGTGCTCCTTGCAAGCGGTCTATGCAGAACATGTGTGTAAATATGGTTATGTACACAAGGGGCCTTCCCACAGCTATTAGGCTTTGTACCACAGGGTCTTACCTGAAGATTAGCCTTTAAATCAGTTTTTGTCCATAAAGCCATTTATAACAAATAAAGCACGCTTTACTTAAGAAATCACTAAAGCCCTAAAGAAAAATAAAATTTCTATCTTGCCGTGCCTGGTATTACTAGTAAATAAGGAAGGCTAATGAGTATCTTTCTGGTAAGAGACAGGCCTTGTTAAACAGCCACTAAAACCGCTCCTATCTAGACCACAGCTGCATCAGCTGCAGCACAGGGTTCTTTTCATCTGCAGTCCAAACCCAGCATTTCCTCGGCGTGACGAGGCTCACTCTGCTGTTGGGTGGCACTTTGCCGCACTAAGAACTGCTTTGCCCACATGTTTGTCAAAGGCTGATCCTCAGCAGGTGGCATTTATTTGAAACCGGACATGGCAGGTGGTTTCAGCCTAGAAACACATTTTTGCACAGATTCCAATTAAGTGTTTATAAGCTATTGGTTATATAAAACTGAAATCGGTGATGTTGGCAAGTTTTCTGTGCTTTCTCTGTGTGCTAACAACTCAGCTTAACTTTTGTTTGTTGTTGTGAGGCTTTCAAGTGTGTGTCAAATATTAACATTTTAATTTGCAAGGAAATTAGTAGTTGGAAAACTATAATCCCTTACAAGTATGCATGCACACACACGTGGACACCCTCAGTCCATTAAAATTACTTATGTTATTAAGTTTGTAATAAATCCTCAATGTGGACTGGCACGTGCTGAATCACTGAGGTATTTGACAAAGATCTGTTTTAAAGGGTTACTCTGGGGGCCCAAATTCCATTTTTAAAAACAAGGCCCTATTGAACCTAATCAATGGGTTTTCTGTGGTTTCCCCCCTCCCCCCCCCTTTTGCATCCCCCAAAAAACTTTAATTAAGAGCTTTTGGGTACCTTTAAGGGTTGCTCTGCATTTTTTTTTAGCTATAGCTGTGAATTGCTGCAGAAGAGCATGAAAACATACCTACGTCGCTCTTAATGCCTCCCTCTTTGGGAGCGGCTGCGAACCTTTCCCTCACACGTGGGCCATGGCCGGCTTCGGGTTCTCCAGACCCAGTCAGAGGAGCAGGCACATCACTGCTGGCTGCCAGGGGACATTCCCCTCCAGGTTTATACAGGGAAGGTCAGGGACCAGAGCTGGTACTGCCAAAGCATCTCAGGACAGTGGTGACGGTTTTGGCGGGCAAGAGCCCTGAGGGTTTAACACGGCCACTCCAGGCCAGAGGGCAGACAACAGCCTTCACCAGCTGCCAGGCTGGCAGGAGCAGGTTCAGCTCTTGTGCTGAGCCAGCCAAGAGCCTCCTTTTGTTTGTTTACTTTTTAAACAGCGTTTTCTGCGCTACATGTAAAGGCAGTAAAGGGACTGGTGAGTTTGTTGAGTTGGGGGTTTTTTTTCAGGACAAATTATGATACCCATTCCTATTTTTAATATTTTCCTGGTATTCTTTGAATGAGGAATGGGGCCATCCCACCAGGACAAAGAGACTTGGCCAGCATGCCAAAACCGCAATTACGGCTAAATGAAAAAAAGCAAGAATGAAATGTATTTTATTCATTTCAGCTGTTATGTCTTAATGCAAAGAAATCACTTTGCACAGTTCTGTAACTGACACCAATTTCTAATCTCCAATACTATTAACTTCTAAATCTCTGTTATAAAGAACACTGGCAGAATACCAGAGACTAGTGCAGCTAAACAAACTTAGCTGGACCTGGTGTTTTATTTTCTTTTTTCTGAAATACTGAAAAAAAAATTCATTAAACTATTTTGTTAATTGCTGATAACATTTTGATTAGTTGGATTTCCTCTTTTGGCTGCAATAGACACATTCCTGGAGCATGAGCATGATTGCCTTTGGGACAAACAAAAAAAGAAAAAGAGACCATTTTTTGAAATGACAAAATGTATTGTTATAGGATTAGAGACAGGATAGCTCCAGGATTATGCTGTATCGCTAACTCAATTTAATAGGCCTACAAATTGAAACTAAATATTGAATAGCTGTAGGGAAAGAGCATTGTTAAGGAGTAATATCTGTGTGAAAACTTGATTGTTTCATCTCAGCTGGATTGGAACAGTTTTCTGACAACTCAGAGACCATTCCATACAAGCTAGAAAACCTTAAAACATTTATTTCTCCCTTCCACTTCACTAAAATGGCACTGGAAAACCAATCCAAGTCTCAGATGTGCACAAATAAATATTAACTAAAACAAACATTGACAGAAATGTTTCTACAAGTCAGGGGCAGGCTTTGAGCAAGGCTCCTGCCTTGACATCATCATTCCAAAGGAATCTGCAAAACTGCCTTCTGCTAACCTTGACTTTAGTGATGTTCTAAACCAATGTAGCATCACTTTTCACTTCTATGCTACAAGATTTAATTGGGAGCTTAAACAGAGCTGTGCCAAGTGGGACAGTGGAAGCAATTACCAGATTTAGATATTCTGGCATCATGGACAAAATTTCTTAAGCACAGGAAATGAATTATAGCAGAATATCCTTAGACTCAAAACTTATTGGCAGAGAGGAAGGGAAGAACAATGCAGCCTTGGTTACATGCTGACGAGCTTTGGCTGATTTGCTGTTGTTACCATTTTAGTCTGTGTGTGGCTATTTAATATTTTTTCCTCAAGAGAGCTGAAGTTCTGACACCATCTAAGTCAGAACTTGGAGAGCTTTTGTCATTTTGTGTCCAAAGAACAGTTGGGTTCACAGAGGACTGAACAAAGGAAGAACATCAAGAAAATATGGGTTGCTCTTATTGGAGCATAGGACCTTCCATGAATAAGATATTAAAATGGACTCTTAAATCTCCTGTTTCTGACTTTGCAGCCTGGCTGTACCTGTGTCCCAGTGTCTTTTAATAAATTCAGTGTTCATGAAAAACTCTTGACTGAAGCCATAGAGAAAAAGATCTGGATTTACCTTACCTAATTTGAGACATTTGCACGAGTGTGACACCAAAGGCTCCTTCAGTAATCCCTGCAGACAGACCAGCACACCCCTTCCTTTAATGGTCTGAGTTGCCCTCTGACAGATCACCCATTTAGCAGGCAAGTCTTATTACTTATAACCAGGCTTATTACTTAGGTCCCAAAGCCAAAACCTTAAGGCGGCTATAGAGAACATGAGCCTGGAACATTGGACAGAGCAATCAGACAGAGGAGCATGTGCCGAGGGGCCCAATGGCTGAGTATTTTCACCATGGCTGTTGAGGCTACCAACAGGGCTAGCAATATTTCTCAAACACTGCAGACCCATGACATGCTCAGAAAGGAGATAAGATTGCATCACCTTTACCAGATGTCGCAAATGGATCTCAGATGGTAATTTTCTACGGTACGTACTGGCATCTTAAGCAAAACGTGATCCAAAAGAACAGCCTCTGTATGCCATTATCAATCCCCTAGGTCTGTTGTCTTACCATCTGTGTCATCATTAGCTGCACATCTGTCTCTAAACCAAAGGTAGTTTTCTAGCCTGACTCTTATCCCACATCCACTCTGAATAAGCTCTGAATAAAAGACGCTTGTTAAAGTTCAGCTGTAGCAGTGGTTACATCAAGAGGTGGCAGACGGGCAAGCCCAAACTTCTATCACAGAATCCAAAGATATATGGCCTATTGTCTCCTTATGGCTCATGTGATACCCTTGATAAGAGGAATGTAAGTGTCTGGCAGCCATACAGAGTGAAATCTATACCCAAGGAATGCATATAAGTCAATTTCTGCTTAAGCCTTAAATGATGGGTATCTCTATGATAGTAGCACTGAGAAAATGTGAGGTTTTCCAGTTCAGTGGCCTAAACCGATGGGAGAAGAGCAAGTCAGAACTGATTTTTAAAAATATTTGAAGGGAGTTTAAATCAATTAGAAATAGTTTTTCCTTACTTTTAACTTCTAATTAAAGTTAAAAATAAGATTCAAAAAAAGATGAAAAGGAGGAAAAGATGTCTCATACTGTATGTTAGCTTACCAGTTTACTATTGGGCCAATAACTACACACTTCCACCCCACTAGTTCTAACCAACATAATTTTCATGTCCCTGATTGTAAGGCTCAGAAATACTGTGTCCACACCTTCATTCATCCCCATTGAAACTTTGCTTTAAAAAAAATTTTAAAATTTTAAAAAGCCAAATCCCACCAAAAAAAAGCCTATCTGACATTAAGCTGGAAAATACACAAGTCTTTTTTACCTTGAGCTAGACGGCATGACAGCAAACAGAAGAAATAAAAAATGATCCCTACTGGCACCATATTCGTAGAAGGGAAGGACTGTTTCAGTCAGATACTGCACAGTGCTGGAGCTTCCTGCATCCTCATGCTCCCTTTGATAAGGAGAGGGAGTCAATGAGAGCCAAATCCTGACACAGCAACGGGCTTTGCTCCTTAGAGCGACAAGGCCTTTTAGGGATAATTCAATTTAAGCATTAAAAAAAAGAAGCAGAAGTGACCCTATATTCCCTAGCAGAGAGAGTTCTGGGCATGTGTGGGTGATACCTGCAGACTCACTGGGGGGGTCCCTCTGTAGCAAAAATCAGTGTATTCTCCCATTCATTCATTTGCTTTGCAAGAAACAGTGGGAGCTTGTTGTGAACTGCAAAAGCATAGCCTGGCTACTGGTTTTTTTGCCTCATCCCACCCCTGTTCCAGAGCACAAATAAGGAATTTTTACTCTTTAGCAGAGTCAGGAGTACTCTATAATCCAAGCAAGTTCATAATGAACAAGCTCTCATTTAGTGTGAGGCCTTATTCATTTCATGCCTTACTTACAGCATGCTGTTAAAACAGCCATGATGTTGCCCTGACTCTGTTTTGGTTTTGGACTAAATACAGTACAGTAAGTCAAACATTATTGGTCACAATGGTAATGCGCAGTGTATATAATGTGCTTTTATTGCTGCAAGGCATAGCTGAAATATTTACACAGAATACATGAAATAGCAGCAAGATTCATGTTCTGTTCCTTATTTGTAAGGTATTTTATTAAAAAGAATCTGAAGTTCATAAATAAAATAGTAATATCACTTATTTCCAGATACTTGTTCCAGCTTGTTGATTTTAATAGACAAGTATAACACTTCAAATGTGGAAACACAGTGGGTAATATTTATATGAAATCTCCAAGAACTGTGGTATTTTGCTCATGTGGAATATCATGGCATTTTGCCTGGATCAAGTAACCAGCAGATTAGCACATTAACACTTTTAAGGAACATGCGTGTAATCCACTCTGAATGTGGTCTTTGACTCCTGGTAGGAATACCTAATGATTTTCAAATTGGTGCATTACTTTATAAAGCAAGTCAAATAAACAGGAATTGCAGAGCAGCCTCGGTTGGGGTGGATGGCATAAGCACACACATGTTATCAACAGAGGAGACAGGATCAATTCTACAGCCATGAAAGGATTTGCAGGATCTACAGAGATGCAGGAGATTTATGGCTTTACTGCTCTGTGTGAGTGTGTAAGTGGATATAAACTGCTCTGCTCATTCAGTCAGTCACCAGCTCAACATGACAGAGCAACAACAGACCTCTAAGACTAACCAAAGTTGGTAAAGACTGCAAAAACCATCACCATTGCCAATTCTGAAGGTCTCACTCCAATCTGAAGCTAGAGGAGTATGTCCACAAGACAGACAGCCACAGGCTACCACAGGCTCTATTCCTAACCAGGAATTAAGAAGGAGAAGAGCAAGAGGCACTGACAATAGGTTGTCAGTCCTCTGTTACTTGTCCAACACAGACTCTTCACGTGGTTTTGGTCACACTGCCAGTTCCCTGCACTGCTTTTCTCACTTCCTACAGAGAAAAAAAAATCCATCCTTCCCTTCATGGGAGATGGGAGCTGACTGCAGTGGTGTGCTCATGGTGATGAACTGCTCCACATGTGCAAAGTCCCAGTTGTGTGGAATTCACATGCAAGCTCAGTGGTAGGGTAGCTCAGAGCTCTCGCTAATTTCAACAGCCCATATAGAATGCAAAAAACCCTTTTATTTCTGGGGTGCTTTCAGTGTGCTGTAGCAACTTAGTTCAACTTCTGCAGCAGGAGACAGCAGGGAAAACCCAACAGTCCCCTTCCCATGAAAGAAGCAGCAGAGTCCAGGCTGCATGCCAATGAATCCTATCACTAGCCTTATAAAAAACTCACCAGGGCCACCTCAAAAACAATAGTGAAGTAACGCTTGGCTGCAGTTGGTTATGGTTTGAGAGCAACACCACGAACAGGTCTCCCAGAACTACTGTGGCTGGCTCCATTTCCTGCTAACTCAATTCATCACACTTGTTCTCTCCTTCCTGGAGACAATTTTTATAGCCCCATTAATGTACTTACAGAATGTCCCTGCTTTTCTTAAGATCAGATATGGCTGCCCCAGGTCATAGCAATTTAGGCTGTTCTTTGGAAGTGACTACATAGAAGAAGGAGATGGTACAAATCAAGAGATCGTTCACAAAAGTTAAATTTAGAATCTCACCCTTCATCCTGCTGAGGGACGATGCTCGTCCTGATTCTGCACTAGAGAATCAGGAGTAAGCACAGAGTTTCTGGCTCTCCAAATAGAAGGTAAAATATCCTTGCTAGACCATGTACTCTAGATTTTAAAAATAACCCAGCTAAGAAAGTCCAGACATGGATATTTGCAAAATGAAAGAATTTCAGAAAAGGAAATTCTGGGATTTGAAAAAAAGAGAGAGTTGTTGCCATGGAAAGAGTCAAATCAAACAATATTTTAAGCTAAAATCAAATAAAAAAACTGCTCCCCCCTCTTCTTTAGTTGCCAGTCTGGACACAGAAGGGATTTTTCCTCTGCATTGGAGTCATCTATTGAAAAAAAATATACAGTGGGAAATATTAAAATGTTAATCATGAAGAACTTGGAAGGCTCATTTAGAAAGTAGCTCAGATGTCAATGAGCATCAATTGCTGTGAACCATGCACATACTGAGTAGACTATTAACATCTTGTCAAAACTCTTGGGTATACAACATCAGCAAAGGAGAAACAGCTCTGAGTAAAGCTCCAGTGTCAGGACAGGATGAGGTTTGGTGGGCTATTAAAAAACCCAAAGCAATCTCCCCCTACTTAAGCTCACAAAAAAGTCCAGATTTTTGGAGTGTCACATTGGAATAATGCCTTTCCCTCCCCACTGACAGCCAAAGCTATTTTTGAATTTGGGTTAGATTTAGTGACTACACTCCAGCCAAAAAATTTAGGGGGGTGTGGTGGGGAAATCATTGGAAAAAGTCGTAAGACTTTGCCTATTTCAGAAACAAAAGGTTTCCACTTTTTGGGCTGGGTTCACAAGAGGATTTGGGAACTGACCACTTTCAGATGTGCATGCTGCAGAGGGGTGATTACATGCCTGCAGCTCCCAGCTCTGGCACCCCGGGAATGGGGATAAGAGCAATGGTTGCCATCCCTGTGCTTTTATATCAGCGTCCTCCTCAGAGGCAGCCAGATCTACATGGAAGTGTTTGAGAAGACAATTTGGAGCAGCACACTGAAACTGGTCATGTTTGAGCCTTGTTTAGGACAGCAGAGCTACCTTCATGTGAGGCCTTTCTCAATTAATTTAAAATTTGACTTCCAAACAAAATATGGCCAATATTTGGGATAAATAAAAGGTGTGGGGGGGACAAGGATGTGCTTTTCTGGAGTGCATGGGGATCCCCACTTCCAAGGCTGGAAAGGATGTAGTTTGATCTCTCCAGAAGTCCTGTATTTTTTTAATCCATACTTTTAGAGCAAAGCAAATACTTCTGCAGAGTGTTCTGTGGAGGCTTTCACCTTTTCACTCCCTCCAGAGATTCCTTCTTAAGTTGTTTCACTCAGAAAATGTGGATGTTTGGGCTTACATAGTTAAAGAGCAGCAGGTGAGGCAACACCAGGAGAACCTTCACATAAAGCTTCCTTTTATCCATACACTTAAACAATCTTTGCCACACAGCAACTCAGTCTCTTGCAGCCATTGCTAGATTTCATCCTCACTAGACCATTTATTAGATAAATATGTTTTCTGTTTTTATCAATGCCAGACAGAAGCAGCAGGTGGAGGAAGTGTCTTGGCAAAGGTCATGAATGACAATGCCTGTCAAAAGATGCAGGAATCTGGGTTTTCCAGGTCACATCAGCTCCTAGGACATCTCCCTTCTGTCAGATAGCCACTGGGGAGGAAACAAGGTCAGCAGCAGCCATGAAGAAAATATTTGAGCATATCAAAACCTGGGGCTGACCCGGGAGATAATAACGCAAAAAAGCAATGTGTTTATTTGAATGACAAGGTTGTTTAAAAGGGCTGCATCTCCACTTGCACTGAGGTTTTCTCACTGCTCTTGAAGGGCAGCTGGACTGCAAAATGTGACTCTACACTTGAACTTTCCTCAGAAGGTCCCTGTGTAGAAGACAGAAGCTGGAAGAGAGAAATTCCCATTTTGACGGGGAAGTGCTGCTCTTCAGTCACAGAATGCTAAATAAATAACTGAAATTGTTCAAAAGCTAAAAAACCCCAGTCATCTTAGGTATCTGGTCTTACCTTCTCACCCAGCCCTTTGTGCACAAACCACCTTACCTTTCCTTCTAGCACACATCTCTTCCCTGTATTCCATCTAACCACAGCTACAAAGCCAACGCTTTCTGCCCGGTGGGGTCTGAGACCCTCCTCACTGAGCTCCCACTGCCACGCTGCATGCCACAGGAAGCAGTCAGCTGGCAGGCAAGAAAGTCCCCCTGCCTCCAAACACACTTGGGTGGTTATGGAGCTGGGGTATGGAGGCCACAGAGCAAGGAGAAACCCCTTGCTTCCAAAAAATTAGGACAGTACCTTAAAAAAGACTGAAGGAAAAGCGTATTTTAAAGTTATGAACTCTGCAAGATGCCCTTGAAAACTATTGAGACACAAGAAAGCTTCAGTCCTAACAAAAACTTTTTAGAAAAGTTGGTTACCAACACAGGAGCCTCTCACAAAGGTGACATGGGGCACATTCTCAGAACACTACGGGATCACAACCCCAAGCAGAAGGACAAGGAGCACCTTGTGGGCTTTATCTGACATCTCTGTATGAAGTATTTGGGGTTTCCACTGGGAAGCAGGAGTAAAACCAAACAAGGATCCACCAGCTGAGGACACGTAACTACATAGCATGTGCTCTCCAGGGCTGTTCAGAGGGAGCTTTTCCAAATTTCTTGTACTATTTCAACACCTCTGCTCAGCTTTATTTTCCTGCCAAAGTGTTACATTCAAACAAAAGCTCCCTAAAACCCCTCAAGCATAAAATTAGGTCATGCATGCACCAGAAATAATTTAGAAAGATCCTTATTACCTTTCTGCTTCTTCCCAGAGAATTTTACTATTTATTTGGGACAGAGGGAATGGAATTGCACTAACAGTTTTTTCTCCCAACAGTGTTTGCATAGAGGCTTTAGAGAAGACATGCATTTTGAAAGTCTAATGCCTATTTCACTGTCTAAAATAATATAAATCTTTCAAACAAATCCCTCTCAGCCCAATCGAGATTCCATGGCTGATTTTTTTTTTTCTTATTTCATCCTGGACAAAGCAGTAGGCACCCTGAAAGCTGCATACATCAAAAAAAGCTGTTTTAACAATGTGTCTAATGCATGCCTTCCTAGTCAGTCTCCTCTTTTCTTGCTTAGCACAGGGAGCTGATTTAACTTTTGGTTTGAATCTTGATTATAGTGTTTTACTGCTTAATTGTAACCACTTTAGCTTCAGATTTGCTGTAAGAAAAAATAAGCAGCAATTAACTATTAGGTATTTGCAAAAAGATGACAGAGCTAAGGAGCCTTAATTCAATATCCATCTTCATAGGTTTATAATGGAATCCATACTTGAATTTAAATACCAAATAATCTACTGATTATTATGCATAGTTTTCAGTCAGTGTTACAAAAACATGATGTCGCAGTCATGCTGTGAGCTCTGTAGCTAGGTTTCCTTGTTTATATTAACAGCTGTAAACACAGTCTAACTCAGCCTTGATTTAAACGCAGATTTCCCATACTTTCAAGAATTCACCACATTGTGAAAGCTAGAATTTCAGAACTTTTCTCACGTGCATATTGATTATGCCCAGGAACAGCCTGCAATGCTACACATGCACTTGCAGTGACCCATTTTAGAGACTCTATATTAAAAGGACCAGTTTTTCATCTTCATTAAAAAGCTTTGTGAGTGTTTGTGTATAAACCTGCTCCTGAATGTTCTCAATACAGCCTGCAACCTTCTCAAAGATACTTTCACTTTACTGGGTCAAGGTTCTACATGTTTATCCCTTCATTTAAAAATACAGGTTGTAAAAATCTCCAAAGGCCACTTAAATCAGTGAAAAATATTTCATTCTGTCAGAAATGGATGTTAGTGCAAAGTTTTATATTCCTACCTTTTAATAGCAGCACTGGAAAAGCTGAGCTTTTGGAAAAGTGACACTGCCTGGATAAAGGACTCTTGAGTACTGGATAAAGGAGTCTTGAGAGGACTCTTCAAGGGTATGGTGAGAAGCAAGCTCCATTTAAACAGAAAGTCAGGTGAAGCAAACAATATTTGATATGAACATCTTGTAATATTTTTGCCTTGAGAGGGGCAGCAGCATGTCATTCTAATGGGTTCCTCTGACACAGATTAGATCTCACAGTCTGTGAATGCTGAGCAAAGTCAAGCAGCAGTGCAAAGCAATATTGAGGGCCAGGCTGGTGAGCTTTCATCCCTACTGGAGGAAAACTCCCCAGTCCTACAGAGCTGCTGTTGCAATTTACCATCACAAGAGCTTCCAGCCACTATGTCTTGCACAGAGAGAAAAAAGTAAGAGAAAAGGAGGGACTTTGTCTGATATTGCAGGGTCAACCAACCCTATCAGAAATTAACCCTATCAGAAGAGCTTTTGGAATCACATTGCTCTACCATGAGCTAGGGATGTTCCTGGGAAGATTTATGCCATGTCTCTACTACTAGCTACACCACTGTTGACCAAATTTTATGGTTACACCTCTCCTCCCAGCAATCTGTGCCTCGAAAACTTCATCTAGACCATCACAAACCATCTGCAACTTTGTCACAGTGGAGATGGTCCAGGAAAATACATCTCCTGACCAGGAGGGGCAAAGTGCAAGACTGATCTCATGACCCCACTCATCTATGGCCAGTGGCAAAGCCTCAGACTCCCATTCAGATCCTGTACTCACACAGAGGTGATCACAACACTGACCAGCCACATTCCACCAACTTTGCTCCCCCTAAACATGAAGGGCAGGCTCAGTGGTCCAAGCTGTAGTTAGGTTAGGCCCAAAGATAAATGCACAACTCCAGAATCCAAGCACTTTGATCTGCTCTGGGGCCAGTTCTCTGTCAGAATGCTCCCCAGAGTCTTACTGCATTTCTCACTGGCTGTTCCAGGGAGTGAGAGCTGTAGGAGAAGCACACAATATGACTCATATGACTCCAGAAGGTCTCATGGAAAACTCTGGATCCACTCCTTTGGAGACTAGGACAGGTTAAGCAACCTCCTACTTCAGTATTTAGGTCTCATGCTAAATACTGTCTTTTGTACCCCATTCCCTTCAGTGATTTGAAGTACACTTGTCCAAAACTTCTTTTTTCCCCCCTTTGAAGTCACATACCAGTGTGATCTGCCAAGTGCCTAGTCTAGCCCTTTGTGGTGATGTTAAAATACAGCCTGGACTTTGAAAGGATCCAAAAGGAGTTTAGTGAGGCCATTCCACATCATCCTTTGCAAGTTATTTTTACATGTCTGAGATCTCATTCAATTTGCTTGGCTTCTCAGAGAACAATTAAAAACAATACGTAGCAGATGGGAGAGGTAAGACAAACAGAGGTTAAATGACTTGCCTGAGGCTGGTAGAGTCTAGCAGAACGGGCGACTGGAGTCCTGGGTATTAATTAGTTAATATTTGTACAATGCTAAGAAAATATATAGTCCTATATAAGTATTATTGTAAGGTGGCCCCTGCAGTTTGGAGAAGCAGAGGGCAACAGTGCACAGGCGAGTGCAAATATCCTTTCTTGTTTTGTGGCATTTCGGTCATCACAGGGTCTGGGAGGAACAGAGCATTCCCAGGACATATGAGAGAGGAATGAGAAAGCTCAGGGAAAGAGATCCCACTCAAGCAATGTCATTGTGCACCCCCAGGCCGCTCTATCCACACAGTAAGTCCAGAATCAGCTGTTTGCACTTTCCATTGAGACCAGTAAATCTGTGAGGTACAATCAAATTGGACTAGATGGTCAGCTGCCTTCAGCAGAAACCTTGGAAGTGAACTTGAGATATTTGGGGCTGTTTACAGCGTTAAGAGGTGCAAATCTCTCTGAAGTGCCATGGGACCCACATGCCACACTGCTCTGTGCTCTGCTGAAATCCCAGGAGGAAGGTCAGGCCCATCTGTATTAAAGAACAATCTATGGGAAAGAAGGAAAGGGTCACAGTGTCAGATTTCTCTTTTTTTTTTCACCTCTCTGGGGCATTCATCCTGCTCCCATGACTTCAGATCTGATTTCTTCAGATGCCTTTTTCAGTCCAGCTTCCCTTCACACCATCACACATCCCAGCCTCCTGCTCTGAGTCTTCTCCAGATTCCAGTATCAGCCTGAATGAAACGTGCATCAGATTTTCTCCAGGACTGCTCTCAATCTCCAGTGTTTTTAACATGAGTTTGATAAGCAATTTCAAGAGTGGTGAGAATTTTTTGTCCATTTCCCTTTTTTCTCTTGGCTAGAATACAAGAATATTAGCTAAGCTGTGATGCACTTTCCTCTGCAATTTTTAAATAATTCAGACTTCCTGTGTAGTCTACCAAAATTTTTATCCAGTTTTCATCACCTCATATCTTCATTATCTGAACCTGTGATTTCTTTTCCCATCAGTTTTGCTCAGACTTGACTGAAATGCAAAATTTACAGCTGAAAATTTCAATGTTCATTTTCATCCAAAACAGGATAAATGGCTCAAATTTTAAAAGCACCTCCTCAGAAACACTAACATTTGAAGTTCTACATATTTAGGCAAAACTTTCCAGCATTTCTAGTTGCTGAATTCTACATGTTGATTTTTATTTTTTTTATTTAGCTGGCGGGCTTTATTTAGCAGTAGAGTAGAATCAATGTCAGGCTACATTACCTTTTACTTGCAGATTCTGCTTGCTCTGAGTCAAAATCCATAGGAAAATATAGTTCAGTGTCACGTGGTCTTTACTGCCTCTGTGGCATAGTACAGTGGGAAGAGCATGTAGTGTGTAATGGGAAATATGTATTTATTATATAATACATATAATATATATATAGAAAGGGCCCTCACCCAATAAGGAACAGAGAGCAGAGCTCTGTGGCTGCCCTACAGCTCCCACCACGCTCCAAAACGATGCTCATTTCTCTACATGCCAACCTGGTGAGCTGACTGCAGATCACACAATGGGAGATATGTGTCCCACATCCCATTCTTTTCCCCTAAGTGATACATCATGCTTTTATCTCATTTTTTAAAAATTAAAATTTTGGCATCATTTTAATTTAAAAATTAAAAATATCAATTTGGTCAAGCTAACTCCAAATTAAGCATTTTCTTTTTGCTACAGAAAATGTCCATTGCTGAGCAGCTGCATCCTCAATTGTAAAATCATCCTGATAAAAACGTTCCACAACTTCCAGTACAGCTGTCAGAATCATTATTTTTGCTACTGCTCTAATCTGAGCAACCTGATGCCTCTTTGAATTCTTCAATTCCTTTCTTTACTGTCAAACCATCTTCCACATCAAACTCTTAAACTGTCTCTCTTGTCTCTCATGTCACCCACTGCAGCCTTCCTAGTGCCAGGCAACCTCCTTCTGATTCCCCAACCCAAAACCAACCTGCAAAGCCATCCAAACCTCTATTCCTGGCTGAAAAAAACTTTATGTTATATAGTGACAATTAAAGAAAACCAGAAAATTAATTCTGTCAAGAGGGTTGTCAACAGTTTCAGCCACTATTCTGAAATGGCTGGAGAAAAATAAGTAACAAAACATAAATACATTTTTACTCAATTCTTACCAATATTTAAAATGCTCAACAGCATTTTTGATTGCCAAAAATTGATGGACTGTTCTGCAGACCGTTTTAAAAGCATTAAGCATGTGGTTGAGTTTGTGGTTTGAAAACTTTTGGAGCTTTTCTTCATCAGAATTGTGATTTCCAATAAGAAATATAAAAATAATATGACATGCAAGCCAATAAAAACATAAACATAAAAATAAAATCTGCAAAATACAGTCCTTTCAGCCAGGTCTGCTCTCCTTTTCCAAATCCCATGTCAAAACTTTGCTTCAACAGCTACAAGAAACTGGCAAATTAACAAATACCAAGGCAAGTCAGGAAGCAGTGCCTCTAAATGACTCTGAAGTAACACATTCTGATCGTAATTAATGAATATGGCTGAAAAACCACATTGCTGAGCCCCTCCAAGATCACCCCCACACCTTCTTTTAATTTCTTACAGTCATATGCTGTATTTTTGTCATGTATGTAACCTTGGGTCCACTGGATTCTAAAAGCTCCTGGTGAAACATCCTCTTTAAGACGGTGGTCTGTCTCTATGTTTTACAGGTCGTATCTGCCCTGCAATCAAGGAGCATCATGCTTTGATTTCAGGAAGCTCAATCTTGGTGGCTGCAGTTGGGCTTTGATTCTGTGCTGGGCTGCACACACCCAAGGAATGCCAAGTACCCTCAATTCCATTGACTTCAGTGGGAATTAGAGAGCCCAGCTGTATTTAATATTCTACAAGGTCAGGCCCTGAAAACAGTATTAGCATTCTCAGTTCCCAGTAGGACAAAATTCAGCAAAGCATTTGGATTGAGATTTAACTGTAAACATGTGAACACTCCCCCCGATTTCAATATGACTATTCTCATGCTTAAAGTTAAGCATATGCCTAAGATATGTGCTGATTTTGGGCCAAAAACTACTGTTTTTGAGGGCTACACAAGTTCACAATAGGCAAACTGCTGGTCTATAATGCCAGTTGCATAATCTAGGTTTTTCTTTTTCAGAAAGGCTGACACAAGACTGTCTTTTTAAAATGGAGCAGCTACACTGACAAAGATGGGGCATTCTGGTGGAACACTGAGTATTTATCTAAAGTTACTAATCTACTATTATTATTGTTATTATTACTGTTATTCCTATGTGAATGCAGGAAAAGCACCCATCCCAGACTCAGAACTTTTGCTGTTCCTGAAAGAATATAAGCCATACAGCAAAGAATAACAAACCTTCTCCACATGACAGCAAACATCAGTCAAGTGACAGATAAAAATATCCCACCCTCCCCAGAGACCCTCAGCATCTTGAACATCTGAACCCTTTCAGGGGCACTAAAAAACAGAAGCATCTTATGGCGAGCTCTCAATGTCCCCACCTTTCACCACTCCAGGGGCCAAGGAAGGCTGCGAGCTTCTGAAGGAGGACATCTCTCCTTTTCTGAATTAGGAGAGGGCTTCTCCCTTGAAATGCTGCTGGCTCTCAGGAAATGGCATCCTGGCTAGCTCATGGCAAGGGACAGATGTGTCTCTCCTGAAGCAAATTCCTTCACTCAGAGAAGCATCGGGGGATGTGGCACCTGCTGTGATGGCTCTTCTCCTCTGAAAGGAAAATGCTCCTTCCTCTGGGAGGACACTGGGGCTTACAAGCCAAGACACAGAGGGGCTTCCCAGGAAATCTGTTAGGGCACAGGAAAAAACATAACTGTGCACCACTCTGCATTTTGGGATCCATTAAGGTTCTTACTTTACCCTGCAGCATGGAAGGACACAAACCAACTCAACCCCTCAACTCAGAGGCCATAAGGAAGGGTAGAGCTTTTGGGGCTCATTTTTCACCCAGACCCCTTAAGTGCATGCAGCTCACAGCACTGGAGTTATGTTCTCAGAAGCCATAGGAAGCTGCACAGGGGAGGAAAAAGAAGAATATGGTTCTCACTCCTCCACTGTGCAAACTGGGGCCAAGCCAGGACTTGCTGACGTGCCTCCAGGCCAGCTCCAGAGGCCCATGCTGAGGCTGCCTCCCCTGGACTGTCTTTCCCCCTGTAGCAGCAGGTTGTCACTATGGCTTGCTATCTCAAACTCTGGCTCCTCCATAACTCCAGGATCTACTAGCCTTACAATGTAATTAACTGGCTGCTGCAAAGGCACCATAAAAGCAGAACAAGGACACATTTAAGACGGGACAACTGCATGTGGGCATAAGCCCAGAACCTGCTATTCTTAGTCTGCATCTCCTGTTTTTGGCACATTTCACAATTATTTCATCACTCTATTTTTGATACATGTGCAGCTACTGGACTGACAAGATAGCTTGTCGATATATTTTCTTGGGTGAGGCTGATGGGGAAATGTCTCCTACCTTTTGTTACAGATTATTGTAGAAGAATTATAAAATCAAAGCAACAGCATAGCCAAAATCCATAATGCCAAACAAATCTCTCTTGACACTATGACATACAAAATGGCACCCACTGTTAGAGAGGAGCTTTGGACATGAGATGTAGTGCCGGCAAGACACAGGGAGAAGGAACAACCTGTGTCTGGTAGGCAAGGCAGAAATGCTGATATTTAATCTTCTGTCCACTTCTGTCACCAATGCCTCTGGGGCTGATGGCAGGGGCTCCCAAACAGTGGCACACATTCCTCATGAGTGTTCAGTTTATCTCACAGAGATGTTTCCTGAGCACCTCCATGCCCCGACTGCGTGTGTGCCCAGTCCATCCCGGGCGAGAGAGCGGATGGCTGCGGATGACTGTGCCTGAGAGCCCGCTGTCCCTGCTGCCAGGGGCAGCAATCACCGGGCTGACGAGATTTACGGCATTCTCCTGGGATGACAGAAAGGCAGCGCTGGCCAAGGCTCTGGACACTCACCCCAACGCTGCGGAAACAGATGAGCAACAAACGAAGCCAGGACTTCTACATTCTACTTCTATGTGTAAATACGCGCCAGTTGCCTTCACTTTGCTCCAAGGAATCCAAGGGCTTTCCAAAGACTCGCATTCTCATCGCTTCTCTTGCACCAACGCCTGCCGTGGGATTTTCCCCCGACAGCTTCGCCGAGGGCTGCGGAGCTGCACATGGCCCGCTCCTAACGCGGCGTCACCGCAGCCCCAGGGCCGGGCGGGGCCCCCGCACACCCGCGCCCCACACA
>VWZN01017983.1:622646-636743 GCA_013396955.1 Regulus satrapa | reverse complement strand
CCATTCTCGCTCCCATTCCCATTCTCGCTCCCGCTCCCATTCTCGCTCCCGGCCCTCCCGCGCGGCCGTGGGACCGCTTGTGGGTGCGGGTGGTGGAGCTGCAGGTGCGGCCCGGCCCGGCCCAGCCGCCGTGCTGGCAAGCGGGAGCGGGCTCTGCCGTGCACGCCGTGCTGACATGAAACACCCCAACAGCGTCCTGCTTTTTCAGCCAGTGTTTCTTGGCGTTAAGGCGTCCTGGAGGGGAGACCCCAAAGCCCATTAATCACTTCGGGATGTCTGAGACGTGGGCAATAACACTGCGGAGAATTCAGGCCCTCTGACACTCCGGTGCAGTATCTGAGCATTTAACAATAACAGTCAACACTGCTGATGCCTGTGAAAATACAGATGTAAGCCAGCTGTCTGTCAGGGTGAAAAATGTGTTTGTCTTTTTGCTTTAACGTGTCATTTCCCTCTTGGACATTTGCTGTGTTGCTGCCAGGATATCACGTGCTTCCAGCACAAATTCTATCCTAGGAAGACGAACCACATTCACATGGGCGGGGAGTGTCACTGTGCTTCTTTCTGCAACGTGTTTTCTTTATCTGAATCTCAACGAAACGTATCTGACCTAATTTCCTAATTTTTATTATTACTGAAGTAATTTCCAATTTCTGTTTCTAGCCAAAGGTAATTGCAGATTTATCCGTAAAAGGATCACAGGAGAGGTGAAGGAGTGTGTGTGCTGGGAGGTGTCAATATTGCGATGAATAACTGGCAATGGAAGTACATATATCATGCTCAAAAATTAATAGGCATAAAACATGCTTATGGTGGGATGACTGGAAGAGGGCAGATTTGGATCACATATTAGGGAGAAATAATTTACTAAGAGGGAGATGAGACACTGGAATAAAGTGACCAGAAAACTTCTGGATGCCCCATCTTTGGAAGTCAGGGGCCAGGTTGGATTGGGTTCTGAGAAACCTGGTCTAGTGGGAAGTGTCCTTGCCCATTGCAGGACGATTGGAATGAGATGATCTTTAAGGTCCCTTCCAACCCAAAAACATTCTAGAATTCTGTGGTTGGCAAATTGGGAAAAAAGGATGCAGATGTTCATGAAGGACCAGAAAGGGAACTTAAAGGACAGGAATGTCAATATATTCAGAGAATAGACAAGTGAGTTCATATGTAAAGACATCTTAGGTTAAAAAAAAAAAAAAAAATAAAATAAAATAAAATAAAAAAAAGAGTAAAGAAAACAGACTTTTTTGTTTTTATGAGAAACAAATATTGCTGGTAGATGCATAAACCATTCCAAAGCAGGTGACAAAGAAGCAATGGTAATAAAATCAAATTGATTATACCACAAGCTCTTTTGTGTCTTCTAACACTGGAATCTACAGAAGCCGTAGAAACCAAGCTAGATGGCTAAAGCCAAAAATTAGCAGTGTGACAATAAAAAAGTCAGGAAGGCAAAGGCACAAAATGAGTGTGAGAAGCACTCTGTAAGAGGATAATCAAGAAAGTACTGAAGGAAAACTATTGGAAAGCGATTTTCTGAAGGCCAAAAGCACTTTCACTTCAGCCCTCGTTGAAGATAATTTCTAAATTGAGTGGCTTATATACAGTACAGCAGACAAAAAGTAAGAACTCCTGCTATGGTATGGGAAGAAAAAAGTAAGGGAGTGCCTTTCAGGATGGGAAGCCTTTCAGATCAGCCACACCTCTACTGTAAAGTGTCTGGCTAAAATGCTCTCAGTTACTGGTTGCAAATAAGCTGCAAAAACTTACAGAGTTCAGGTGAGAATCAAGAGGAGGGAGTAAGCTAAGAAACATTCCTGTCTCTAAAAGACCAAAGCTGGAATTGGACCAGGACCAGAACAAATGAAAGCAATCCATTAGAACCCAAAAGTTAACAGCGTGAGTAACAGCAACATGGATTTCTCCAGAATACACTGAATCAATTTGAATTATTTCCCTCTGACAATGTAAAAGACCTCGTGGATGGATAGAAGAGAATTAATAAATGTTGGTGTACTGTGATTTAACATGATTTTTGACACTGACACATAATCAAAAGACTGAGAGACATGGTGAAATAGATTAAGTCATTATTGAGTAAATGTTAAAAAGGGTTGAACAGTGCCCTCAGATAATAGTTAACCATTAAGTTACTGTGAAAATGGTATTCTTTAAGAGTCTATCTTGAGCTTAGCAATATTTGCATATTCTTTAATGATCTGGATGTTTTATATTGAAGATCTCAGTTTGGAAAAATCTTCAGAACAGAAAGAGCAAATTGGAGAAGTTATCTGACAAAGAGATAGGATGTTGTTCACTTTGGATTCATTCCTGCACGTTACACCTAGCTAGGAGTAACCACCTGAACAAGTAAAGGATGGATGGATGGATTTTTTGGGAAAGATCTCGTGCTTCTGGCAGATCCTAACTGAGCACAGGGCAGGAACATCTTGTTGCTGCAGAGAGAAGAGTCACCAGTCTGCTCCATGACCAGGTCTTTGTCCTGGAGGCAGAGGAACACAGCTCCTCTCAGCATGGGTTCGGCTGAGAGCCACAGAGCAGCGGGTATGGAGGGAGATCTGGTGAGGTCAAAAACCATCCATAAACTGTACAAAGCTTTTGGAGTAGGAGTCGGGGATACAGCCATTGCAGTCTGCCTGGCACTTTTTTATGTTTTAATGTAGTCCTGTGGTCACTCTGATAAGCACTTTTAGCCGAGAGGTTTTTTTTTATTCAGAGAACAATTTAAGCAATGTAGGAGCATGCAGAGACAATCTATCAATTGGAGTGGAGATGTTGTCTGGAGACCTGCAAGTTAAAAAATAGATTTTGGTTTTGTTGTCTAACAGACCTGATTAACATTGTAAATACACATAAATATCTTTGACAAGAACAACTGTCTCAGGTCTGTTTCAATTCATTTTATTTCAAGAAGGAGGTAATTCCCCCTGGAATCCAAATCATTTGGATCGCTTGGGCTCCATGACAACCTGTATGGAGGAAGTTGTGTTGGGGTAGCTGGCTGCTCTGTTTCATTTTTTAGAAGTCAGAAGAAATTATCTTGACATTCCTGAAAGTAAAAAGTTGCCAGAAGTTTCAAGAGAGATTTTTCCTTTCAGTGAGAGTGAAATCTTTTTTAACATGCCGCATTGTCACACAAAATAGAAACCTTGAATTTCCAGACGTTTCTGCTCTGGTCAGTTAACTCCTTCTAAAATCTGCTTGCTCTATTAAAAAGAAAAAATAGCTTCAAAGATTTTAAGATTTACAACCTCCTCAAGGGTGGAGGCCTGGGACACAGACATTGCAGCTCAGAGATCCAAACTTACTTGCTTACTCCTATTAACTTCCACTAACACTTCAGTATCCTGGTGCTACAGTTGCATTTGGAAATGTTTTTCTGATTTATTTTGTGCATTTTCTTACCTATACAAGAAAACTACCACAAAAGCAGGTGTGAGACTCTAATTTTCAGAAACAATAAAAGGAAAGTTATTTGTGTTATTGTCCATCTGCTCTGCAGAATTCATGGGACCTAAAGCAGTGTTTCCACACCGTTTCTATGGTTTAATAATCATCAAATTCTCATACAGAGTCTGTGGCCTGAGCCAAGTTTCTCCATTAACCAACTTGAAACATCTTTGGTCTTGAGATGAAATAAAATCAGATTCATTAATCCCAGCATTACCATAAGGAAAAATATATAGATATTTATTTGGAAAAAAAAGCCTCAAATTCCTTCATCCCAGTTAATGTTTTCCTGCTAAATGTCACGTGTCACAAATGCTTGCAATTTGAAATGATTTTATGAATCACAGCTTGAGAAGGATGATTAATGTAAAATGGGCTACAGGGCATGGACCAGGACACGAGCAGAAGGTATGATAGGAAACTCTATTGGTGATTTCAAGATCTGATGATACTTTAGTAAATGCTAACATGAAATCCACCTAAAAATCTGTAGAATAATACACCTCTTCAAGCAGAACTTTTCCCCAGTGACTTATTTGCTAAACAAAAAATGCCTTAGATTTTCAATGGTTGAGAATATTTTGAGTTTTACTAAGACCCAAAGTAATAAAATAATAAAAGTTTCTTTTATCCTTTCCCTTTATCCTTCATATATTTTTCCTTTAACATTAATCCCAGGATAGATGAGGTGAAAAATGTAATCCAAAGTTTTATATTGTATTCTTGCTCATTTTTTTCCCCTGTAATATATCCAGACAAGTTGCAGTTTAATATTCAGGTCATTTGAAGATTTTCTTTTTATCTTTATAGGAAATGGAATAGTCATACTGTGCTTTGCCTTTTACTCATATAATTTTTTTGGCAGTGATCCTCAGGATGAATCTTTTCTATCCTGAATCTGCTAAACTGGAGTTCTCTGTAGTGCCATAGAGCAATGTTACTTCTTCACCATGTTTCCCTAAATGTATCTTTTTTATTCTAACATATTTTTTTTTAATTCTAAATTATGGCAAAGGGTAATTCCAAAGAAGAAATGCCCACATATAGAGCATTGTATGTTTAGCAAAAAGCATTATGGTCAGCTGCCAATAATTTGGGAAGCAAGAGACCTAAAGTTATTTTTTGTAATGATACCTTTTTTTTTACCCACATTTTACCCACATGTAATGTAAATATGAATAAAATTGTAGATCACTCAAATTTTCAGGACATCTTTAAAGAATTTTTGGAGGTGCTGCATTAAATAGGCATCCTGTCTTATATGGAAGGGCAGCCCTGTGAAGTTGTCCCTGCTGTTAGATGACAGAATTCAGGTGCTCCAAAGCCAACCCATACACTTGCTCCATAGGCCTGGAAAGTTGCTCAGTCCTTCACTGGCCAGCTTAAAATGCCCTTTAGACTTTTGAATAGTGGAAAAGGACAAATTAAAAGTGGTGATACTTGCTGTTGTTTCGTAGCAGTGCCATGTCCAGGGCTGAAATTACGTCAGTGTTTGGCGGTAGAGGGAAATGAAAAGTGCAATTGCTTATCATTGTTTGTGGAGAGAGTAATATAGAAGATAAGGGGCCCCCATCTTTCCAGGGACCTCAGCACTCACCCTTCCCACTCCCTAAAGTGAAATAAGTGTCATAGTGGGGAAAACTGAAATCCAGAGTCATCAACAGCCCTCCTTAGTTACAAAGCTGGAGCTCTGCATAAGCAATGACATTAATTCTCTATTGCATGGACCAACAGTTTTCTGCAGGCTTCCAGCTCCAAAGCATTCAGAAGCACTGAGTCAGGGCCAGCCTCAGCAGAATTAATAACACAAAATCAGGCCATTTTCAACACTGGCAAAGCTGCGTTAGTGCTTGCTCTAGGAAGATGCTTTGGAAGAGTGGAAAATGGTCTCCCAGCTGTTGCACTGGCAAGGGATTAAGCATTTATAGGGTCAGTACTTCTCCAGGTACTGCCTCTCTGACTTTAAGTAAGTCAGCTGAAGCTTGATTTCTTCAGCAGTGCTGACCAGGTGTCATTTTATATCCATTAGCAAGAGGCAGAGATGGCCAGTGTGGCTGAAAATCAGGCAATTATCTCCTCGTGCCTCAGCTTACCTGCATTAAAACAGCAACAATCTTTCCCCAGGCATGAATGGCTAAATTCACATGAATGGGGTGAAAAGGGCCATTTCAGTCCAGCCTGGAGCTCTGTTCCTTTCCCTAGGGGAACAGCTGCACAGCAGCTCCTCACATTAGCTGCAGCCACATAGACCTACATTATCAGCCCTCAACCCCGAGTTAGCAGCAGTATCCAAAAGCTCAGGATGGAGCAGGTCCAGGTCCTCCAGCAGTTCTACAGCTTGTGCTGTTTTATAGCACATGCTGCCTCAGGCAGGCTGTTACCTGCACCCAAGCAAGCAAATTTAAATCTGGCTTAGCATTTGTGGGTGACAGTACCACCCTGTCTTACTGCCTCAGTGTAAACCTGACCTTAGAAAAACAGCGCCTCCCGTCTTCCCCCACCAGCCAGGTGACCTTGGGGCACAGGCCCTGCACAGCCGTGCTCCCTCGCTGGGATCAGAGCCCACTGTGCTGTGGCAGGAGCTTGCTGGCAGCAGCAGAGGGTGTCACTGTCAGGTTGCAGTCACCCGCAGCTTTCCCGAGTAGCAGCATCACTCGATAATGCCAAAGGCTGTAATTTGAACACTGCAAACTGCAGGGCCTCGGCTAGAAGGGAAACAGTGAAGCAGGAAGAATGAACCATCTCTGTACAGATTATGAGAGATAGATTACAGTCCACTGGAAAAAAAAAAATCACAGAGCAACAGAAAGGAGGCTGGAAACCTTGGAAAAAAACCCAATTCAACAGAACATCAGTATTTTGAGAGTCCCAGCCAGGAAGCAGGACACAGATACCATGCAGTAAACTGCTGCCAGACGTGATGGTTATTGATTTTTCTGAAGATCCCACCTGAACTGAATGTGTGGACTGAATCCCAATGAGAGTCCCAGATGGAGTAGGCAATTGTGGAGGCAACAGACTTATTACTCTTTAGGACTCAAGGGACCAAGATACATTTTTACAAGCAGCTAAAGCGAAGAAAGAGATCATACAGGAAGGTGCTAGGCTCCTATTGTTTCCGGACACAAGTCCTATAACCTAGGGCAAAAGGGAAGAATTAACTGTGGTTAGAAAAAAAAAAAAAAAAATCTGAGATGTAAAATGTGTCTGCATCAGTTTCTCTGGCTTGTCAAAGTGTACAGTTCACACAGTGTACACCCTGACAGTGTACACCAGGGTGAGATGCACCCTCTCACCCTGGGGTGCATCAGGAAGAGTGTGGGCAGCAGGTTGAGGGATCCAGCCCCTCTACTCAGCCCTGGTGAGGCCACATCTGGAGTGATGTGTCCAGTTCTGAGCTCCTCAGTACAAGAAAGACAAGGAGCTACTAGAGAGGGTCCAATGGAGGCCATTAAAAATGATTAGGGATCTGGAACATCCCTCTCGTGAGGAGAGCCTGAGGAAGTTGGGCCTGTTTAGTCTGGAGAGGAGAAGACTGAGAGGGGATCTCATCAGTTCATACAAACATCTCAAAGGTGGGTGTCAGGAGGAGGGTGCCAGACTCTACTCAGTGGTGTCCAGTGAGAGGGTGAGGAGCAGTGTCCAAAATCTAAACCACAAGAAGTTCCACCTTAACTTTAGGAAGAATTTCTTTACCTTGAGGTGGCAGAGACCTGGAATGGGCTGCCCAGAGAGATCATGGTTCTCTTCTCTGGAGACATTCAAAACCTGCCTGGACACATTCCTGCATAACCTGTGATCCTGCCTTGGCAGGGGGATTAGACTGGATAATCTCCAGAGGTTCCTTCCAAACCTAATGATTCTGTAGTTCCATTATCCCCTCTGAATGTGAGAGATCTGGTGGCTCTTTGCCCCTCAAAACCATGGCTTGGGCTCTTGGGGGAGATGAAACTCGAAGGAAAAGGCCTTTTATGAAGCTGAACAGGTGGTAGGTAGAAGGTCACAGAGAAATTGCAGGTAAACATCTATTCTCTGGCAGTAGCTCTCCTGGGCAAGGCAGCTGGACACTGCAGGTTGGGGGAGCAGCACAGCACTTATGGCTGCTTGGTGCCAAGATGCTCCTGTAATGACTCTGCTGCTGAGTGCAGGCAGCATCCCTTGAAGCCACCATGCCTGAACTGCTGGCTGAACCCCCTACATCTAAGTAGAGCTGCTTCAGCTGCTTTTATTTTATGCATTTCCATCCCTCTCCTGGCATCTCCCTTTCTATGAACAAGTACAGCTTAAAGCCTGCCAAGACATTTGCCACCCCAGTAGCTGCTGCTTCTGAAAACATCCCACAAGTCACTGACCCTCCTTTACCCTTTCTCTCCTCCATACATCCTCCTCCTCCTCCTCGCAGTAACAAACAGTCCAGAAAAATAGATTCATTTTTTGATACTGATTCTGCAGGTGTTCCCGCCTGTAATAGTGGAGCTCCAGTATTAGGGGCTGGACTCATGCCCCCAGTTCATTGAATATTTTCTAATGTGTACAATCAAAATAGGAAGAGAGCCACTTGCTAATAATATGTATTGAAATATGCTGGCATTTAACTGCCTTCTGCTTAATCCTTTCATTCTCTTCCACAAATGAGATTTGCCGCTGCAGCCCAGATTACAGAGCAGTAATGAGAGAGGAAGGAAGCTCCTGCATGCAAAGAGAGGCTTAGCCAGAAAGTTAACAAACAAATCAAATAAATAAAACACCATCCCACATTAGATGAAGTTCTACTGCCACCTCAGGTTTACCATCTGTTTCTACTTTGATTCCAGTGTTTCTTTCAACCATTTTGTCTACTACTTATGAGTTCAGCTGGCGGCTGTTGTTTCTAAACACAGTGGGGCCCCCGGAGAACCACAGTGCCCCCTTCTCCTGCCCCAGTGTCCCAGATCCTGGGATACGATCTAGGAGAAAAAAGAGAGAAAGAATTGAGAAGAAAATGAGAGGGAGAAAAAAAAAAGTGCAAAAGATGAAAGAGAGATAAAAAGAAAGAGAGAAGAAATAAAGAAGAAAGAGGAAAGAAAGAGGGATCCTTCCCACTATCCTACATTCTTCTAATCTCTTCCTTTTTCTTTTTAAAACAACTCTTCAGTTTGGAGGGATATTAAAAATAGAAGAGTGTTAGATTTGGCAATAAATTAATGTCCAGATGAAGGGAAAACAATTACAAATTGGAAACAGATTTATTCACACTCAGTGTATTAATGAAAACATTAAAAAAAAAAAAAGCGAAACTGGGTATACTGTGTGGAAAAAAATAATGGCCCAGCAGGTCTACTTTTTATTAACAACTCATCAGTAAGCAGGTTGTAATTCATAACAAAGAATTTACCCCAAGGAACACCACAGGACTGTGAGCTTTTTAGTTTCCTAAGAAAATACATATGTTGTTCCACTTGGTTTCCTTTCAATAAAACCCACCAGTTAGCACTTCATTTTCGAGCTGTTCTGACAAATCAGGTGAGTTAGCTTTGTAGAAAAAACAGAAGCCAACTTTTCAGCTGAGAATTTTAGGGAATTTTTTAATAACTTAAATAAATTTCCCAAATGGCAAGGAAGTATGATAAAAGGCTGCGAAATGAGTTTGTTTGGAACAGCTTGAAAGAATTTTTCTTTTAATTTGCTTCATTAATTTTTCCTGAGGAAATATTTAGGGATACATCCCTTACTGCTAAGGTATGTGTTTGAGACAAAAGGAATTTTTATGATTTTTGTTGTGTTTTTATAGTGTCTTGAAACCTGATTAAAGATACTGATGAAAACCTGCCCACTGGTTTGCAGCTATGTGCAAGGCCTGAAGGAGATTGAGGCGCCAAGAAATCGGTTTTGTGGAGGTCACTCTAATGCGATGGGTCTCTTACAACATAAAACCCTGTATTGTTTCCCTCATCTGCCCCTGTCACCTACATACAGAAAAGCCCTCTTGAAGGAAGAAAATAATCAAGAAGGCAAGTCAGATATATAAAAAGAAAGAAAGAAAAAGAACCAAGGTGCAAAATTGCTATGGATTTAAAGAAATCACTCCAGTTTGAATTACTACAGTTCAGTGCTGGCCATGATGTGCCCATATCCAGCTTGGGTTCAGTAACAGACCTGCCACGAGCGCCAGGGTCTCCCAGCTGCACCTGAGTCTGTTATAGCTGAACAGAATTCTCCATTCAGTCATTCTTCAGAAAGGAAAAGAGCTGCTATCCCCATGTTTTGTCAGTCTTTCTGAATGGTTTGGGAGAGCGGAGTTCTAGTGTAAGACTCCAAGAGAACACTGAGAGCTTTCTCATCAACTTATTGGTTCACATATGCTGCCTATCAAACATCACTGAAGGAAAAGGAGCTACCTGTTCAATGAGTTTCAAGCATTATATTGAAATACAATTTGAGATGCAGAGGAAATTCCTAGTTATTTATCATTCTTGAGTTGATGAGAGAAGCACTGAAAAATGAGGACTACTAAGGAACACAGAACATACATAGAAAGACTGCCTATAGTCAACAGCATACTTATACAGAGTAAATGCAACTGAAAAATCTAAACCTTCCCCAAAAGGAGAAATAATTGTATTTGAGAGCCAACTGTTTCTTTTGCGTCTGCTGTGTCTCTGATGACCATCACTCCCCTGGGTGCACAGTTCTCTGTGGAAGAGATGTGCACAATTACCCATTTCAGAAATAGTGAGATGCAGGAGCGTGCTGGTTCACGTGTCCCTACTGAAACTGTGTATGTTCCAAAAGCATATACATCAAGTGGCAAAAGTCTCTATGACACACATGTAGATTATAAAGCTCACAGAAAAGCTCTCAGGCCAACTGTAACCTTTTAGAATGGCTGACTCTCCATCCAGCTGTTTAAAGCAAATTTAAAGTGGTAAAGACTGTGTCTGGAGATAATATTAGAACTTTTTTAGGGCAGTGTTCTCAGGTCTTTACCTCCAGACCCACTTTGCAGGATCCAGCTGCAGAGAAGGACCAGCTCATCTTGTCAAAAGCAGCCTATTACAGTGACTATTGGGCTGGAGTAGGATGTGGACATTAACATTTCCAAAGCAGTTCATCTGAGAAATGCTGGTCAGGCAAATGGTTAATGCTCAGAGACCTCTGCAGTGACATATGAATGGAAATAACCTCTCCCCCTTCCATTTCGATAGAAACAGACCATGATATCCTCCATAATTAGAGACAGTATAAGTGCTTAAGGATGCAGCTCATAGCCTGGAAAGTGTAGGCAGCTGAAGCATTCAGGCACATGAAATCACTGCAAGATTAAAATACTTATTGTGTTCATCCGCTTTCAGCCAACCTCCAATTTGTAATCTGTCCAGAAAAAAATGAGATCATATATCTGCTACTCAAATTATTTTGCTATCTGCCAAAGAATGCTTCTGGGAAGGGTTATTCTTCCCAGCAGAAATGTAGGAAATAAGTTGGAAAACATTAATTCATATTAATAAAAAAGGCCTGTGAAGACAACAGCTGTTTGATCCTTAGATAAACTGTAGACAGTTTTCACTATTTAAGTCATCATGAGTGATGTACTGTAGGCTTAGAGAGAAAAAAAGGAGCCAAGAAAAAGAGGAGAAAAAAGAAAAAAAGTCTGGAGAAAATATTTACTTGCATACTTTTCCTAGGAAAATAGAAATGTAGCTAATGAAACAGACTTGTTTAGATACTCTGTAGCACTCCCCGAGGGATCTGTGGGAGATACTTTCCACCTACTCCTAAACTCGCTTCAGCCGTCGTGGCCAGGGTTCTGAGGCGAGACCCTCGTGGGCAGGGGCTTTGCAGGCATTTGCAGAAAGCTGTGTTTGGGGGATTGACAGTGCCCTTGGGGCTGGAGGATGGCAGTCGTGCCAACGTAGCAGCCACTGATGTTTGACAGGGCAGCTGCCCGGGGAATCCAGCTCAGGGGGGACCCTGTCTGGGGGAGCTGCAGGGAGCCAGTGGGGATGGGGTGCCCACATCAGAATGGAGCTACAGCATGTTAGGGAGAATGCAAATCATTAATTTTGATTGTCAGGCCGGTAGAGAGGGGCTGTCGGTGCCTTTCAAGGTGGGCAGTGCTCTTGGGCAAACATTCATGCCTCTTCCTCTGCTGCAGCACCTTTCCCCATTCCCAGAGGACACTCCTCAGTAGGTACAAATCAGATATAAGTGACTTTAAATTGAGAAATATACTGTGAAAGAAAACAGAAAATAGCACATGGTTTCTGCTCCGGAGGCAAGCAGACACACGTGTGACATGAGGATGGACTTGGCTGCTGTCCACTGCACTTTGTCCAGGGAAGGGATCTTCTCTCTGGCATGTAGGAGTATCTAGAGACAAAAGGAAGGAGGCTTTCCCCAGGCCACAGCCAGGAAAGAAGGTGGCCCAATGATGTGGTCTTCTCCAGCCTAAGCTCCAGATGGAATACCTAGGTAGCAGGAAAGCTTGCTCACTCCCAGGCCTAACCTCTGCTTCTGTTGGTGAAATCAGTCTGGGTAATCTCTTTGTGGTTCTTTTACCTGATTTCTCTGGATACAGTATTGGTTGGATGCCTCATACATTATAAGTTTATATCAAATGCAAAAATTCCAGCTTGGGGGTTGTTTTTTCCCCATAATTTTATATTTATTCCCCAAGGTCCCCATGTAACTCCCTCTCCTGGGTGCTTGGCAGATGCTGGGTTCCACTGCAGATGCTCACACAAGGGTGGACCAGGCGACATGAGGAAGCCTTTGGGAGGCCTGTTGATAAGTGTTTGTCAGTGAAACAGACAGCTCACTGTGGCTCCCATTTACAAGCTTCTTAAACTAGCTTCTAAACTAGCTTTTAACAAAGAAAATGTGTCAAACTACCAATAAAACTGCTCTAATAAGCCCTCCATAGCAAACTCCTAATTGAAGCTCATAAAGAGAGCTCTAAACAGTATTTAAAGTGCAAAGAAAACATATTGGTCCTCAATGCAAACAAGTAGATATGGTGCTGATGCTTTTTATTTGACCAACATGAAAGCTGCAGAACACAAAAATGTAGGTGTGGGATGTGTGTGGTTAGAAAGCTGATTATTTGACTTACAGGCAGATTTAAAACCTCTCCTTCAACAAACAGGCCGTTCAGCTCTGGTGCATTCAACCTGCCCAGAAACTTGTACAAATGCCTATTTCACTTGTACCCTTTCCCACACACATGGATGTACCTGCAAATGCAGAACAGAGCATTCATGCATTTCATTGATTACTTGCTGATTTACTTTTGTATTTCAACTACTGCAAATTATGCTTCTCCTTTCCGTGCTCTTGTGCCACAGTTTAGGCTCTCAATATCAGCACAGAAACTGGAATTACTCTGCATCCTACTGAGGTCATGCAGTGACTCCTTGTGACTCCTGCTGAAAGCATTTGGAGGGCTTCTAACAGTCCACTTTGAGAGCTCCCCCATGAGCAACAATGGTAAGCCTCCTCCAAAACTACTAGTTTTTCTGTGTCCTTAGGGAAAAGAAGCACACACAGATGTTAAAGAGGAAGGAGAGGGAAAGAAAATATGTTTGAGAATGGCATAGGTTGGGAGAGGACATAGCATTTGTGGCAACCCATCTCGCATCACTGCAACTCCTGGCCTGTGAAGAAGCAAAATTAAAATACATTTTCCTCCTAGTTGTAAAGCCATTTATGATCTCTACAGAATGATTTTCCCAACAAAAAGTAATTTCCCTGCTCTTCCTGTTGCTGCAGCGCTTGCTCCTGTTGAAGGCAATAAAATTATGATGGCAGGGTTATCAAATGTCCTTCTGGACAGGACACACCCCAGGGTGTGTGTAGCGCAGGATGTGCAGGTACCACCAAAGCACGTCAGGGAGCTCCAGCCATGCCTACAGCTTGCATGGCTCTTGGCTTCCCAGGCTGGTAGTGGGAGGCAGACGGAGCTGCTGGGCAGCCATGTGGAGGGGAGCAGGACTGGCAGTCAGTCTGGTGGGGACGGGGAGAGCTAAAAAATGCCATGGGATTAAATTTTGGGATCAAAGGAGGGGAAATAGACTTTGAAGATGAGGAAGGAGGGAAAAAGAAGATTTAGAGGACACCATTTCTTTTGGAAAATCACTCAAACTTTGTGCAGCATGTTTGGACTGTGAGGTCGATATACGTGGTGGTGGTGTCTCCTGATCTCTGCCTTCCTCAAGCTCTTCTGGAGGAGGAGCTGCATTAAAATCCATTGTGCTGCTGATGAAACACTTTGTGGTTTTGCCTGAAGTAATTCACTGGTTTCCACAAAAACTAAAGGCACTTTATGGGCAAAAGCTGTCATTTCACTGTGCTAAGCTGTTTCGGCCATAAAAAAGGTGTGATTTCACTTCCTGCACATGTGTGAAAATTTAGGATGTGTTCCAGTATAAAAGAACATGTTGCCACATGAAAAGCTGTGTTTTTAACAGCATTTGCAAAATCTCACCCCTGACCAAATCTGTCAGTTCTCACAGAATCTTGAAGACCAGACCACAGCTTAGTTTTCTGTGAATGCACAGAAGTGTTAAAATACTGCAATGATAGGAAAAACAAAGAAGATGGAAAAGAAGAAGAAAAATAAAAAGAAGAAAAGAGAAAGGAAAGGGG
>VWZN01017983.1:551128-622272 GCA_013396955.1 Regulus satrapa | reverse complement strand
AAAGAAAAGAAAAGAAAAGAAAAGAAAAGAAAAGAAAAGAAAAGAAAAGAAAAGAAAAGAAAAGAAAAGAAAAGAAAAGAAAAGAAAAGAAAAGAAAAGAGAAACGACCCACATATGAAGGGACTTGACACAATTGTAAGAGTGGAATTTACAAGAATTTCAGTGGTATAAAGAGCCTCTACCTCAGACAAGTTTGTTGTCCTGGAAGATTAAGACTCTCTTACCCTTCATTCAGCAGGAAATGGGAGCCTTGAGACCTCGTGTGGTATGATAGAGAAGGAGGGAAGGACTCCTTCCCTGAGGCACACTGCCTACTTAGGGGATGCTGCAGACTTCCTGTTGCACTCAGAACCTGGAGGACAGAACAGCAAGTTCAAGTGGATGATGGAAGACAAACAAATCTGAAAGTTTCCCTAAAATCACTCACATACTTCTTGTGAGGTTGGACTCAAAAGTCTCTCTGTGTGCTGAAAATCCACAGACACAGGGATGCATCATGTAGAATAAGGTTAACACAAGAAATGGTTGATGAAAGCTCTCAGGCTATCAGCACATGCTATGAAATCATCATAAGACCAAAATAATTTCTCTTTTTCAGCTACAAGTCTAGAAATATTATAATACAAAAGGTTGATAAAATTATTTGACTACTGGAAACTGAACACTTCTGAAGCAGAGAATGGTATGCAGCTGTTGCTCCACTTTGAGTTAAAAAAAAGAAAAAAGTAAAATGGGGATTTTAGACATTTATTTACTTCAAAGTATCCTTGTTCTGTGTGATGTCCATGTTCTACATATGGCCTACAGTATATTCTTTAGTGTCTTGCTAGTACTCAAATGTACTCAATAATGATTTCTAATACTCCACTAGGAAGTTTGATAAATTATTTAAAACACTATTCAAAGACCCAAGCCACTACAATCAAATTCACCGAAATAATCAAGTAATGCATCTTTTGCATTGCAACTGTGATTCTCAATAAAAACTAAAGTCAATAGAGAGCTTTGGATCAAGCTGTGAATCAGCTCTTCAAAACAGGTGCAGAACACTGATTTAGTCTAGGGCTGAAGTCAATTAGATCCTCTCAGGCTTGGTCAGTTAGTCATTCTTTTGATCTTTCAATATATCAGAAAAAAATTTTAAATTGCTTATTTCTACTCAATTCTTTAGCTACAGGGGAGGGGGATTCTCTCTTAGTGTCGAAGCAGAAAAGCTTGTCTGGACTTCTTTTCTGTCTTGCACATTATTAGGCATTCTGCGAGAGGGCAGGATTGCAGATGCTCAGATGGAATACTAAGGAACAGGTTCCTGAAAGGCACTGCGGGAAGAGCTTCAGGATATTAAAGGAGAGTAGTCTGAAGTTAAACCAGTATCAGCTGTATGGGAAATGGCACTGGGCTGGGCTCAGTGATGAGGCACCTAAACTTCTGCAGGCTGCAGCCAGTGAGCTCACATCCCCAGCAAATACACCTGGAGAATGAGCTGGGGTGGAGTAAAAATGAGAATGAGCTGGATGAGTAAAAATCCCCCACAAAAAATGTTGCATAAACAGACTGAACTTTATAACTGGAAATGGCACAGGGAAGGGCATGAAGAAGTGGGTCTAAAGAAAAGGTTTAGGATTGCCCTGATGAGCTCCTTGGGGATGCTTTCATGTCTTCTGGTACAGTCAAGAAAATCACCCCAGCTTCCCTCCCCATCACTCCCTTCCCAAAGCTGCCTGGCTTAGCACTTTCCAGCTCCTCAGGGAAACTCTCTCTGCAAAGCAAAAGTAATAAACTCCAACTTTGCATGTTGAATATTTATTATTTTGAACAAAATTATATTTGTCTTGCAAGATAAGTAGTTGTAGTCCTCTAAGTTAGTCTTATCCTACAGGAGAATAAAGGAGTTACCCTGCTAGTGTTAAATTAATAGAAGTCCCCAAGCAGAACTGCTCTTTTAGACTAGCCAATTCTTCATGCTTAGGCAAGGCCTAAGATGTTTAATAGATAAAATCAACATAAATGTGTTTCCCAAAGTAGAGCTAAAGCAGGTTCAAGGATTACTTATAGTAACGGACATAGAATTTTGCATTTGGACACAAAGTACAGTCTGCTTCACTGAAACTGTTGGTAGAACTATGGAATAATTTCCTGTACTCAGGCATAGCAATGTGTACTCAAACCACATGGACCTGTAACTTCAGACTGTGGCTGTCCCTGTGGGGAACAAAGCACTGGATGACTTGAGGATGGCATCAATACAATATTGAAGACTCAAGGTGCTGGCAACAAGCCAAAGAACATAAATTGAGAAACATTTTACAGTGCAAATATGTTAGGAACTGTATGCAGAGCTGACCCTTTTTTGGGTGATTTGAAAAGCACATGGATTAAGTATTTCACTGAACTGTCTGTTTTAAGAGATTCTAATTAAATTTCAAAGAATAAAATTCTACCATGTTTTAAAATATTTTAAATATTTGTGTGCTGTGGGAGAAGTCAAACAACTCATAGAGTGAAAATCTGTGTCCTTGTGAAATCAGTAGGAGTTTTCCTTTTTGAAATTCATGTTGACTTCTAGAATGCAGAATTTCATCCTTGGGAAAATACCTCTGTATCGAACAAACACGGTGTGACTTTTCTTCCTACTAAAGGACTCTAGAACTAAAAAGACATACCTTTTTTACAATAAATGTATTTCATATGAGGTCCTTTAGAACACAAGAGATGGAAGCCACATTATCACAATAAGGTTTCCATGTTCCTTCCCCATACTATCTGTTGTAGGAAAGCTGTCACACAGCATCTGTTGAACCTGACAGTCTCATCATTCAGCTTCTACCTCTGTGTGCACCTGACAGACTCAATGTATATTACAGATGAACCTAATCAACGGCAGTTAGTGCATCAATTTTTGGATAAGCAAGAGCTGGTATAGTTGCAGTGGGCTGGTTGCTCGTGCAAAAGTTCATCCTTCAAACATGTGTTTGTGTTTCTTCACTGACAACAAATACCTTGCCATAAGCCAAACAGAAAGGAGAGGAAGGCACAGGGAAGTTGTTAAACCACTTTGTAACAGCAAATTGGCCATGACCCTGCTATCCCTCCAGCTGTGCCCTGTACCTCCCCTGCAGGATGTGGTGGGCTGGGTGAAGGGGTTGCTGGCTGCCAGCTGAAACGGCCCGCTCGTCCTTTCCCCATACCATGGCAGTCACGGGGGCCAGTCTCGCACCAAAAAAATTAGACCACCTTCCCTGCCAAGTCAGCAATCATCTGAACCTGTGTCATCTGCCCTTTACCACCCCGGAAAGAAATTTTACCAGGTCAGTGGTGATTTATCAACAAATGAGAGGCCAGTGAGATTGTCTGAGGGCATTCTGCCCAAATTCCTCTACAGACATATTTCTTTACACTGAAGAAGTCTTGTATCTTCTGATTTGTGTGTCAAAAATGTGGCTGATCAGTTATCTCCATGGGATATCTTTGGAATGCTATCAGGAAAGTGCTGGGTCTCCCATCATCTGACCTGTTGCCATAGGACTTGACTGCACAATTCCTGCTGGGTTTGGTCAAGCTCTTATGTCTCAGCTGAGGTCAGAGAACCCACAGGCACGTCTCTAGTGGTCCTAGGTCCAGCTGCATTGTTGACTCTGGCATGTTTTTTATGTGTTAATGGGCAAAAAGGCCAGAGCCACACACTAGCTTAAGTACACAACCATCCCACTATTTTATTCTGGAGGTCTGAGCCCAAAATTCATTTCCTGTAAACAACACTTGACTGCCCATGCATCCCTTTGGAGACCATGAAGTCTGTGTGTCCCAATATTTCTAGCAGTTAAAACCACTGGGCATCCAAGAGCCTGTTGCTAAAGGTAGTGGAAAGTAAGAACCATCCCTGCTCTGCTACTAGGGAGAAAATCTGTCTCCATCCATAAAAGATTTCTTACCCATCTGTGTTGGGAGATGCAGAGGTCTCCCTCAAAACTGTTGTTTGACTAGAAGGCAGGGATGTTTCTCACTAGTGTGAGAGCCTGGAAGGCAGAGTGTCTAGCCCCCATGGAGGGGAGCACACAAAAAGCTGCTAACCAGACTGAGCAGCTGAACCTGCAGCTCTTGAGTCCTCTCACCATGAGGGGCAGAGGTGGTCAAGCTTCTCATCTAAAAACAGAAAGGCTATCTCCAGCACTGCTCCAGGGAAAATGTAGTGTTGCATATGTCAATATACAGCTGGAGCTTTTCAGTGCCCGCAGAAAATTGAACTGTGGTGGAAAAAATTAGTTGAAAGCAGCAACAATTATTCAAAACCTGAGAGAAGACAGATCACTCTTTTCCCCCTCTCTTTTTTCTACTACTCAAAATCCTTAATTGCTTATGAGCTTGTAGTAGTGTATAAGCTGGTGGCAGACACAGCCGTTAGCACTGTTAGGGGAGCTGCCACTTGGCAAATGTCCCCATTTGCAGGAGTTAGTGCAAAAACATCTCCCCGCCTCAATCTTATAGTTATCCTGGAAGATGGAATTGAAATAAGAAAGCAGTCTATGCCTTTTGTAAAACAAATGCCTGTCTTTTCTGTCACAAGATGTGATTCCTCTGAGGGTTTTATCAATATACGCATGTCCTAAAAGCTCCCACACTGCACACTGACATGACTGCATCAGCAGAAGCCTCTGCACAGAGTCAGTCTCAGAAGCAGCAGAAGTGGGAACTCGCTTTTGCTGGCCCCTGGGGAGGGAGCCGTTTCATGAATTTTGTACATATAGAAGTTGTTGATAAGCCCTCTTGCAACATCAATGCCTTTCCCATAGGCATTGGAGTAACCACTTCCTTTCTTCTAGTTTGCAGCTGCCTGTTTAACTCAAGACAGAGAGCAGAGATTAAGACCAGCTTAATAGGAGAGAACACCTGGACCAAAGCCTGTTAGCAGCTCCTGCATCCCCAGGAACAGCTCTGTGAAATGAAAAAGCCATGGCAAGGTCCATTCCTTTGACAGGGAACAGTGACATGATCCTAATTGCAGTGGGGATTGGAGTGACCCTCCTGGTCTGCTCCACAGAGAGCACTCCACTATAAATTTTTATTCTTATGGCATTTTGCTTTCCTGTGCTTGGAAAGTTCTGCATTTGTTGACTTTGTGTCAGCTGATTAATTGGGTATTAGCAATGCTTTGGGCGAAATCCTGGTTTTGCCAAGCAGGAGGGGAATTACGCCAATGATTAAACTCAGAGCTTTAAATTGAATTTCCAAACATTTACTTTATATATATGACAGGCAATGTGACAGGATCTCAGGGTAATTCACAAATAAGACTGTACTTCCTAATTGTTGCGTCTATCTATGGATATGTTAGATATATTTCACATATAGAAAAAAAAAAGAGGAATAATTTGAGAAATGATTTTCCTTGGATGTGAAGATTATATGACAATGTGCAATGCAGTGTGGAAAAGTCCTTGACTACGTTCTGTAGGAAGTATGTGCTATGTTATTTATTTTTCAGTGATATGAAAATAGAGTCTAGACCAGGGAGAGCCAGGGCTGCTGCCTTTGTTTGCACTTGAGTCAGACCTGGCGAGCACACTGTGAGGACTTGCTCTGTCTAATTTCAGTAGCCAAGCTGATGCATGATACACTTCCTTTGGCAGTGAAGCCACATTTTCCCTGCTCCACTCTATGTGCAACTGTTCATTTCTGCATCCTCTTTGCCAGCCCTTACCTGAAGAGGCAAATATGCATGTGGGGACTATGCATGTTTTAGACCGAAAACAAAAATGACCTTCTTCTGGAAAAGATGTGTTGGTATTTTTTTTTAACCTGGATTGTTATTGTTATTTTGGTTACAGCATGGCTCCCCAAGCCAGTCCAACTGCCAGGGCAGCAAGTTGTGAATGGGGAACGGAAGGGAGCAGCCAGGAACTGCTTTTGTTGCCTCCTTCTGCCAGAGAAAATGTATCCTGAACTGCCTGCAGACGGGGAAACACCTCATCACTACCTGCAGCAGAGCAGGGACTGGCAATGAGAAGCTGCATATAGCAAAGGCAGAGATGATGTGGAATAAAACATCCCTAGCTTTCCTGAGTACAGAAAATTTAGAGTGGGCCTTAACACTTTCTACCTCATTCAGGTATCTTCCAATTACAGCTTCAGGTGATGAAGTCATATACTCCCAGTGTGCTCTCCCCCAAATTTACTTTTGTTTATATTTTTCGGGGCCTGAGGCTGTAGGGTGCCCTTGAATGTGAAGACAGTTAACTAACACTCTATATGGAGTTTGGAGTTACACACTAATGCAGTACAGGATTTGAAAAATATTTAGGCTGAAACCCTAAGGCATCAGCATTGGTGACAGAGAAGCCACTTCAAGGACTGAGAAGAGCAATGATGTTAGCCTGACATATTATGGATTAATAATGTCAGTATTCCAGACAAATCACTTCCAAGGGAAACATGGACCACTCTTGTATTTTCAGCTTTCCTGATCAGAGCAATAAACACACTACCTGCTAATAATGTTGGTGGGGATTTCTGTGAAAGCAACTCTCCCACTTAGAAAGATGTGGCTGTTCAGGGTGGCATAGAAGGAGTAAAAACAGAGTCATCAGGGAGCCCTTCAGCTCTATTCACTATTAAATCCCATTAATGCAATGTTGACCACATGCCTAAAGGATAATTTAAAAAATAGGTCCCCATAATATTTGCATTTATTTCTTTAAGCCGGATCTTTTATAAATCTTCATCACTCTAAAAAGTTACTACTCAGCTAGGCCCCATAAGTGTACACAGTTTCTTCTAATTGCCTTCCTTCATTGCTTATTAGAAATAATGACATCTACATTTTCAATCAATGACCTGTGATTTTATTTTGACCAGGTTTCTTCTTTCACCCAAGGATTTTGTTTTGCTGTTATGTTCCAAGATAGCTTCCCCCTGGAGTTGGAAATAATGGGACTGTTCTTCCAATTACTGTGTGAACCTAGGTTTCTAAAATTCAAAAATGTTTGTACTCGATGAGTTTGACAGACAAGCAAAACCTAGGGAAAAAAAAAAAGTGAAATAACAGCAAGACAACAGTTTCATAAATTTGGAAAGATGGTTTCTTGCCAGTGTGTTTTTATTAACTGTTATATAGGAAATGAGACTCAAAGTATTGAAAAGAGGTAAACAGATTGCAAAGCCACAGACAACAGACAAGTTTGAATTGTTTCATTGAAGAATCAGCCTTCACATGCCTGAGAATCAATAACCGAGAATCACCACTGGCTATAAAAGTGCTTGCAACTAACTACTAATATCAATAATGACCATTTGACTTCTTTTTTTCTTCCTACCATAAAACACTCTGAAAGAAACAAAGAAAAATATATGTATGGTTCATGTTGTCAGAAGTCTGCAAGAGTTTCTGCCTGTCACACCACTGCTTTGTTGGTTTTCCCTTGAAATGCCAGACCTGTTGGTATAACCAGACTTGCAAGTACTCCCAGGGCAACAAGTACCAGAGATACTGAAGGGTACTGCCGCTGACAACTATATAAACAACACACTTGAAAGTAAAACAGACCTGAGGTGGTTTGGGAGGGAGAAGCCATTGGTGAAATCTGTCTTTCTGTTTGGGTTTTGTTACTATGGTTTTGGGATTAGTTATAGTAGCTGGTCATCTAATATCTTTCACAGAAAGTGCTTATTTTCCAGCTAAATTTTCACTTTGATTTCCTTGTAAACCATCCTCAGCCCTCCCAATCACACCCCAATCATCTTGCACCATGTGTGCATTAATCCTTCTTTCTGTATTTATTTGAAATGAGAAGTGATTATTTTGTCACTCTGATTTGACATTTTCACCTGAAAAAAATCTATATGAATTTTCTATATGCTATAAATAACAAAATATATTATTGGATTGAATAACAGACTTACTATTGAATCTTGGAGCTTTTCTGCCATTCATAAAGTCTCAAGTTGTACCCTGGTGGTTCCCCTGTCAGTAGAAGACTGTGATTGAATTCTACCCATGCAGTCAATCAGGAACCACATATTACTCAGGGTATTTCTATAAACAACAGGTTTTGAATGCCCTGAAATATAAGGCAGTGATAGAGGAATAGGATGTTAGTCATAATGAAGATGGTTATTTTTTTATATATTTAATGAGGTTGTGACATGGCTTGTGGTTTTTCTTTTTTTCTTTTCTTCCTGGGGAAATAAATCATGACCTGCACATACAGAAATCGTATCTTGTAGATAAGCAAATGCTTTTGAGTTCATTATCAAGGAAGAAATTAGGGAAGGAAGGAAGGAAGGAAGGAAGGAAGGAAGGAAGGAAGGAAGGAAGGAAGGNTTTTTTCTTTTCTTCCTGGGGAAATAAATCATGACCTGCACAGACAGATATCGTATCTTGTAGATAAGCAAATGCTTTTGAGTTCATAATAAAGGAAGAAAGGAAGGAAGGAAGGAAGGAAGGAAGGAAGGAAGGAAGGAAGGATTAGCAATTGAGATGGGAATTAAGCTCTAGTTTTCTGCTACAAAGAAACTCTCAGAAGAATTACAAATAGGATGGCCCTGAGTTGCCTGTTTGCTGTTCAAGGTGACAAACATTTTTGCACATCTTTCTAGTTTTCACTGGCTGTTCTGTGTTGAGTGTCCATGTCAGCAGGCAGATTTCAGGGGGATAATATATGAAATGGGCTATTGTAGATGGAACTGTCAGATATTTCCCAGAATCACCGGAAATGCTGAGTTGGAAGGGATCCTCAAGGATCATCTAATCCAGCTCCTGGCCCTGCACAGCACCCTCCCCAAGAGTCACACCCTGTGCCCGAGAGCATTGTCCAAGCACTTCTTGAACTCTGTCAGGCTTGGTGCTGTGAACACTTCCCTGGGGAACCTGTTCAGTGCCCAACCCCCCTCTGGGAGAAGAACCTTTTGCTAAAATCCAAATTAAGTTTCCCTGTCACAGCTTCAGGCCATTCCCTCGGGTCATGTCTCTGGTTGCCAAGGTCAAGAGATCAGAGCCTGCCCCTCCTCTTCCCCTCAGGAGGAAGTTGTAGACTGTAATAGGGTCTCTCCTCAGTCTCTTGAAGGCATGAATATGTGCTGTGATGCACAGATGAATCAATCACTGAAACATCAAATGTTAGGGCCCTTATAGAAGCACATCAGTGATTCACCAACTGTGTAGTTTTTCATTTGAAAGCCCTCTTTATTTTTATAGTGCCAAAGAAGATTCACAGTTGTGTTGGGGTAGGGCTGTTTTTAAGAGATTCACTGGAACATTGTCAGATGATTCTTTGAAATATAATCTGGGATGCATTTCTTGGACCAGAACTATTGCACTCTCAGTGCATAGCAACCTAACTTCAATTTGGTATTGTGATATAAAGACACATTCCTTTGGTGTTTTGTGAGTTTGCCCAGGAAAAAAAAAAATCATACTCTTTCTGTGGCCTTCAGAAGTGACCTAGTCCTTTTTCAGGATATAATAAAGGAAATAATTAAAGTCCTGGGAAAGGTTTGTTATGGAATCACTGTTTCTCTAGAGCCAGATCAAGTAATAAAGTATTTTACTAGGATACAAAAGGCCCTGGTAATTTAAGAGAGGAGCAAACTTTTTTCCAATATAGTTTCAGATTATATCATCTCTCAAGAATCCTTTGTGACTGGTCTTCTATTTAAAGAGAAATAGCCCCAAACTAATAGGATACTTGACCCCCAATTATAAATTGTTCTACTGTCATAGTCAGTACTATTTTTTATTACTGCTCATGTTTTTTTAATTTCTCTTTCAAATAAATCTAGTCTTTCCACTGTTTTCACCAAACATGGGCCAAAACAATCATTTTTTGATTCCAAATTCCGAAAACCTGATGTCTCAGGAGCTGGTTCCACAAACTCTTCTTCTGTGTTATTTTTTAATCTTGGGAAAAGGGATCTGTGGCAACAGACAAATCTTCTGTTTCCTGGGGTAAGTATCCTCCCTCAGCAGATCCCTAGTCCTGTAGAGAACTTTCAGGTACTTTCCTGTGTTTATGAAAAGGATTGCAGCAGATTGTTGTGTTTATTTCTGAGTGCTTTGTCAAACCCAAGACATGGGTCAAACCCAAGATTCTACTATCATATTCATATCACTATGCATTTATTTGTCTGACATTGCTGACCATATTTATGGGAGAGGCATCAAGAATAATGTCACAGGAAGTTTGTAAGAGCTCTTTGCCTGAGGCCACCCATCTCCTGTAATTCCCTACCAGTCCCCAGTTACACATGCTTTTCTTATGGCAACAGATCCAGGCCTTAAAACAGGTATTTTGAGGAGGGGCTTGCTGAAAATGTAGTGATTTTTCCTTCATCTTGTTTCTTACAGCATTAACAGTTCAAATAATCTGTTTGTTAGATATCTTAGCCAATGATGGTATAAAAATTGTAATCATGATTAAATCCTAACATGTAAATCCTAAATGTAATCATGATTAAACCTAACATAGCAGCACAGTCCAAATACCAGCTAGACCAGCTTCAGCTGCTAAATAGTGCAGCATATAATTCAGTGCAGCACAGTATTAATATAACAATTATTGCTTGTGGTCCAGGTAGTGTTCTATGTAATTCCCTTATTCAACAGCATAATTGTTTGTCCTGTATCATGGACCAGCGACTTCTCTATCTGCAATACCCATAAAATGTCAAGGAATTTCCAAATGTAGAAGATAGGCATGGACATTTTTTCCCCAAATATTTTCTTTTATTAAGTAATCATATTCACTTAATTTTACCTATGGTTGCCGTCTTCACCATGAAAAGAAGAGATGTATGTTTCTCTTCTCAGGTCAAAACAGAGGGCTGAACCAAGGCCTGTCCTCAAGCACCTGTTGAACAAGGAGAAATGCTCATTTTGGGAAAAACACACATTGGACCTCCTCCAGAAAGATCAGAGAGTAAATTCTGTGTCCTGTAAACCAATTCTGAACCTGGACATCACCAAGTTAAGCAGCTCAAAGCAGGCTGCCTTTCAAGGGAAAAAAAATCATAGATTCTCATATTTAGATGCTTTTTCTTGTAAACCCAAAGTTGACTGTTTTAACCCCATCTTTCCACTTCAACCCATTTAAGATACTCTGGAGATAGTTTATTAAGGATTAACTCACTAGTGTCTCTGTTATATTATAAAAATACTCAGACTCCCTACAAAGGGAATTGACAGTCCTGTCTAGGATTTTTTTTTTTCTGCTGGACTAAAAATATTGTAATCTGAGAGTTAGTCTGCACAGAATTATTATATACTAAGAGTCAGATATTTTATTTTTTAGTTGAATTTGTTTCAGTTGTAGTTAAGGAGACTCACAGCTGTGCAAGGATAGGTGCTAAATCTACTTTGCCTAAAGAAATTTTATTTTTACTTTGGAAAACCCCAGTTGAATTTTTAAATTACTTTGCAAGTTCACAGGCTGCATTTGTCAGTCTAATGCCTGCAGTGCTTTGCAGAGAAGTCTGTTTCTTGTGTCAGTTTCCTGCAATTGCCATCTCATCTCTTTTAGCACCACCTAAGCACTTGATATTAACTATAACAAGTAAAGTAGTAGCTGTAGCTGCACTTCACCCCTATTGTACTTCATAATGGCTCACTTTACCTAGAAGAACCCTCCAAAGCTTTCACATGGAAAAATTTAGGTTAAATGGTTAAAAAAAAAAAAAAAAGAAAAAAAAAGAAAACAACCCTGGAGTGCTCCTCTGATATTTTTGCATGCTAGTAGCTTTGACTACATCTCTGTCTTGTCTGCAGAAGTTATCTGAGGTGAGGTACTCAAAACTGCTGTTAAGACTGCATATTCATATTTGTAGGGCTGTGCAGATTTAAATGAACTTATCAACATCTGTATCAGCTGGGAAAATATTCTTTTATTACCATCAATATTTCACAGCTGGCTGAGGTGAAGTCAGAGATGCTAAGACTTGCATTTCTAGCACACCTGTCTGAAGTTGCAGAACGAGATGCACAATCAGAATTTTTAACAACCTTATATATAAATGCCAAAATATTCAGTGCTGACATTCTGTATCTCCCCTAATTTCAACAAGCATTTGGATAGCGTCTGTGAGATGAAGGGCTGCGTCTGCATCTGGCATAAGTTATAAATAATAAAAATACATTTGCAAGGCCTATTAGAAATGCTCAAGAAATGTCCCAAATCCCTTTCTAAATAAGAAAAATAAAGTCATAGTATTAAAACTTTTTAAAGAAACACAAATGTTCCAATGAAAAAGTTTTCTAGAAAATTTTTTATTCTCTGAGATAGGATTACTCTGCGGGAAAACCACCTTTGTAAATCCAAGACTCCCCCCCCATCTCAACTTGGGGAGATCTCAGGTCAAGTTCCTCATCTGAACCATTGCCTTATCCTACTAAACTGCTAAGCTTCTTTTTAATATGCCTATTGTTTTATTTTCTCCTCTCCCCCTTGAAAAAGGAAAAAAAAAAAAAAAAAAAAAAAAAAAAAAAAGGAAGAAAGATCTCATATTCTTTCTGCACTGGAATGAAAACAAATTTTGAAACCGCAACATTTTTCACAAAACAGAATTCTTGTTTTCTGGCCAGCCCTATTACTTATTATTATTGACCTTTCAGAGACTCCAGTTTGAAATTTTTAGCTAAGTTTCAGAGGGAATCAGTGCCAGAGCTGCAGTCAGCTCTTCAAAATCCCCAACTTCCTATTCTGCTGTCTCTCTCACACCAAAGACGACTCCCCTGGCCAGAAACAGTTCAGGAAGAAAAAAACCACTCATGATCTTCACCCTTGCAAAGAAAACCATCTGAGTTTTGCATTTGGGCAGCAAGAACTTCTTCTGTCCTTTCCCATAATAACCTGCTCAGATATTTTTTAAACAGCTGTAGCCGATGCCGTCCTCAATAAAGTAAATGAAAGAGAGGAAAAACACACACACCACGGCACATTTGACAGTCAGACACCTAGAAGAAAAGTTGGTTCAGGCCCCAGGGGACACAACATCAGTGCTCTGCTGCTTGAAACTCCCCACTCTGACTAGAGTTGGAAAGCATCATGTTTTTTACACCTTCTCTCAGAAAAGCTCCCCTGAGGCAGATGCTGCTGTGATTAACATTAGGGAAGCTCAGGATGAGCATGGCATCATTGTGATGTCATTTCTCCTGTCCCTGGGGCACCTGGGAAGCAGAATTTCCACATGCACTCCAGCACCCCCAAGCACCTTCTCCGGCGTGTTATAAGGCACTGGTGCTTTTAAAGCCTGTCTCTCGTCCTCTCACATCCGCAAGGTTGGCGTGAGCATCCTAGCCTGATTTACACTCCCCGTTTTATTAGCACACGGGGCTGGGACATACCCTCTGGCAGACGTATGGAATGTAAGTGACTGTGTTACTTGGCAAAAGAAAATGTCTCTGAGAAGCTAAAGATCTGAGGGTTTTGCATAAAGCACTCTTTCCCCCCACGAAGAAAGGTCAGAATTGAAGCTTTTGGACTAGTCTAACATGTTTCCCAGATCTGTTTGACATGCAGTCCTGTTCCCATCTTGCTAACCACTAGTTGTCCTCCACCTCATGCTTTGTTGGAAGTTTGAGAACATCCTGTGCATGTACACATAGCTAGAAAGATGCTGAAACCTTCAAAATAGTCTGTTGACTTGGAAAGGAATAGGGCAGGCAGCGCTTTATTTCTTGGATCCTCTCCATAATGAGCCTTTGATTAAAATGTTCTTGGCACCTCCCTTTTATTCCATCCAACAAATAAAGTCTCTTTGAAAAACTGTAGTTTTCCTGTATCAAAACTCAACATCTTTTAGAGAAAACTTTGCTTGGTCCAACAAAATAGGTCAGGATAATGAAGCACAACAAGGATTGAGTGAACGGTGAAGTTAGGGGTCGTGTCCATTTCTGATGCAATGCAATTACCTGTACCAACAGTCATGGGCTAAATTCAATGCCTTAAAACATATAGGACTAGATCACTTTTGGGCAAGAGCCCAGAAAATTTCTGCCCTGCAGACTGAAAGCAAAATTGGAGCATGATCTTGTTCTTACTGCATACGCCTAAGCATCCGGTGAAAAATGCTTGGGGGCCTCTTGAGCTGGCCCTGGGGAAGATAGACCTGGTGGGTTTTTTAGAACTTTTAAGGGAAGTATTTTGTGAACAACAACAAGAAAAACACCAACGAGAAAACATGCCTGCAGACACTCTCAAGGAAACGGAGTCTTGGACATTGTAACCAAATACAGATCCCGTGTACATGACCAGAACTCCACTACTGTCCATCATTTACCTTGGGTCTCTGTAGCATCCTTGCATGTAAATGTGGGGCTCAAGAGCTCGGTGGTTTTAAGAGAGTTGTCACTTCTGTAAATTACATTGTCCTTAAGAGAGATTTCTTCTTTCTAACAGTGGCTTCCATACCAAATGACTACTTTTGCTGTGTAATGCTTTTTAGTCAACTCAGAGAAGACACTACATGTCTGGCTTATATTTGGCATCTCCTTCTTGCAAAAGAAAGGTAATTCCCTGTGACTCACCATAGCTGTTTAGAAAATACAAAACATTTCAGTGAGCAATGGTCTGTTAAAATGACTTATCCTCTGCGGGATAGCTTTTCCATAAAGAGAAGGTGGCCACTGGAGAGAAAAAGTAGGAGGAGAGGTGCTGAGCATTGTCAGATGTTGAAACCACAAGCTGGTTATAAATCACAGAGATATCCTTGGCTGTGATGAGGCTTGGACTCAGAACAATTCCCAACAAGGGGTTCTAGATGCATGTTATTTCAGGATCTTATCTTGATGAATGGATGATGGCACTTCAGTGGATAAATATTGCATTAGCCATTCTGCACTTTTACTGCTAATTGGCTGTAGGGTGAAGACAAATTGTCTCCTTTCCCCTCTGAACAGTGTCAAGATTAAACAGTGAAAGGACATGGAAAGAATAATTGCTTAAGGCTCTGGCGTGATGTTTTCTCCTGTACAAACATACAATTAGGCTGTCTTAACCTCCCAATGTAGCAATAAACACCACTTCACAAACTAATTTACAGGCAAAAGTCAGAGACAGGGCTGGAGCTGTGCTCTGCAAGGCGAGGGCCCTGTCATTCAGCCAAAGGGGCAGTTCCACTAATTTAAGCCAGCAAAAATCTTTGTATGCTTTCCTCCAACTCAAATGAGACTGAAATAAAGTCTATACATTTGAATCATTGAACAAACTAGCTAATAAAAACTGCTTTTCTGGCTGGTCATAAAAAAAAGAATGTAATTGGTCATACTCAAGAAACTACTCAGAACAGAGAAGCAAGGGGAGCAAGGTCTTAATAATATTGACTTTTCTAACACTTTGACATTTTCCTGCCTCCATCACTATCTGACAGTCAGTAACACATATGGACAGGAACTGCCAGCACACATTTCTTCAGCCAGGCTGATAGAAGGCCCAGGCTTGCACGAGAGACACTGCACTTTTCATGCAACCCACACTGCCTTCCTGTCTCTGAGGAGTCATTTGAACCATATTCAGTGCTCTATCTGCAAAGACAGGACCAGCTTTGATTTCCTAAATGCAAAGAGCAGTACAAACTGTGAAATATGAATGGACAGACTTTGGAATGGGTTCAGAAGGAAAGCTACCCCAGATACTGTCCAGATTGGATGGGGTCCCACATCCATCCCTGTGTCACACCGGGCACCTCTTGCAGCTGCAGGCACTGCCTTGACTCTGTGGCCACTGAGCCACATACAACTCAGTTAAGGACAAAATTCTGGAGATCTTAGAAGTTTCCTGGATCTTAAAGCTTCCTGCTCCATTTTACCTGACTTAGGTGAAAAGAAGCCCAAAGTCACCACAGCCTGAGTGAGCTGCTCCAGTCTCCCATGTAAACCTGGTGTTGAGACACAGGCATTGCCTAAAACCCAGTGAATTCAGATTGAAACAACAAAGTTGGATTATCTAGCCAGAGTTAGGAATGTACTTTATTTGGCAATGCTGGACCATCTTTGCTAGATCAAATCTATGCTAGATCAAGAAATCCACCATGTAAACTTTGAAGTTATACATAATCCCACTTGTTATCTGAGCTCAGATTCTCTGTGAACATGACTGGAATCATAGTGTCACTGGTTACACTGGAAAGAATCCAATGCATCAATTCCTTTGGATTCTGACTTGAGTGTGTTCTAGTTTCAGGTTTTGGTCCCTGTCTCAGGAGCTACCCTCATCCCCACTGCATCTCCATGCTTGGACTTTGCCAAGATCCCAGGTGGAGCTGAGGCTCTTCTCCAATCACCTCTGGGTCATAACAGACTTCTGGGATGAATGTGGTATGGGGGGGAAAGATGAGCATCCCCTTCCCAGAATGGGTATTTCTGGCCACTAACATTCATTTTCCAGGATCCCCTAAGCGGGGAAGAACCAAAGGAACCTTCACTTCCTGTGAAGTTGGAAAAGTGTCTGGACTCAGCTCTCTAGATCTTAGGTTCCCTCTTTGGAAGAAACGAATCATAGACTGTATAAAGAAGCAACACAAAAATATTCCCTTCCTCAAGGGAATCTGCTCACTCATTAGGCAATGTGCATCCCATGTTATTCACCACATTCATCACTGACTATTCACTCCAGCATCATCTCTTTTTTCATAAACTCAGCCTGCACGATAGGTGTTCTCACTTTCCATGGCAAGTCAGGACAATCGATAGCTTTGCTATTTGCAAAGCCATAAAGTACTGACCTTTGTCAGCTCTCTTTGTGTCAGCTTCACAAAAGCAGGGAAGCTTTATTTCTTTCATTTATTTCCTCACATAAGCTGTCAATATGGCTCACTGTCCATTGTCTTTTCTAATGTGTCCCCTAAGGGTAAATATGACTCCAGATAAAAAGAACATTTTGCTGAGGCTCCTAACCAGCCCTTTCTGTAAGGCTGTGCCTGGTTTTGTCAAAAACAGTATCACTTTATTTGGTAAAGTATCTTTGAAAGGCAGCAGCAGTGCTGTATTTTCAAAGGTGAGCCAGCTCTAGCTGTGCCACTGAGAGATTACAGTCTTTCCATTCTTCCACAGCCTCCAACAGTATAACAAATAATAAGGTCACCAGAGGGTATGCAGCTTAGTGTGTTAAAAAAAAAAAAAAAAAAAAAAAAAACCCTAATCAGATATCTTTATTTCCCATAAACACTTACAGCTGCAGCTTCTCTGCCAAAAATAAAGGGTGGTTTTTCCAATGGGGTTGCTAAATTCAGCATCTCACTGGGAAATTTCAATGGAAAGGAAAAAAAAAAAAAAAAAGAGCATATGACTAATCCCAGGCAAATCCCAGGAGGAGTGAAAGACTTATCTCAAAATAAAAACTACCTGTGCTGCTCTGAATTGGGGTTTTACCATTGGGTAAGCAAGCACCCATCCAGCAGCAAAGACATAACCTAAGAACAAATTTGTTTCCAAGAATTATAAAACTGATGCAGAAATCTTTTTCTCTGAAATGCGAGTAAAGGTTGTAGGTGATGTTGCATCATCAAGGTGGGACAGACTAACTTACTGGTTTTTTCTTTTAAAGACACCTCACATATTCTGGAAATTACTGTTCATCATCGGGTTCCTGGGACTACAGAGGTTGACCCAAATCACTCTTGTGAGGGATTTCAAGCTTCCATCTCAGACATGTATTTTCTGTCTTTTCTCATAGCAAAAGCCTCCTGGAAGAGTCTGTGTGAAAGGAGTACTTCAGTTCTGCAGGTAAGCTATGAGAGGACACAGGCAGCAAGAGAGGGTTGAGAGCTGTATGACCTCTGGGAGGACAACCCAGTCACTCTTTTATCCCTGGTACAGGTGCTGGACATATGGTATTTCTGAAGAACAGAGCAATTTCTGGGAAACCACAAAGAGACTCAACTCCCCTGTCAGCCTCCTGCATCTATTTCCCCCCACCCAAGCATCAATCATCTGGATGAAGCCATAATGCAGTTGCCTATATAAAATCATTGACTTGGAGGGTCTTTAGATTCTTTGAGGTCCTATGCTGAGCTGCTGTGGGAGATCCAGTCACTCAGCTTCCACTGTCTTCCCAGGCTTTGTATCTGGGGGAACTGCATCTTATTCTGGGAATCTGATTTGCCTGGAAGCACGTGCCCTCAGTCCCAGCAGGGCTAGCAAGCTGTTCACAGCACACAGTTTCAAAAGCATATGGGCCAGAAGTCAATGAGACATTTTTCTTGAGTAATAAGACTGGGTTATCCAATATCAACATGCAGCTATTTCTGCAAATGTGTGACAACATGCCACAAACCTACAGAGCAGTCTTCCCAAGAAATGCCACCAATGCATTAGGCTGTCTGCCATGATATTCTGGGCTTATGAACAGCAGCAAGGCAGCCTGGGATCAACTCAAGAGCTGAAGCAAGAGCGGGGGTGTTCCTGCAAGAGGCGTTCTTCTCCAAATTAAAACCCTGATATTTTATGCTGTGGAAGTCAGTCTTGGAAAATTGAGGATTCATCAAGGTAAGGAACAATTTAACTGTTTAATTATGAGCCCTTTAATGTCTTTTCATAATCAGTTAATAAATACCTTAACAATAAAATTGAATTTAAGCTTTTAATAGGCTGTGTTGGATTGAACCTAAACAAAAGAATTAGCAGCTCCAGGCATTGTGCAATAACTTCTCACTGCTTGGTGCCAGGAGAAACAAAGCATTTCAAGTACATTTTTTTTGTACCTCACTATAATAAACGCTTGTAATATTCCCCAATTTCTGGAGTGTAAGATGCAGATCTTATTTATCACAGTATGTGACACATCTGGCACATGGATCAGGAAACAACTGTTTTACTTCATTTCTGTCATCACCTTCCAACAGATTTCTTTCACATTCCAATTTGGACGAGAGAACTTGGACTTTCTCTCCATAAGTTCTCCATTAACAGTTTCACAGCAACGAGCACTATTGGTTCGTTCTCCTTCCACAGCAATTAGTTACACCAAGCTGCATATTTTGACTTTTACTACAAGCGAACATGTAAAATCGCTGGTATTTACTCCTATCTGCTCCCAGCGCCTCGGAGGCAGGCAGAGCAGAGATGTTTGCTGACTGTCATTGCCTCTCTCCAGCGCCTCTTTCAAGTGGCATCGCTGCCTGGGTGCGCCTCGCCGCCGCTGTCACTGTTATGAGCGTGTGCTTTATTTACAGCAGGGTTTTAGTTGTGTCACCGGGTGCGTTCCCTGGCTGAAGGAAGCGCTCTGCCTTCTGCTCGAGCAGGGGCGGGCGTATCAAACTCGCCGAGATGGGAGCTTTGCAAGCTGCACAGACGACTGTGCACTAATAAAGCTTGAAAAGCTTGAATTACACTGGAACCCACAAAAATTTTCAAATTAAAATTCCATATTTAGAGGCCCCCTGTGGGCCGTGATTTTATTTAGTTTAATCCCCTCTTGAGGCCAATTAGGTAGACACTCTTCTGCACATGCACACACTAGCACAAAAAAATAAATATATAAGACTAGTTAAAAAGGAGAGGGTAGTATATCACTCATCCATTCAAAGACTGAAATTCTTTTCCCTTCTGTTGTCCCTGAAAATAGCATGGCTTTCACAAATCAATAAAAGTACATGCAAACAGTACTAATTTTTTATTTCTAGGCTGTGCTTTAACTTTCCCTTGCTTCTTTCTGCAACATCTAGTAAATTTTCACTGTCGCATACTGTTTCACCAAATGTATAATAAATGCAAAACCTCCAGTGTTACTGGCAGAGAAGGGCTGGATGCCTTGTTTCTTAGCCTGGGAAGTAAAGAGGTGCTGTGAAAATAAATTCCTCGGGCAACTGATTGAAATTTATCATCACTGCATAAAGTGCATGCAGAGGGTGGGATAAGGATGCACTCCCCTCTCCCTAGCTGAATCCCATTAAGTGCAATAGGTTCATTCCAGCAGGAAGCCCAAAGAAAATCTGACTGCATATGCACAGATTGAACTTGCACATCCCCACAATTTTTTAGGGTTTTTTAGGTACAAACAAAAAGTTGGGAAGGATCCAGCTTTCTCACTGTCACTCTTTGCATCTGAGGTGCAAACTTCGTCTTCTTTGTACCAAGTGGCAGACACCACATGCCCCATGTGAAAAAGGAGTTAATAAAATGCATGCGGAAAGTATAAAAGAAGGTCAGAGGTGATGTTTAGGTAATGAGGACTTCTCCAAGTGGGGAAAACAAAAGAACAAAGTTGTTATAACTGTTACAGCTGTCTACAGCGAGGGAAAATAGGTTCAGAGTCCAAAATTATAAATTCTTTGATCTTTGTCAGATATTTAGCAACAAAAGCACCTTTCCTGAAGGTAACACACTTTTGTTGAAGTGCTTACAGGAGAAGGTCTGTCCTGCCTGGATTGAAACAGCCATTACAGTGTGCTCTGGATTGAGCAGCCTCCTGGCATGGGTGGGGGGCTCAGGGCAGAGGCAGCATGGGGGTCTGCAGAGTATCTCCTGGCATATTTTGGGAACAAACATGAGCTATAGCTAGGAGCTGCTGGCTTCCACCATGCTACAGGGAAGCAACCCCTGATATGGAAAAGGAAAAGCCAGTTTGTGAAATTCAGCAGCTCAACTAAATTTTCAGGATAAGCACCTTTCTGATTATCCAAGGAAGTGCATGAAGTCTGTGCTTAGATACAGTGCTTTAAATCTTTGAGAGCAGTATAATGAAAGCAAGAGTTAAGGAAACGTGCCTGAAATAAATGCAATTTTATGGCACTTGAAATGAGATTAGGGAAGAAATTCTATTTTGTTTTACTGGAGTTCTCATCCTGTGCTCATTGCTATGACATTGGAGCAGCATTTTGCTGCTCTCACATGTTGATTATTCTCTCATCTGCCACACAGGGGCAATGCATCTGCAACAACTGTCATGTCTAGGGAGGCTCACACTTTGTCTTTTTAGAGAGATTGCACAGAGGCATGGAGGCGAGCATTTCTGCCTTCATGCTTGGTCTGGGATTTATGTTTGAGAAAGTCAAGTGCAAAAAAAAAAATCTTATTAAACAATCAAAAAACCAAACCCAAGCAAACAAAAACAAACAAACAAAAGGAAAAAAAAAAAAGAAAACTACCCAAACACAAGAAAATTCAACCTTTTCTTCCAGACCAAGGCTAAAGCTGCACGGGAGAATCCTTATTCAATATATACATTGGGTAAAAACACCTCACCTAAAGGGTATAATCTATAAAGAATAAAGTTGTCATAACTTTGCAGCAGATACTTTAAAGCATTCAACAGACATATGTAGAAAATGTATATACCATCTCTAGATGTGATTCAAAATCTGGGAAAATATGTCTCTTAGGCTCAAACTGAAGGAAGAAATTTTGCTGCAAAAAATGGCATTTGGGAACTCAGTCGCTGTAGTGCAGCACAATTTTACCCTGGTCTTTCAGGATCCATCTCTGTAGAGTGCAACAAGGAGGAGAAGAGGGTGGAAAAGTCTAACATGCTCCCCACACACATACACCTCAAACCAGAGACAAAATCATGGACTGAATTGTCAGTCTTCTCCTTTTCCCACATCTGCCTCCCATCAGACACCTTCATGTGCACAGGGTTGTGTCTGGGCTAGTCCCCAAGCTCAGTTTGTGGGCTTATAGAGGTAGATGCTGCTGTAGTGACATGAGTCAACAAAGGTCACTATACCTGCACCAGATGAAGAGGTTTCTTCAGATACTTGAGAGGAATTACACATCCCCTGTCTTTGTATTTCTCTCTATAGGCATAAAGCACACAAAATATCAGGAGCATTAAACCAATCCAGCCCAATTTCATGGCAACAATACAATTTTATTTTATTAAAAAACACAGCAGACCTCACCCTGCCTGTTAGGGCTGCATAAACTCAAGAGTTGCAATTTACAGCCAAACATTGTGCTGGTGTGAAGGTCTGCGAGGGTGCCTGGAGCACTGCATGGGCACAGAGCTGTCACCCTTCTTGTGCTAATGGCAAGACTGGAACACTCAGCTTATTTGCCTGATGTTTTCTGAAGGGCACCTAATGATGACGGCAAAAGCACTCTGTAGGACAAATAACTAAAAAAGAGGTTCCATCTGTAATTTAGGGAGGCAGATATTTATTTTGTTCCACAGACAATGCACGCACTAAGTCCTTACCCATCCCCCTGCCATCGAGCAATGAGCAGGAAGCTGCATGCTGAAATTCATTGAGTTTCCTCTACCCTGCATGTGTTATTCCCCTGTAGGGGAGAATGGGGCCCTTTATACCTCCATAGCTCTGGGCTCTTTGAGTAATGAAGGGAACACATTTATTGGTACAAGGCTTGGTGTTTATTGATGCTACCCATTTTTCACCAGATTTAGCACTCTGTGGGGAAGGCACATGGACTTTCCAAAACACATTTTATAATCAAGCCATTTCAAGGTTTATGTGGTATAATACGTTTAACTGTTAAATTGTAAATAAAAGTCACTGCCCAATACTAATCTTCCTTCAAGACATTATAGTCTGCTACATCTTTAATTATCTGATTTATAAGCAACCCTGTTCGCATGTGTTACGTGCACGTGTTATTTGTCTGACAGATGTAGCATGTGAAATTGTCCTTCCAGGAGAGGTTGTGAGCTTAACATGCCTCCACCTCACTGTCCTGAAAAAGGGATGCCCTCGGCTGCAGGGGTGTGCTGTGTCCCCAAGCCCTCACCAGCATGTCCCCATGCCCTCTCAAGGAAACCCCAGAGGACAGGGGATCTACACCCAGAGAGCAGCCAGGAGTACAACAGCACAGCTGCGGGTACACAGGGGAAAGGTGTTCCAGGAGGCAAAACCACATGAGTGGGCACGAGAGCATAGGCACCCCTCCCTGCACCAGACCATTCCCAGACCGTATTCCTGATATCAATCACTGGGGAATCACCTTGCTGTGTTCAAAAGTCTTGTGCTGTAGTCTAACAGAGGAGACCCTGCTGCCCGTGGCCTGACAGGGAGCCCCCCCACCCCGCACACCCAGCAGAGCTCCCCGTCTCTCCTTGAGGTGCAGAGGGCTCCATTCCATCCAATGAGAAGTATTAACCATTTCCAAAATCCCATGTCCAGTATTGATTTAGCAGTCTGACCCTGGAAAACACTGCTAGCCCAAGGAAGGCTTACAGGAGTTATTGCTCTGCTCTCATCTGCTTTTTTGCCTGCCAGCTTAGCACTGGTAGTTCAAAGACAGACAAGTACTCCAACTATTTATGTAATGTATATTTATTTGCTACCAAAAAGCAAACCCTCTAACAAAGGAATAAATTACCAAAAAAATACCATCTCAAATTAAGGCTGAGAAACAGGTATCCCATCAGTTTTAGCTAGTAAATCCAAAATCCCCAAAGATGATGAAATAGTTCTTTTTTTCTGACAGCACACCCAGATCAAACACTTCTCATGCCAAGACAGAAATCCACAGCGGGAAGCTCTCCTTTGCAGAGATTAATTTGCTATCTGGTATTGATGTGCTACTTAATTTATTGATCCACAGAGGAATGAGAACCTGAAGGCAGTACAAACTTCATTTGGCACAACTTCTTTTGAAGAAAAGGGATTTAGCTCCTCTACTTTCTTGTAACTATTTCTGAAAATGGGCATCCGTGTCAGGTTCTCACTGCATTGTCATGGTATAAATAATTCCAGGTCAATTTAAACCTGACAGCTTGTCAATAGGTTTGCAGAATAGGCCTTACGCTCCAGCCTGTTCCTGTTCAGCACTTTGTAAGTTCAAAATCTACAGATGTTAAATTAAACAAATAAAATAGCTTTCTTGTAAACATGGTCTGTAGTCTTCATTCTTACTTTTAAAATCAAGCCCCCAACCAATTTAATGAAAAGTTGTTAAGGGGACAAGCCTTCTAAGACAGATAGAAAATGAGTNTTTTTTTTTTTTCCATTTTAGTGTTGTTCAGAGGTTACAAATCCATGCATGTGAAGCTTACAGCACAAAACAAAGGATCCTGTAAAATGAGGAAAAGTATTCTCTAAAGCAGTTGAAGGTGTGTGAGGATAGAGAATGGAGATTTCCACTAGGGTGATGTCCTCTACAACATTCATAGAGAGCTCAGTCTCATGCTGTTATTTAGGGTATTGTGTTTTCCCCTAACCACCCAGACTGCATTGACATCTGTCCTTTTCTCATCTGGGTGCAAGGGCAGGTGCAACAATAAGAGTTGTCTCCCCTAGGACTGATTAACCCCTTGGTAAGAAGAGAACTCAAGATATCAACACTCTTTTCTCATTGCAGGAACTGGATGTCAGTAGTATCAAGGGATACATCAATAAGATCAAGGGATATATCCTATGCCATCTCCTATCTTCTTACCTTCATCCAGGTAAAAGGGACTAGACTCCAGCCTGGTTGAAAAACTCATACCACCACAGGAGCCTGGCTATCACCCAAGCATGATCTCTTAATTTGCAAGATCACAGCAGGGAACTCACCCTCACAGAAGTTATGGAGCTTTCAAAGGCAAAGATCTCTGCAGCTTTCATTTTTCCCTCTGCTCAGTGACTGTGCAAGTGGTGGCCATCTGGCCTCGAAACAATGCTGCTGTAGAAAAGCAACCTGTAAACAGCATATTATGTTTCTTGCAAACTGAAATGCAACAAACAGAAGATGCAATTCAATACAGAACTCAGCAGCAGATGGACAGCCCAGAACATGGATACTGTAATATAATCCTTTGTATTGTTGACATCACAAAGATATGCTTTGATCTTGTACAGGTTGGTACCTCTACACATTCAGAAAGTCAGTAATCTTGGGTGCTGGGCAGAGGCATCACTCCTACTCCTGCATGCCTGAAATCTCTGGATGGTGAGGACTCAGAGAGAAGGAAGCCAAGGAGAAATCTCACAATCATATGAACTAATGACTCCCATTTACCTCTTTTCTGACAGCAGTATATTAAACCTCTGACCACAAACAAAGCCTAAGAATTTTTTTTTTAATTGTCCACCCTCCTCTTGTTCTCCAATTATCATTATTAATTGGAAGTCCAACATATGTTTGCATTAAAATCTATCAGGAAATGGTATCATCTCCACCCATCTTCAGTGGGATTTTATGACTATTTATCGCCGTGATTCTGCTCCCATTTCAGTGAGAGGTAGTTTTTCATTTACTTGAGCAGGACAATGCTAGGTCTATACTGAGAGTTTTGAGGGAAGAAAAAAAATAGCTGATTAAAACAGGCTCCAGACAATAATAGTATCACTTTCTTATATTCAGAGCAGTAAAGCAAATATAAAACAAGCAACAAAAAACTGACAAATAAAAGGGAGTTCATTCTAAGTTCAGTTCATTAAGAGTTACAGTTTGATACTGTTGATTTCCCCTGAGTTCAACAAAGACAAAAACAACAACAAACAACCATAGCTATCCTTTTCCAAAATATATTAATGGAGAAAGGTAATAATGAGATCTGACTCTGTCTAATCAGTGAATAGCCCCAGCAATACAACTTCATCTCCTGAAGTCATCAAGCTGCTGACAATCATATTACACATAAAACTTCACGATGCTGCAGTGATAAAAACCACCTTTGAGGTTCTCAAGGACAAGAGATTATCATCACACACATGCTTAGCACAGTGAGGAGTGGTTACTGTCTGAGATCAAATTTCCTACATGGAAATTCCTATGTGCAAGAAGAGGCTCGGAGTTCCTGCTGTACTCCATGGAGCTCCTAGTGCAGTTGGAGAAGCCTCAGCAATGATTAATCTCATCCTTATCCTGGTACTGAAAGATCAGTCCCATTGTCTAATGTAGCTGTCTGGAATTATTGGGACACTGCATGGTATCCAAGACACCCCCCTGGGGCTGGCAGATGGGACATGGGACCCTGGGGATAACCATGTCTGTCTTAAGCAGAATCTGGAAGCTGACAGGATGTCTGTGGGCAGTACAAACACCACTAAGAGCCTAAACTTAACCAACAGACGCCCTTTATTGGCCCCCATGAGGACACCTAACTGTAAATGATCAAGTTATGGCGTCTTATTCTTGGACTTTATTCCTCCAAAGTCAGATGGAAACACCACAGGTCAAAAAGTAAATAATCCTAGCAATACCCTGTTTCTGAATGCATAGTAATTGGTCCTTCCCTTTACCAGGCTATAGGTAAACATGTAAAATAATCCAGATGCTATGGAATATGCAGCCACCTTGCTGAGTATCTTGTCCCAGTCACAAAAAAGCCTCAACAGACCCAGCTCTTCACAATCTGCAATAAGTGCTTATTATTTGGGGAGTAAAAAGAAATTGATATAACAGAAAAAAATTTATATACTTTAAAAAAAACCCAAAAAACTCCTGTTTCAGCAAAAATCTTTGATCCTGTCTACTTCTATCAGCACTGAATCTACCTCATGCCTCTGACCACACATTCTTAATACCTTAGTGAAAAGAGCAGAATGTCTCTGTTCACTTTCCAAAATATCAACATGAACATAATCTATGGGCACTTTTGGTGGCAGATGACAAATACGATTTGGGCTTATTTGGGAAAATTACTCTTGCTCCTACCATCACTGTTCCCTTCAGACCAAATTGGAACTAGATTGCAGAGATACTTCTGCCACTCCTGGTCCACACACAAATGAAGGACTAGCACTAACAGCACTAACACTGAAGAATATGTTGGATTTTAGGATAAAAGCTGTGGGTATCCATAGGGTTTGAAATATACCATTGTGAATAGTACAGCAAATAGTCAACAGAACCCACCTTTGGCACATGAAGCCCTTGAGGGGGCAAGTAGTTGAAGGGTGGGATGTGTTTCTGAGAGGTGTCACATAGGCTTTACCTGACATTCTCAGCTCCAGGTACCTGGTTTTGGCTTCACTCAAAGGCTTAGGGATGCCTTTTGTGTTCCATATTCATGTACACACACAAGAGCCTGACACAATACTGAAACAAGAATTAAAATACAAGGCTGTCTCAAGGAACACAATGAGGATTACTAGACAAAAGATGTCAATATGTTTGAAAAAGTTTGAAAAACCCACACTTGGAGAAAATACATGTCTGACATAAACAGTTCATCTAAAATATACCATGAGCCAGTACTAAAGGACAATTAATGAAACGTGCAAGATTTCTTTCCTAGAAATGGAAGATTATCTCAAAAGAAATATCAACATGCATGGCAAAAATTTTGTAAATCTAGCAAGCATATATTGCATTGCAGAAGACAAAGACTATCTGCAAAGTAGACCTATTCATCCTTAAATTTAACCACTAGCCTAAGCAACCCATGCAGAATCAGATGTAAATTTAGTGTTGGTATGGATGACATGAGTGAAATATATTCACAGGTGACATCTTGGAAATACTCTTCCATGAACTAAAATTTAATGTGTTATGGAGAATAAAGTACTTTGCACTTTAGCAGCCTGATCCAAGCCCTGAAGACAAAAGAAATATTCCCATTCACTTGTGTGGATGCTGGACCGGAGTGATACAGAGAAAATAACAGACCATATGTTTCTGATTCCACTGGTGAAGTGGTGTAGTGAAGAGGTGAAGAACAGACACTTCTTTGACTAAGGAAGTACTAGGACTCTCAAAGAGAGCAATTCCTGATTTACTCGATTCTGTGAGGAGAGTGTGACCTGCCCTTGAGTACATGCTTTCTTAACTCCTTAACACATGGCAGTAAGTAAATCCTGCAGGAAAGCTGCTGAACTTGCACATGCAGTAACTTCTAAAGTAAACTACATGGCTGCCAAAAAGTGTATGAGAAGTCAGAAATAACTTACAATATGGCAGGTGTTACAGTGCAATAAGGGCATATCTTAGGTACATTATAAAACACAGACTGAAGTGGTTCCAGGATCTAAGAGTTATTACGATATGGACTCTGTGGTTGCTATTTAGATTAAATTCCTCCTACCATGTCTTCAAACCAATTTTTTTTCCTCCTTATTTGCTCTATTCACCACATTTACGTGCCACCATCTTGGATTTCCTTCTCACTAAAGGAAATCCCCATTTCTCAGCACAAAACCTGAAAAGCTTTCAGTCTTAGAAGGAGCTGCTGAGCCTACATCCTACAGCCAGGTAACCTAAGCCGCGTGGAAATACAAACTGTTCACAACCTTCAAGACCTTCACAGTGGGCCAAGCTCAGGACCTAAGCCAGCACCATTAATACCTCAGCAGACAGCACCAGTTAGTGGGGAAGTAGAAAGTTAAGGAAGCGAGGAGCATTGCCAAAGCACCAAAGAATTTGTGTGCACGAAAACACCACTCTTGGAAAAGAGGTGTTCACATTGGTTCTGCACATGCTGGTACCTCCATGACAATGCTGATCCAGGAGGTGCTGACTTTGTCCTGCCAGCAGGATGCTGCCTCCCACTTAACCAGATGGGTCTCCAGTGGGATTCTGCCCCTGTCTAAGGAGCCTTGTTTCCCAGCCCACCACGGAATCACTCCTGTGCAGCAGTGCAGGCTGCACCAAGTTGGCATGCCTCAGTAGCTGTGGAAAGCACATCTCTAGGTAGGGCATATGCTCCGCAATCCCAAAATCCAGGATTTGGGGGAACTCTTGGGTCAATTCAGGGGGACTCCACAGCTCTAAGAATCTGACTTTTTGGACTTTTTGAATAATCTAGCACTAGATCTTACAAAACTGGCAGTATTCATGAGAGTATAAATTAGGACTCCAGAAATAATTCCTCCAAGAAATAAACCCAAACCTTTCATCAAGCCAAGGCTCCATCCTGCAATATAGCAAAATAAGAAGAAATTTGGAAAGAGTTGCAGGCAGGATTTTGCTTCACAGGAGGAAATCCAAGATGGTGACTGAAAAGTGACAAATTCCTGCTTGTGCTGTTTAATTTCTACTGAACGAAATGAGGCTGTTTAACGAGCCTGGCATTAATATTAAGTGGCCTCTTGCACCCAGATGGCCTCATGTTTTTTGGATCAGGTGTCATGAGAAATGCTCTTCAGTTTCTGCAGAAGGTAGTAGGAATATGGAGTGATAAAGCAAAAGTTTTCTTTTTAAACACGAAACTAATGTCCAATTTATAGTTTTTGCAGGTTTTGTTTTTTTTTTTTTTCACTTGTTGATAGCAAAACTGTAGCCCTTACTCAGATTGCAGGTTTGTTGCTTTGGCTTGTGTTATTCCTCAAGGAAGCAGAACTGTTTCCCCTCCCACCACACCCCTAAATGAATGTAAGGTGGTTACTTCACAGGGCTTGTTTGTTGAGGAAGGCTGTTTATTAATGCCACAAAGGTTGTCATTCCTTCCATGGTTGTCATTCCTTCCATGGTCATTCCTTCCTTTTTCCTCCTCCTTGCTGGAGATTATTCCTTACTGGCACTTTTCTTCTGTCAGAGATCTGTTCTGTTTGGCCTCTCCTCACATTTTTTTTCACATTGCAGTGCAGCACATCACATAACAGCTGAACCACAGAGCAGAGACACAACTAGCACTGGAGGGTGGCTCCTTTCTCACCCAGCATTTCAGCTACATTTGGCTTGTGATCAGTAGTCCTTGACTCCTTAACAGAAAGATGGACTCTCTTATGCTCCTTCTGCCCTACCCCCCTTTTTAAAATCCTCCACTCTGCCAAAAAAAACCCCCAGACTTTGAAAGGTATTTGGAAGTTTTTGATTTCAACATTTCTAAAGGTGTCGGGCTGGGACTTTCCCCAAAAATAGCAATAGTTAAGTTAACTAGCTATCATGTTTTAAATGTTTGTTATATTTTTAAGAGGTTTTTTCCTTTCTTCTGAAATGTGCCAGAAACATGGGCTATCTGTTCTATGAAGTGGTTCCCCTCACTTTAATTATCCTGGTTTTAGTAGGAACAGTGATTTAGGAAGACAGTGGAGACAGATCAAATAGTAAGCACAAATCAGGGACAATTTCCTTGTTCTTCCCTGAAAAAAAGGTCAGGTTTTTTTTTTTCCCAACTTTCTATAATGAATAGCTAAAAGAATTCTAAGTCACATTCCAGCTGGGCAACAGATATATCTCAAAGTGTGACAACCTGCTCAACCTAGTGGGACTTTATCTTTTAGTTAGACACTAAAAGACAAGTGTTTGCCCTGTGCCTGCAAGCAGCTGTGTACAGATGGTGATGCACTGAACTCACCCAGGAGACTTTGAACTGCAAAGAAAACAGTAAATCCATTTGGGAGTATATACACTTTCCTTTTTTTTTTCTTTAAATTCCTTCTAATTTTCACTCATCCTGGGAAATTTTTGCCCTTAGTGAGCTTCACAAGCCAAATCAGGCAAGCAGGACACTGCTTATTTTTCAACTCCAAGTGATGAAGGGTGGAGAAAGGATTTGTCATCGCACTAAGTTCTGGGAAGGCTTTGGGTCCCAAACATTGTAGTCAGTGGAGTAGATGGCAACTCCCATCTCAAATTGCAGGTATGTGAAAGCACTCTTTGGAAAAGCTTTTTTCTCTCTCCATGACTTTGGAAAGAACCCAGGTGATGAAGACAGATATAGATAGACAACAGCTGTAGGAAAGAAAAAGCCTCTTTTTTGCTTTTTTAAAATCAGTCATTGCTGTACAGAGGGAAAAGCTCATGCACACATATACACAGAGACATGCAGAGTCCCCACTGGGCAGAGAACAAGAATTACGTCCCGTGAAACACAAAAGATCTCTGTGTGGCCTGTAGTCAGACCAGTACTTAAATGTGCTACAAGTGCACAAAAAGTTATATGCTTTGCACAGCAAATATATAAATGCCTGCACAGCATCAGGTACATAACTCAGCTTTGTATTCATGCTACCACAGTGTTCTGAGGGTAAACTTGTGTCCTTGCACACCAGCCACATGCGTGTCAGGAAAATTGTGACTCAGTTTAGTTTGGTGCAACTTGCACTGAGCACATGTTTAGGGAATTATTGTAGGAGGAAGAGAGCCTTATATTCCAGGCTAAGGCTTGGATTATGTGTCATCTGATTTGGCAGTTCTGGGGCATTAACTAGCATAATGTATCAGGCTAGGTTAATAATCCACCACTTGGTTCTGCTTGAGCAGATCTGTGTGCCCAAACTAAGGATCAGCTGACAAACCTGGAGTCTCAGGGGAGAAGGATTAGTTGCTCTGTGATCAGCACTTAGTTGCGCTGTGATCAGGAAGGCACTTGCACCACGAGACGTTCAGACCTAATGCCTGAATCTGCTGCGAATCAGAAGCTACATCTGGAAAGCAGAAGTACAAGTCCAACTCTCCAGGGATGCCCATGGCAAAGAAAGCAGCCTTGGATGACAAAATGACAGATACTGGCAACTTGGATGAACTATTACCAGAATGGGAGAAAAACTTAAAGGATATAAAAATACCTGCTTTTTTTAACAAGATGCCCCAAGGGACTGGGAAGATTTTCCCTCACTCCAAACAAGTCGGCAATTACCTGGTAGGCAAAATGATCAACAAGGGCTCCTTTGCCAAGGTGATGGAGGGACTGCACATCCCCACAGGGGAGAAGGTAAGCTCATAAGAAGAGGGTAAAATGCACTAGGAATTGCAAGTAACCTCATACTAATTTACAGCAGAAAATTTCAAACAGTTTAATCTGAGAACAACAACCTACTCAGTAAATTATCCTCTGAACTTTATCTTCATAAATTAACCTCATAAATTCAGTTTATTGTTTTTATATAATCGATCACATGTGTGAATAAGTATTGAGTGCAACTATTTTCACAATTATAAAATATAGACAACAAGGATATCCTCCTGCTGAAAGAGGAAAGGATGCTGGCATAAAGGCGATTTCAAATCTGCTTTGTCTAATAATCTGCACTGAGCAATTAGTGCCATGCATTTTATGTTTAAAGTTACGGACAGGACTGAGTGAAAAGTCAACCATTCCAACAGCAAAAATTCAGATGGCAGGACAGAGACAGCATCAGTTATTTCCAACTCAGTTGGGTTAAAATAACGCACCAATAGACACAAGTGTGGAAAGTTGGGTTACTTTCAAGTGACTTTTTGAATTTTACTTTTCTTGTGGCTTCAGTGGCTAACTTGTCCGACTAGGTCCCCAAACTGCAAAGAGTCCAATCCCAGCTCATAATAGCTGGTATCTGAAATTGCTTTTAGACTAATTCTGAAGGGAGCACGTTAGAAAAAAAAGTGGTACATTTCAGATGCAGTTACAAGTCAAACATGAAGGGATTTTTTGCATTTCAGAATATTTCATATGTGCATCTTTATTAATGATGACAATGACAGTGACAGATATGACAGACTGCAGCCTTCCTGTTTTGGCCTTCAAGAGAAATAAAAAGCACATTCTTCCATCAGGAACATCTCCCTCTGTGATTCTGATTATCAGCACCACATCAGAAAAAAAAAAAAAGCCTTTCCCCCATGTCATCTTACTCCATATCCTCCTGACAACTAATCCTTGTTGCAAAGCTTGTTGCTAATTTGCGAACATCCTGCCATTTAGGTAGCCATAAAAGTCATTGACAAGAGGAAAGCCAAGCAGGATTACTATGTTTTTAAAAACATGAAGCGTGAGCCGCGGATACACCAGATGATTAAGCACCCCAACGTAGTTCAGCTATATGAGACCTTGGAGACAGACAACTCCTATTACATGGTGATGGAGCTGTGCCTCGGTGGGGACCTCCTGGACAGAATCTGTGACAGAAAGAGGCTGGTGGAACAGGAAGTAAGGAGATACACCAGGCAAATTCTGTCTGCAGTAGAGCACCTGCATTGCCAGGGGATTGTTCACAGGTAAGATGTTTCTCCTCTTTCAAACAGTAAGAAAAGGAAGTGTGCCAAAACATAGAGTACTCTTCTTCACCAAGAGCATTTTTTTGTTCTTCCATCATATAAATAGGGATTACAAAGAAGCCTACATTCTCTCAGCTCATATTAATAAAGCATTTTATTCTCAGTAGTGGTTAGTAGTGTTATGAGTTATTATGAGCTCCTTGGGCAGTAAAGTAGAAAAGATACCTGTCTCACAGACAAGAGCTGATGAGCACAACAAACCAATACTTTGCCACAATTATCTCAGAATTATTTAATGACAAATGTGTATCTAATTCAAATATTTCAGTGTGGCTATGTATATAAATATTGTTGTTCTTTGGATAGCCACAACACATTGAAATAACCACACGTCACAGAAATCCAAGGAATTATGGTCCTTGACTGCTTGTCAAGAGTACATGACCTGCAGATCTGGGTCTGTGACAGGCTGATGACTCTCCATGTTGGCTCTTGCATTACAAGGGCAGATCATGGCAGTCACTGCTAGACGAACCTTAGCAGTCCATGCAAGGAGAGCTGATCTTCCCCTCTCTCAGGATCTCAGCACATATGCCAAGAGAGGCAGAATAAGATTTCCATTTTAGCTGGAAGAATAGGCGAGATGCAGTTTTTCCCACCATTTTTCTGTTTTACTTAATGATTCACAGTCAATCAGATTCTGAATTTTAAATGGTAAATGTACTCACCAAGAAAGCCCACAGGACCTAAAAAGTAATCCAGTTGACTCCATCGTTACAGCAACCATGAAACAAATACGCTGTAAATGTGATGTCTCAGCATTTACAAGTGCTTTGTGACTCGAAATTCTTGCAATCCAGCACTTCATTATATTGGATTTCAATTAATAAGGAATGGTCAAGAAAGAAATAGCCAGTATCTGACCTAGAGAATTTAAACTAACAACAAAAAACAAAAACAAACCCAAGGGGCTTCACCCATTTATTCCATGCTGACACCCCTGCTTTGCTGGTTCCCTAACTAATCTATTTTACAGCATTTCTTCAATGCTCACGATCATAACATTTATGTTCTTCCCATGACGACATTTGCCATTAATTTCTCAAGTCCTGTTCCCATCTTTTTCTTTGGAATAATTCTTCACAGTGAGCTAGAGACTAGCTTGACTTCCTGCCCTACTTCTTTCTTTTTCTGTTGTCCATGCTTTGCTGGAAAATCTTTGTGAGAGAGAATTTTGCTGCACATCCTGAGAGCAGGCAGGTACAAAGCGGTGTGAGCTCCTCTGATGACTTGATTTACTATCAAACTGCCCTTACCAATGGATAATTCATTCCTGGCTCTCCAGAAACTTGTCATAGGGTTTGTGAAGCTGGATGGTATGTCCAGAGCCCAGTCAAGGTGTAGGTTCAGTCAGCGGTACTTCAACTTGTGACCTGCTGCTAGCTTTGAGATCCAGAGCCATGGCCTTGAGCTCTTACCAGAAGCAGATTGGGAAGGATCTGGAAGGGCTCCCCCGCTCAGCTCCAGCTGCAGTGATTTATTGCAACTCACTGCAGAGATTAAACCAACAAGGATAATTTTGGGTGCATTCTCCTCTGAAAAGAAGGCATCAATGTTTCCAGAAAGATGAATGAAGTAGGAAAGTTACCTTACAAATCCAGTCTGGTTTTCCCATCTAAGAATGGAGCAGGGCTCCACTACTTGCATTGCTTTAACACAAGGAAAGGAGGGTTCCCAAGCTGCCTGTTGGGAACAGCTGCAGATCCATGGGGAGGATCCTGGTAGAATTACACCAGTTCTGAGTTCATGAGACGGATAATTGTGTGCCAATGCTTGGGTCAATGCCAAGAATTGAGGTGTCTGTTGATTATAGGGTCTCATCCCTAAACTCATCACTTAAGAATGTGATCATTTAATTTACTTTTCTCAAAAGTGTCTTATGGGCATTCCTGATTTTTAACTCTGCAGGTCTCTCAGAAAAACAATATTTTCTGCTGTCTTAACAATATACTTGATTAAAAACTGCCCAAATTTGTATTTGTTTTTAGTCCTGATTGATATATCTCAACAGAAATTTGACACTGTGTTTGGACAGCTATTTGGTTGCTTAACCTTTGCTTCTCCAATTCATCACTAAAATCAGCACAGATGCAACAAATCCTTACAGGCTAAATTGAGTTCACATTTCAGAGTAAAGATAGCAACCTTTCTTGTCCACGGAAGATCATGGCTGATCTTTTGTCACAGTTGCCAAAATGACCCAGAAGACGGAGCATTGACTCCCAGCATTGTGTTGTGCCAGATATAAGAAGGCTCAGGCACAAGATCTGGCTCAACATCTCCACAAGCCAACACTCATCAACTGAGTTCTGCTTACTATCCTTATGACTGCTCTGGACACGGCCAACTGGTGAGGTAATGCATCTGAGCTTAGAAACCTCAAATAAAGACGTGTAAGCTAAATCCCATTGCCTTGCAACTGGATTGGGGTAGCGCGTGCGCAGTCAGCTACCAACACCTACAGCTGGCGTTTGCCAGGTGACAGTAACTTACTTGTTTGTACAGTTCCTAAATTTTCCTGGCTGTTTTTCCTGGATATTTTCCCTTCCCTCATATAAAAATGTCATATATCCCTTTGAATCCCTACTGAACCAAAGTCCTGGAGAAACATCACAAGCTGCCCTCTAGGCTCTCTCTCTCTGAAGTCCCCATGGGAATGAGAAGGGAAAAAAATCATGGTGTTGCTTAAATTTACAACATTCCTTGGAAAGTTTCCTTTGGGAAAAAAAAAATAAAGAACATTATGTATCTTCGATGTAAGATAACTTCTGACATTGTGTAAACACAGTCACTATTATCAGGTTTTTCAGGCAAGAAGATCTACATTTTCATTAACTCTGTGAGCAGTCAGCTCAGCCTATTGAACAGTAGTTGTAGCAATCCAACATAACATTATTTAATGGCTGCGAGTCATCAGAGTGCACTGTGGGGTGTTAAATCTGATAGAAATGTCAGAGTTGCTGTAGCTTGAAACACAAATAGTTTTAAACCGCAGCATTCCAGTGCATAGGGTTATGACACAATGAGGCTATGAGCAAACTTACCTTAAATCTACATCCCAGCTTTTGGGCACTGGCAAATTTGCCACTCCAGAACACATGCTATTCAAATTAAAACTTATTAAAGAGGTATCATTAAAACCATCCCCATTCCATTGCCGGCCTGGGGCAGCAGAGGGTTTTGAATGCAATACTGTCTCATCCAGAGCCACAGAGTTGAAAGGATGCTCCCCTAAACCCACCCACCATGACCACCTCCAGGCTTGATCCCCTGCTGTGCTGTTCCTGCAGGACCAATCCATCCAGCCCTTGTTCCTTGCTCCCATCATTCCTTCTGGTTTGTCCTCCAAGGTCTCTCCAAGTGCTGACAAAAGCACTTCACCACTTCAGAGCAGGTGGGAGGGAAATCCAGGACTCAGCAAAGCATCTCAGGCTCTTCAACTGGCTCCTGACTCTGCAATTACATTGGCTGAGGACTCCTCAATGATGAAAAATACTTCAGTTGCCACTTCAGACACAGTGAGACATTATTCTGGATTTTACTTTTAATGCCTGAGCCAGCAGTTTTCTTGCAGCTTGAATTGCATCCCCCTGGCAACGGGGTGGCTAATACTGGTTGATCCTGTTTACACAAACATCACTGAAGATGTCTCCACTTTCAGGGTATCTGTCTCCAACACAGCTTTGGTATATCTCCCCTCTTCTACAGGCAAGGCAAATCTCACTTTCCAGTTCCCCTCTCATCCTTCACATTTCCCATTTGCAAGCATTTATTTGCTTGCAAAGAAATGAGAAATATTCAGCAGTGCTCAGTACTTCAAAAAGCCAAAAGAACTGTAGTGTGTGATTTTTGACTCAAAAAATAAATGAATGCAATTCATTAAAAATAAGCAGAACAGTTGATTCCTAAAATTAATACTTTGTTTAAAATATAAATTCATTAAATATTCCCTGAAATACAGATAGTTTCCATTTTCCTGACTGAAAACTTCAGGAAGGAATAGGGATCTTGTTACAATTGTAGGCAGAACTTTGCAGAACTATTGTTATAATTTCAATTAAAATTTGCCAAAAGCTATCCACAAATTCTTAGCTGGGACATCAGGCACCCTAAAATTTGTTTTCTGTCTTAATTTCAGGGACCTAAAAATTGAAAATTTTCTTCTCGATGAGAAGAACAACATCAAAATCATTGGTAGGTACACGGCTATCTGTGAGGCTTGTTTTTCGCTTTTTGTGTGTGTGTGCAGCTTCAGCTACTGTTCAAACACCATGAGTGAGCTTGTGACTATTCAATAAACATATCTCAGCTTTTAGAATAAATTCAAGTCATGAAGTATAACTAAGCAGCTTGTTTATTTGAACTTCACCTGAAACATATTTTTAAGGAAACAAGGAAAACAATTTTGCCTATTGTTTTCCCTTGTGTATTGCTGGGGAACCAAGAAACAATTACAGCTTTTATAGTGTAGAAAGCCGTTCCTAGCAGAAGTGATTTGTAGACAAAGAAATAAATCTTCTGGGGAGAAACACAGGTATGCACACATTAGTTTCTGTTGAGTCATTACTTCAGCTAGAGACCTAATCATTTGGTATGTGAAAAAAAAAAAAAAAGAGTCTGTTTTGGTCACTAACAGAAATATTTCTAGGGTTGTGAAGCAAACATTTATAAAAATGAGAGAATTTGCACCAAGCAGTTAACACAGCTCAGAGAAACATTAATTTTATTCTATGGAAACCTCATAGAAAAATCCCCACAAGGGATGCTAAATCTTAGAGAAGCCACATGTTTAACCCAGTGTTTCCCAAACTTTTAAAAGCTTAACACCTCCAAGAAAAAAGGCACCAACTCTTCACCCCTGTTTTATAGCCAGCCAGTCCTTTACAATCACACCTTTCTCTTTCCTCCCCCTTGCACACAAGCACATACACAGAGAGAAAGGCTTAAGTTAGCACTTTTCCTCCCCACATTTACCATGGGCTAAAGCACAGAGAGCTGAGCCCAGTGTCATAGCTCATTAAGCCACACTAACGTGGCCATGGTGTTATGCTCATGCAGTCTACAGTGGCAAACAAAAATAATTAAACCAAAATCATTAAACCAAAATCGACCAAACCAGGTCCATGGCTAGGTAACTTCACTCTAAATCTCCTGCTAACTCATGGCATTGTTTTTTCAAACCCAAATTAGCACACACATCTGAGACATCAACAGATTGTACAACTAGCTGCTGGTTTTGTCTTTTTCCTCTTTTCAGATAATTGGTAAAGTTAAGGTAATTTGAAAAGAGATTAAAACTTCTTTGCCTTTGGCTTTGTGACCACCAGATTTTGGATTGAGCAATACTGCGAGGTTCGAGGGTCTCTCTCAGGAGCTGCCCCATACCCAGTGTGGAAGTCCAGCTTATGCTGCTCCAGAACTCCTTGCTCATAAGAAATATGGTCCAAAGGTAGATGTCTGGTCCATGTAAGTAGATCTTAAAAAGTACTTGAAATGCTCTCAGTACTGATTGGTTTAGACAAGACTGATATAAATGGGTTGGTGGCATTCAGTTTTGGGGCATTAAAGACAAAAGCAGAGATATACCAGGGAAGGGTTGCCAGGAAAAAAAAAAAAAAAAAAATCACAAAAACTGAGTCTCTTGGAATGTGCCTCCATTGCAAAACACTGAAGAAAAAAAATTAATTATCACTACACATGCTATTCTGGAGAAACCTTGTGCCATGAGAAGCCAGCAGAAGGCGGACTATGTGCATGTGGGAACCTGTGCTGAAAAGTCAGAGAAATAATTGTACATATAAAGTCAGAGAAAGACTCATATCAACCCTCTCAAACTGTACATATCAACCCCCTCTACCCTACTGTCCTGGCAGGCAGTTTCAGCTGATAGTTGAGTAAATTCTGTCACAATCAGACTCCTTTAAAAGCCCTGGACTGGCAAATGGGCATTTTCTGTCTAAGGCATTTTTTGCCAAAAAAAGAGAAATCCATACAGAATAATTGACTTTCAGGGGCACATAGGCTAAAGATGTGGCTATAACAGAGCTATGAGAGCTTCACTTATACCTTAGTGAGGCCCTTTATACTGAATTATGATAATAAAGTGGAGTTATTTGCCATCATAGATGACACAAACCTTCATGGACTCCATTGTTGGTTTTTATTACATCTACAGGAGACATCTCCAGTAATAAGCAAGAATGCAGAAGATGCCAGGAGAAGAGACTTTTTCACATAAAATATCTTACACTTTTCTCACTGCATTTGCAGTCTGTAGTTCTAGTAGGCAAGTTGTGGGGGTGGGTTTACATTTTTTCCCCTAGGTGGAGCTGGGAAAATGATGATATATTAAGTTGATTTTTGTAATCTTCATGGATCTGGACAGGAGAAGAGCACTCCATGTCCATCATTTAGCCAAAGGCAATTCATGTTAATCTGTATATATATATATGCCAGTGTATCAGCTTCTCCTCTGCTTTTTGATAGCAATCAGGGCATGGCAAATGAGCATGAATAATATAGACTAAAACAAATCTTTGCCTAGAGCATTAAGATGAAAAAAAAATTGGCTTGTCAAATGCACCTCCATCCAGACTCTTCCCATTTATTTACAATTATAACTCTAATTCCTTGCAGTATCCTGACCAACAAATGTTAGAATAAGAATACAGCTATTGAAGCCAGTGATAAAATTCCATGGATTTCAAACAGGTTTCTAACCCTTCTTTCACAAGGCTTCTAACAGTAATAGCACTTTTTGGTTTAGAAATGCCCCCTCCCATCCCACCGTACAAACGTATTGATTTAAAGGATATAATGTTATGTTTCTGGAACAGGTTGTCTAAAATGTAAATGCTCCATCCCTGGAAGTGTTCAATGCCAAGCTGGATGGGGGCCTTGGGCCACCTGGTCTAGTAAAAGTTGCCCCTGCCCATGGCAGGGTGTTGGAACAAGATGATGTTTATGGTCATTTCCAACCCAAACCATTCTATGATTGTGTTTAATATACAATGCTGCATTTGACTGCATTTTATATAAACCACTTCATTCAGGACACCTGCAAAAAGGAAAGGAAAGCCTGGATCTACAGCTGCTCTGAACTGGGATGTTGCTCTTGCCTGCCTATCTGTGAGGATATAGAATCTCCTTGAAGAGTTCTCAGCAGTAAAGAGAGCTGTGCAAAAAACAGTAAAGACTAAACTGTGTGTTCACAAAGGAAAAAGTGTTTTAGTCTGCTCTACAGGGTTGCTGTTGCTTACATACAGGCATCTGGTTCAGGTACCTAAAACAGAAGATTAGTTGTCCTATATGCTCAAAAAGTATAAAAGATTTATATATATGTATAAAGTATACTATTCCTCTCAAAACCTGCTCTGGCAGATATAACTATATATTTGGTGTTTTTTCTAACCATGATTCCTATATCTCAGTTTATTCTAAATTAACAGGGTATGAATAGTACACAAAGTTAAGGATGAAGGAACACATGCTACCAAACTACTTCAATGTATCTCTGGTTTTCTACAGTGCTCCTCTGAATTGATGCAAACATAGCACAGATTAGCAGGTCTAGAAGATGCTCTGAGCACTTAAGTAGGATAATACTGATTTCACAATTCAGATGTCTGAATGAGAGCAAAGAAGTAACTTTGGAACCATTTACTGAACTCACTCTGTTAATAAACAGCAAATAACAAGTTAAGGTCTACATAAAACATCTATATGGTCCTTGGTGTTTAACTTAGAAGGATTCTGCAACTCAAGCATAAAGCATATTTAAAATTTAAATTGGAAATTTTCACATTATCATACTGAGAAAGTGAATTCTGATGGACTAATATTAGTTGAAAAGATACGTTTCTTCTATTGTCACAGCACAGGTAAAGAACTACAAAATGATGGGGCTCTAGAATCAAAATATTTCAGTGTAGTGCAGAAAGTGACTTTATGCAACAGAACCAACAAGGATTCATTGCAACAGGAACCACAAAGCCAGCCAGTCAAAAGCACACTCACAAACCCAACCAGATCCAACTGCAGTTCAGCCAGGGCTCCTGAGATGCAACCTGAGATGAACTACAGTGCCTTGTTGCCTAATAATTATTTTAGTGCAGAAGATTTTAAAGGTTCTTTGGAGAATGCAAAGTCATTAGCTTTCATGCAACAGCTGAATTGAGAAAACATCTGTTGTATTCGAAGAAATTCACATAGTTCAATAGGAAAGAGGAGAAGCAGTGTGTCATGGTTAATAAACTTTCACATTGAACTTGCCATCAGATTCCATCTACAAGTAACTATCTAGTGTGTTAGTGTTTACTATCCTTAATTGTGCATAACATTTTAAAAGATATTTTAGATGGCAGTTCCATCTCGTGTTTTTCAATTGTTTGAGCACTTTAATAAAAATCATAGTTGAGCACTTCACAGATTTGTTTCATAGATATCATCTGCACTAGTGTACCAAGTCAATTAAATTAGAATTGCCTGAATTCCAAAAATTATTATCTCTGCTGAGCTCAGTAGAGAAATGGTAACGGACAGTCGGAGGCAGGTCTGAGCAACCTGGTCTAGAGAAAGGTGTCATTGCCCTCAGCAGAAGACTGGAACTGCATTATCTTTAAGATTCCTTCCAACCCAGGCCATTCTATGGTTCCATGATTCATTCTATGGTGAAGAACAGTGATGTTGTGGTGCTGCTGGAGCAAGGAAGTACCATGGAGAGTGTTCAAGGAAGGCTCCCTGTTCACAAACTCAGGACAGCTAAGCAAGTTTTCCAAATGTTGGTCCTTTTCCAGATGGAATGGCAAACCTTCACAAAGTTTGCTGATTGCTGCTAGCAGACTGTTAGTCTTTCGCAAGAGTTAAAGCTTTAAGTCTTTAGCCAACAGCAAACTGTTACCAAATGAAAGCCTTCTAGGCATAAGTCACACCTAATTTAGCAATCTGAGCAAAGCAAGAAGAACTGAATTACTATTTGGAACAAGATCTATTGCATCAGTCCCAGTTCCATGTTGTCACTCAGCCTTCAAACCAAAATGCTTTATTCTGATGGGCTGGGTACATTACACTGTCACTCCAATTAGCTTATTTTTAAAATAAACAGCAGGTCTCCACTTTCAACACTGCAGGCTTTCCCATCACTCACTGTGCGCTCTATTTTATGCACACTTCCCACAACATTCTTTTCTAGATAAAATGGCATTTACACAAAGAAAAAAAGGCATAAGTTGTATATTCGGTACAAATTTCTGCTTAGAGGTAATTTGTAACCTCATTTGTGATGCTGAAGGCAAGTCTCTGAAAACTGACTCGTTGCTTTGTGAGATTTTTTAATAAGTGTTTATTAGCATTATATGGAGCTCTGATGTTTGTCTTTTCTTTTGACAGAGGTGTGAGCATGTTTGCCATGTTAACTGGCACATTACCCTTCACGGTGGAACCTTTTAATATCAAGCAACTACATCAAAAGATGTTAATTGGAGAAATCAGCCCCATTCCATCAGATATTTCCCCTGGTAAAGTACTTCAGTTTTTATAAAGAATACCAATGCAAAAAAGTTTCAACCCATGTAATTATGTGAATTTAGCAATAACACCATCTTCTGGAAATTAAGATGCACCTTTTCCAGTTGTTTTGTTTGCATTTAGAAATAACTTTCTTGAGGCTGTGGCAATATCACTTTGTCTCAGGCTACAAGAAAAAAAAGTCTTTTCAAAATACCATTATTCTTGGTTTTTATTGAGAGGGAGAATAAAATATGCATTGCTTTTGCATAAGTGGAGTAGCTCTGCAATAAATGAGAACACTGCCATGTTTCAAATGTCCCATGCTGTGTGTCACAGCCAGGCATTCTTTCCTGTTTTTCCCACAAATAAGTTATCTAAACCTTAGATATTTTTTTCCTGGAAACCTTATCTTTTGGCTACTGACACTGAGATTATTAAAGACATTGGAGGGCTATTTTTGTGAAGAGCCTGTTCATATTTTTCATGAGAAAGAACTGAAATGTAGCATTTTTCAATTAACTTTACTGACAATCTTTAATGAAGTACAGTCAATGAAGTATTTTTGGGACAACTGAGAAAGATAGTTCTCAAAAATTCTAGCCCAAATTACAATCTATTGGGGTCTAAACCCCAGAATTCACATTGGTGTGCACACGCCCTCAGTCAGCATTGCAAGGTTTACTCCCTCAAAGTTCAAAATTCTGCTGCTTTACAGTGATTCTTATACTCCTCTGGCTTTAATCCCTATTTTCTGTCCACCTGGAGTAGCATCCTCTCTGCGACCATCACAGGCTTAGGTCCCTCCTCCCAGCTGTTATGTTACATCTTCACCGACCAAGTCAGAAAGCAGAACACAGAGAGACATGCTTTTCCTGGCAAAACAAAACTCTAGCAGCAAGAGTTCAGATCTCCCCATGCTTTTGAGCAGCGTGGTTATGATGTTAGGCAAGACTGATCCTAGGAACCAGGATTAGCTTCAGCCACTGCCTGCAGCCAAGCACTGGGAAGCAGCAGACAGTTCCAGACCAAGCTAGCTGGATCTAGTCTGGAGTATTAGGATAATGTGATGATTCAATTTCTTTCTCTCCCCTAGTAAATGGAATAAGGGTATCTATCATAGCTGTTAAGAATGTCTGTTCATTGGTCTCTCATTTCTCTTTCTTTGGAGATCAGTTGCCAGAGAGCAGCTTCATTTTTGTAGAATCTCTCCATAGCTACAATTATTATATTTCTAATTTTCCTTATTTATGTTATTGTTATAGTTTCTACTAATAAATGCATTATCTCTGCTTTTCTACAAAGCCCACACAGTTAGTGGAAGATTGTGGATAACTCCATTGTTCTCTTGCCTACCGGGAATTCAGTGAGAGAGCAATAATAAACTGGCTTTGCATACTTTCGATCTAAATTCTTCTGAAGGAGATTACAAGTGAAAGCAGCAGTATGTTCCCAGTTTAATGCTCACTTACTATTTTGTTCATTTCAAAACTTCCCCAAGGAATATGGAAGAGGGTGATTTAAAAATAAGGACTTTATGTAATGTTGGAGCTGAGTGATTGACATAGAGGAAGTTTGAGCTCTCTCTGTCCCAGCTCCAGAGAGCCAATGCACAACACATCATGTGAGCACAGGAGTCCATCTCCATCCTTCAGTACAGAGAGTTTTATCCATGCAATTGGTTTCTTTGGGTGAGGAACGTAACTCCTGTGTAGTCAACTGGCGCAGAAGCACCCCTTCTCAGAGGCCTGATCAAATCCTGAGTGAGCACAATGCTGAGATTACTGCTGATTTCATAGGCTGCGTCCACAGGGGTAAATCAAGCAAATTAGGAACCAAGTTCCATTACTGTATCTACAGCAACACCCAAAGGTCCCCAGCGGGCATCCCAGCATGGTTTGGCCACTGCTGCTTATCCTGTCCTTGGGGGGAAAGGGTCACCCTATGGGACCACAGTAGGCTCAAAGAAAAGCCCTAGAGAATGAATTTTAGCTGGGGCTCCTACAGTGTGGAGAAGCAGGGGAAGTGCCACCTTTCTGAAACAGGAAAAATATGCAGTGGTCAGATAGTGAAATATAAATAGAAAACAAGCCATTTTATTGGAATACTGCACAGGAGCTGTACATTTCATGCAGTCTCTACTTGAGCCCGACCCTGCCAAGAGGCCTGGAGTCAAAGAAGCAATAAAAGACAAATGGTTGAACGAAGGTTACACCAGGAAAAGTCTGAACTCTGCTGCCTATGAGAACAGGTAGGATTTTAGACATCTGTCTTCTACCTTGGGATTTCAGTATTGGGGATTTGGAAGAGAAGCATTTTTAGGATTTGTCTGTTTTAGAAGCTTTTTGTTGTCTACTATGCACTGTTCCAAAACGACAGAGTCTTATTTCAGAAAACACTACATCAACACTTCTAACTGTGGGTAAATTTTATTTAAGAGGAAACATCCTTATAGAACTGTTTATATCCATTTTGTTCTTAACATGCTTCACAGCTGCCACTAATTTCAGTTTGCTTCTAATCCCTTCCTACAAAAATAGGTCTCACATGCCCACCCGAGGAAATATTTTTATATTACACCAAAGTTATTGTTATTCTAATAGTTTTTATTCTTATCCATCTTTGTAGCTGGTTTTAACTAGTCTCCATTTTTTTCTTAGCAAGGCACTTTATGGTTTAAGATTATTATAAAAGTTTGAAATAGATATGTGCAGATATGTGCATAAATGTTGCCAACTTTCAAGATGTTATTCATCTTTCATATTGGGAGGCTGCAAAGCATACTTCGTGTCTTTAAATGCCTACACTCCGTGATGGACCTTTTACATCATACTCACTGCTGAAAGTAGCTAGTAATGGGTCACATATTTTATTCCCAAACTGTTGAGTAAAAGTAGTATTTCACACTAATTGAATAAGAGAGTAATTTGGCCTCTGTAATCTGCACCATCTGCATTGGTGTCTAGCAGACTCTTAGCAGGTTCTCCTGCCACGGTGACCCACTGCCAGTCACAGCCAGAACTGTTAGAACTCTATGTGCAATTTCTGTGAGAATTGCCCACTGCTCCTGCCTTTGCCCTCCTTCCCTCCCACATGTGTCTTCATTCATACTGAAATTAGAAAAAATGTCTCAGGAGTCTCATAATCTAAGGATGATTTCTATAATGCCTTTGATAGACTTTAGTACTCACAGAAGCCTGTGAATAAAATAATTATCCTTATAAAAAAATGTTTTATTTCACAATCTGATTTATATAAAAATTAGAATCCTATCATACTTTCTTCAGTTCCCTTTTGTCCTTCAAGATTTTTCCTGCCTTTGCTACTTTTCTGTCTTCTTATGTACATGCACACACACTATCCCTCTTTTAATCCATTTGAGGCTACTGTGCTGAGAACTGAAATGCACACATTTCAGTAAAATGAGAAAATGCTGTTCTCCAAATTTTAATTTTTTGAGCTTAATCCTGGTGGGTGTCCTTTCAGAGTAATCAATTATATTAACAATAGGATGTTTAATGATGCATTAACAGAGCCTCGGCCCAGCAGTGAAGTTAGCATGCCAGACAAGAAGATTCTTGCACAACTGCGTGTCATCATTTGCCTGTAAAATCAACTTGGCCAACTCCAGCTGCATCACAAGAAGTGTATTGCCTGCTCGCTGTAATTTCTGACATCGTACCTGGCTGCATCATTGGTATTAAAACACTTTTTCCTAATATTTCAGATTTTGCCCCAGTGGATTGAATCCTGTTGTTTTAAACTACATGACAGGCATCATGGAGTTCAGTCTGTCAGAAGTTATCAACAGTTTAATAAATAACAGACCCTCTCCTGCCATGTCTTCTTATTGCTTATTGCTGAAGAAACTGCTCAGGTACCAGAAAGACCACAAAAGAGCTCAGGTAAGATACTATGGTCATAAGAGGCATAAAGTTCTCCCTGCATTTTTATGAGGAACAATATGCAGCAGCTATGTAGTACACATGAAAAAGGTGGTTATCCAAGAAACGGGGAAAAATTCATCAAATAGTTATGAAATTGCAGATTCAAGTGTAGTCTCAAGAAACCTACATTCTGGCATTTTCAGAGGTGATTAATTTATGAGATTTTTTTATTCCCAGAGATGAATATATCTTTTTTATGACTAATGATTTTTTTAAATGAGCTGCTGGTTGTAATGGGATTGAGAATTATTTTGGTTTACATATAAGATTACTTTTCCACTGGGAAAAGGAGCATTAGCATCTCAGTGACCTTGCCAACCCTTTCGTTTCTGACTGGTCTGTGAGTGTTTAATCCAAAGTCTGGGGAGGTGAGTGGGAAGCTGTGAAAGTTGTAAAATCTTTTCCCAGCATCTTTTTTTCTTTCATATTTTTACCTCTGTATCTTATTCTCACAATTCAGCTCCAGCTCACTCAGGGACATGGAGTGAGATCAGAGGGGACGAACATTTAAAAAATAAATTCAAAAAATTATGATAATCATTGGTAAGGCCACAATTAGTCAAAAAGGCCGTAAGCTTTTCTTTTACAACCGTCTCCACTAAGGGGTTCACAGCTCAGCCATAAAAATTTTGCTTCAGGCAGAAACTAGGCAGACAGGAAGCCAAATTCCAGCTTCTAACACACAAGTGCAATGGGAAAAGTTTCAGCTACAAAAACACACACATTAGCGATTAGCCTCCCATTCAAAGCCTTCACCCTGGAGAAGCTGTATTTTGAGAAGGTCCAGTTGACTCCTCTAGAAATTATTCAGATGAGCTTGAGCAGATCCAGATCTCCATGCCAGCACACAGCCCCAAGGTCGCAACAGTCTGTGCAGTGTCTGCAGACAGAGCCATAACTCAAAAATATGAGTTGGAGAGTGTGTGTGCATGCTTAGGGAGAGGAGGTTTTTCTTCACATATGTGAATTTTTTCATATTACGATTTTAAGTAGGATCTGCTAAATCATAAGTCACTCAAAAAGACCTATATTGTGAAGGCCATTGACCAGCTTTCTAAAAGCTCTGGATATCAAGCTGATTTACTGCCAGCCTTCCAGGCAAGTGGCAGTGTTTCATGCTGTGTGTGACCTCTTTCAGCATCCTACCTGGGTGGAAGAGGGAAGTGATCATGTACATAAGGTTGCAACTTGATTAAGGGTCTGTGATACTTCCCACCACTCCTGACACCCACAATGCCCTCTTACTGAGACTCAAACTGAATTCAAGGACCGACCCTTAAAATAGCTCTGATTGTAAGCAAATAACACTAAAAAATAATACTAATAAATACATTTCCCAGGCAGAATGAAACTTTTGGTAGAGCAAGGAGAAAAGAGGGGAAGTTTAATGAAGGAGGGAGTGACATTTTCTTTTTCTGTGTTGACATTTTTCCAGTTAAAGGTTTAAATCCAAACCAGTACTGATACAAAATAATCTGACAGCATCACAGACCGGCTGAGGTTGGCAGGGATCTCTGGAAGACATTTGATCTAACCCCCCTGCTTAAGCAGTGCCACCTACAGATGGTTGCCCAGAACCATATCTGGACAGCTTTTTATTGTCTCCAAGGATGAACACCAGCATCCCTGGGCAACTTGTGGCAGTGCTTGGTCACCCTCACAGTGAAAAACTGTTTCTTGATGTTCAGAGGGAGACTCTTGTGTGTGCTTCAGTCTCTCAATCATCTCTGTGGCCCAGAACTCTCTACAGTATGTCCATGTCTCTGGTGGAGCACAGAACCAGATGCAGCACTCCAGGTGTGGCCTCACCAATGCTGAGTAGAAGGGCAGCATCACCTCCCTCAACCTGCTGGCAGCACTGGCAACTCCTGTTGTGGCCCAGGACACCACCAGCCTTCTCTGCAGCAGGACCACGTTGCTGACTCATGGCCAACTTGGCGTTGACCAGGACCTCCAGCTGGTTTCCAGTCTGCTAGCCCCAGCACATGATGGTGCCTGGGGTTGCCCTTCCCCAGGAGCAGGCCTTAGCACTTCCCTTGCTGGACTGAACCCAGCAGGGACATGTCTAAGCATGTAAACTGGATATGCACCCTGGGGTCTATTCAATTGTGTCATATCACAACTGCCCATTTCTACACCTCCATAACTTCACAGGTGTGGAGAGCTTTCTTCTGCACCACAAAACCATGCTGACCTGTGCATTTTCACATAACCAATGTAGGGAAATCTTAAATTTGCAGACAGGCTCTCCCTTTGATGGTTGCACAGGGAAATTATTCACTTTTAATAGGACATCTTTCCTGAGGATTTGAAATACAGGCACAAGATAAATATCCAAATTTGGCAGAGTGCATCCTGCCACAAATAATACCTTCCAATATCTGTTACTAAGACATACAAATTAGGAAATTAGAACAGACCAATTTATACCATCTTTTCATGTCATTAAAAGTTTGCTTCCCTTTTTCCATCCACACAAAATTTGTAAATGCTACCTTTATACTCATGAACACAAAGCCTGCTACTAGCACAGTTTAGAGATCATTCTTTTGTCTAAGACTGTTGGTAAACTTACTGTTTTTTCCAGAGATAATCACTCTACACAATTTGTTTCTTATTTTTGTCCCTCTATTCCCTCTTACATTCTTTTCTATTATGAAAATTAATATTTCCCCCTTGCTAGTAGTTAGGCTCTGCAACTTTTTGCAGTTAGCTCTTGATCTCTTGATTGTTTCTTATTCAAGCCTTTTGCATAATTAACCTGTGCAATCAGTCCTCCCCAAGAGCTCTTTTAAATCCTGGCTATCAGTGCTACTGCTTTATACCAGTTTCTCCAACATTCAATAACATCCATATTTCCCAGGAAGGCTGGAATTCCGGCAAAAACAGGGAAGAAAGAGCAAAACACTGGCTAAGAAATCAAGCTGGGCATTCTTACTCAATCAGTGCTCTTATTTTTCCAGTATCCTCTGGCCTGTTCTTCAGCTAAAGCTACTTTATGCACATACTTGCACAATGGCAAAACTTAGCCCTAAGCATATGCGAAGTATATAGGGAAAAGAAAAGAATGCATCTCTTGGATCCCAAGGCGGAGCCCCACACGGGTGGCATGACGTTTTTGGGCAGAGGCAGAGCCAAGAGCAGCCCCCAGCTTCCCTGGAGACTGGCCCATGCTGCGTTGGCACGGCTCTCGAAGGAGGCAGCTGGCAGGGGATTATCTTGTGGGGAGGATTCTCTGCTTTGGTCTAGAAGAGGCCAAATTCAACCACCTCTTTGGCAGGCTGTAATGCACTTCTTCGACCACCCAGCCACAGAGAGCTGAAACTGAGGAAGAGGAGCAAAGATTGTTAACTGAATGCAAGGGGGGAATTTCCCACTTTTTTTTCATCTTCTTGTTGAAATCCTGATGTTACTAGAGCTTAATTACAACAGCATGGGTATTTGATATTTGTGTTATAAATTATGCCAAGGATATTTCAAAATGCATAGATAGATGTTCTCTATATTCTGTATAAAGCCAACTATTTTCTATTTATTACTACCAGTGTGTGATCCATCTTTAAATCACATTATTTCCTTTCAGCTCTCCAGACCTTGCAAATGTATGCATCTGCTTTAACTTTAAGGATATGGATCATTTCACTGAGCTCAGCAAGAGAGCCTGTGCATATAAAATTAAAGAACAAAAATTAGAATTTGCATATAAATCAAATCTAAATTATGGAAACAGACAAGTAACAATTAGAGTCACAGGTAAAATGAAGCAACCTGAAAACTAGTTGCCATTTATTTACACTATATCTTTCTAGGACCATAAAGATTATTGTATATTTCTGTCTGCCTATGAAAAGAGATATTTAAAGGGAATGAATATCTATAAAAGAGCAAATTTACAGTAAAAAGAATACTTTGGTATTTTTGAGCAAATTAGAAACCTCCATTCCTCTCAGTGACTTGTAGAAAAAGTTGACATCTGGCTCTTCTGAACATTCAGTCCAAAAAGAACAAAACATATCAAATATCAACACAAAGAGAAAAGTAATTGCATTCATGATAATGCCTATGAGTAACAAGTAATAAAATATTCTACCAACACAATCAGCCTAGACATTGTTTGGAATTCAAATGCATATTCACAAAGCAGTACATACAACCCATTCCAGGCAGCAGAATATGCTACGATTTTTCCCACAATACCAAGAAATGTACAATTTCCTGGAGAAAAAAATTTCAAAATAAATTCTAATTTAAAACTAAAATAAAAGTCTGTGGAAATTACTTTTCATGTATAAACTCCCCACACTTAAAAAACCAGTATGAGTCATTGTATTTGCACCATCTCCTTGTATACAGAAGTTAACAGTTGAACATGCAAAGAGTAGTTTTGTTGGATGCAAACAGATGTGATTCTCATTTTTCTGGCTGCAATTAGAAAAGTCTGTTGAAAGCTTTACCCTTAAAAAAGCATAAGACCCTTTCCATGTTCAAATTTGAGCCATAAGTCATTGGATAAACTTAAAACACAGCCTGTCCTTTTATGCATCGTAGTTTCTCCAAGCAATGTATTTACATTTTATGTGTTCTGCTGTAGAAGAGGGAGCCTTAATGATTACAATTTGCCATCCAGAACTTTATAGCTAGTCCTTGCAGAAAATAGCATTTCTGCCAAAAAGCTTCCTGCCCAGGTGCTTAACCAATTAGCTCTTAAGAGGTCTGGCAGTAAAACCAGTCATGGCAAGTTTTCCGATATACTGTATATAAGGTGACAGCTTGCAAAATGTAAGATGAAAATTTGTTTTCTTAACTAGCAGTGTGTAAAATCCTGGGAGACTATTTGATTGCATAGACTTAAATACTTATGACATCTAAAATTCCCAATTGATCTAGTGTGGTTTCAGCAATATGTTGTCAACTTCAACATATTTTGCTTCTTTTTATAAATACTCTTAAAATAATTTCCCTAATTGTGATTGGGTACTACAAGTACATAGGAAAGATGGGGTGACCCCACAAATTTGAGTTTTAGGGCCTTCAAATTTTTCCAAACATTTTTGCTAAAATGTTTGCTAAAAAAATTTTGCTAAAACTCACTAAATACATTTATGCTATAAATAAGCATAAATACCTTTTCTCCACAAATTACATCCACTTTTTTAAAACAACATGTTAGATTAAAAGCATTTTTTCACAAGGAGAAGTTGTTTGCAATACAAAGATTAGAAGAAAACCGTGAAAAAGATAAGTACACAATAGTAAACTTAATTACCTTTCTGATTCTGGAAGCAAGAAGTTTGTATTATGTCAGGATGGCAGTAAAAAAATCAAGTCACTAGAGATAATCCTTGAAGTGGAAGCCATGTAACTACAAAATGGGTCTGTCAAAGATGATATGGAGAGCAGCAAAAAAGCTTAGTATTGGACTGGAATTTCTATATGGGTAGTTGTCCTGGTTTCAGAAACTACATTTGAGAATTTTTTTTTTCAGGAGTGCCAGACCTGAAGGGAGATGTTCTATGACAGAAGCAGCATGCAGAACAGTCAACTCATCACAGGACTTCGTTCTGTAGGAAGGGATTTATTTCTACTATTCTTTGTTTGTCAAAGTGCTCCCCTTGTGAAAAATATGTTTCAAATCTAACATTTTATTTCACAGCCCTTGCATTTTCACAAGGTAATTGAGGCTGACACAGCGAGGACTCTGAAAACTTGGATCATAGGATAAACAAGTGACCTCCACATGAGATCCTATCCCTTGTGCATGGAAGATGCTGGTAGGAGTGAGGGAAGTGGCACTGCAGCAAGGAGTGAGTCCTGAAGCCCACGTCCTTCTTGGGATGAGCGCTTCTGTTACCATAGACCTTCATGGAGGTCTTCCTGCTGCAATTCCACTGCAAAGCCTCCCCACATCCGTTCTGGTCTGGTGCTGACTACTTGTCCTTACAGCAAAGGGCAACAGTCCCATGACAAACTTCCTTCCAGATCAGGGAGTGGCTCACAGCATTCTGTGATGTTTCTTCTTTGCAGCATGAGGTCTGTGGCACCTTGACCTTCCTCACACATCTCGGGAGACTCTGTGAGCCACGAGCCTTGAAGAAAGTAGGCTCTTCAAAGATGGCATTCTAGTGTCCAGCTGATTCTCATGAACACTTTCTTCCTACAGCCTGCATCGTGAAGGAAAGGGGCTGCTAGCCCATGCACAGCTGGGTTTCAGGAAGAACCTCTGGCGTAGGGTCTGTTCAGGTGAAATGTTGGTGTGTGTAACTAAGGCTTGTGTGAAAACAAGTTTTCCCATTACACCTTGCAGTGTTATTTCTTTTCAAATTTAGGTGAAGATGCTTTTTTTGTTCCCTTCAAATCACATGGTGTCTGATCATTTTACAGAGGGGACATGAAGCAGAAAAAAACAGTGTTAATCCTGATAAACAGCTGAATAAGGAGTCAGAAACTAAGATTTCCCAAAAGCCTGAAATGGACACACTGGAAAACCTCAGCAATTATGGCAGTAGGGAATTTCCCACTGTACTAACCCTGGCAATGCAAAATCCTGTTCAGGAAGATGAGATCACAATTGCATTGGAAAACCAAGAGAACTTGTCAAAAGGTATTGTTCTAAAATAAGTCTCAGCATGTTAGTTCAAAAGGATAAAAGGGTATCTGTCTGAGGAAAAAAAGGAATACAATTCCTGAAAAGGTAATAGAAATACTTTTGCATTTTGTTTTGAAATTACAAGTATTTTGAGCAGTTGTTTCCCAGGCCCAAATCTGGTGATAGATTTAATTTTGATGAGGTGAAATTATCAGCAGATCAACACCTGATCCAGTGCATACCATGCAGGTACTGATCACAAATAACTGCTCCATGTCCACGTGTAGGTTATTTCCTCTATGAGTAAGCATTCAAGGTCAAGTAGGATGGAGCTCTGAGAAACCTGATCTAGAGAATGGTGAATGGGGATTGGAATAAGATTTTTAAGGTTACTTCCAACCCAACCTATTCTATGATTCTTTGATTCTATAGTAGTCAAAGTTAAGACAGACAACTTTATGCAGAGAGGATCATTTAAAATGTTTCACCCAACCAAAAAACTGACAACTATGTGTAGATCACCATCTTCCTGAAATCATCAGTGCAAAATTTCATTCTGTGTCAAGAATTACTTTTATTTGTACCTTTACAAATACTGATTTTGTAATGGGATGAAGCTGATTTGATTATAACATGTTGCTTTCTTGAAAATACCATTCCAGCAGAACTGATCTGATTTACTCTGTATTCTATTTAGTTTCCAAGTTTGAAGGCAGAGGATTAGTCTGCTGTGGGCCTCCTAAGTCATCAAGAAAAAGTATGCCATGTGAGCCCATTTATCAGACACTTTTGGACTCTCAGAACAATCAGAAATATTGTGAAGACCTGACAGAGGCCAGAAAACCACGTCTTCATGAGAAATACCCATCCACACCAGCCAAAAAGCAATCTCCCTTTTCAAGCATCCAAGCAATGACAAGTACAAGCATAGTACCTCCACGGTCCCTGGTGGAAAAGAGAATTATTACCAGAAGTCCTTTGCCTCATCAGGATATGAGGTTTAAAGACCTTCTAAAGGCAGTATATGACAATATTCACATCCCAGCACAGAGGCAACTTGATAAAGAAGGCACTGACCTCATGATTGACTGTCCCCAGCTGTCACCTTTCCCCAGGTGGCAAAAAGCTACCCTAAGAGAAACCCTTCCTAGAAAGATTTCCTTGCTGGGAGCCAAAGAGGAACATACAGATATCTGCCCTCTTGTTATAGCCAATGGTTCAAAAACACCAGCTCTTCCCATGCCCCAACAGCAAAATTTTACCATAAGAAGTATGAGGCAGTTTAGAGAAAACCCAACTCATTTTTTCAATAAGAAAACTAAGAAAAACTTTATTCAGCTCAGACATATACCTACAACTATAGATGTAAACCTTCCATTTTTATGCCCACCATACCAAACCAGGTCAGGGAAAAAAACAGAGAGTCTAAAATTAAATTTTGCATAAATAGAACACCCACAAAGCATCAGAAGGAAAAAGGGTGAAGGAGCGGCTAAGAAACAAAAGTAGACAGAAAGAGAGAGCAAGAAAAGGAAGGTGGGAGAGATTAATTCAATCTTAAAATGAGAATACTTATAACACAGACAAATTATATGATTTAAGCAATGTATCCTCTGATATCGACCAAATACCATGCTACAAATTTTATGGAGCTCACCAAAGACACAGGAAAACAGATGCCACTGTAACAGAACATTATGTCTATTTAGGCACAAAAGTGGACACTGAGGGCAGGAGGGCAGAAGATGTGACTTAAAATATTTTGCACCAATACATATATTGTCCGAAACTTGTGTTACTTGTAGAATTTCATTAGGGAAAAAATCCCAGGTAGGCAATTTTTATTAAGCTGTGAACGTCATTCAGAAGGTAAAAAGCCAGCAACAATGAGGGAATCAACAAGTGTGGAGGGGAAGGAATTGTTATGACACAAAAAATAGTCATGGCTTTGATAAACTGTTTGTTTCTTTGATTGTTTTAACTGTGTGTATTACAACTAATGGAGACCATACAACCTAACTGCCCTGAAAGAGACTTAGTTGCATTTTCTCTGTAAATTTAACATCTTAATTGGTATTGCCTATTTGTAACTGTTGGCCTTTGCAGTGTTTGTGCCTTACTATGGAAAACGTGGATTTGCTTTCAGTTTCAATGTATCGTGGTTCTCAGATTGTCTAATTGACTAATATTGACAGATATCCTCTGATTGACTAATAAAACAAGTTTTCGATCAGTTTAAATCCCTTAAAATCAATGGATTTGAACCTGACTGACACCAACAGAGGTGAGAATACAATGGGAATCTTCATATTTGCTGTTTTGCTCCCACATAAAAGATGTGCAAAGGTTTTTTTCTCAGAAAATACTATTTCCTAATAACTTAGGAAATGCTTATGCCTTGGATATGTTTTAAGCTTTGAATTGGCCTTAAAAACATTTTTTCTTTGAACATACACTTAAACAAATGGATTCATCTGTAAGTCTACATTTCAATTTACTGTTTCCTTTCACAATACTGAAATGCTTCATTTTGGACATAAATAATAGAATCATAAAATCATAGAATTGTTTATCTTGGAAAAAACCTTAAAGATTATTGAGCCCACCATTAAACCATGTCCCCAAGAGTCATATCTACATATTTTTTAAATACCTCCAGAGATGGTGAGTCAACAATTTCCTTGGGCAATTTGTTCCAATATTTGACAATGCTTTCAGCAAAGACATTATTCCTAATATCCAGCCTAAACCTACCCTGGTGCGGCTTGAATCCATTTCCTCTTGCCCTTTTAATTGTTATTTGGAAAAAGAGACTGACATCCACATGGCTACAACCTCCTTTCAGGTAGTTGTAGTGAACCACACGGCTCCCCCTCAATCTCCTTTTGCTACCTCAACCACTCCTCACAGGACTTGTGCTCCAGACCCTTCTCCAACTCCGTTGCCCTTCTCTGGACTCCCTCTGGCACCTCAAACTCCTTCTTGCAGTGAGGGGCCCAGACCTGGACACAGCCCTCGAGCTGTGGCCTCTCCAGCACTGGGTACAGGGGCACAATCCCTGCCCTGCTCCTGCTGGCCACACAATTGCTGATACAGGCCAGGATGCCATTGGCCTTCTTGGCTACCCAGACACTCTGCTGGCTCATAAGCAGCTGGCTGCCAATCAGTACCCCTCATTTTTTTCTTACAGGAACTGTTCTCCAAGCCTGTAGTACTGCATAGAGTCGCTGTGACCCAAGCACAGGACCCAGCACTTCGCCTTGTGCACTTCAAACCTCAAAAAATTTGCTTTGCCTCATCTCTCCAGCCTGTCCAGATCTCTCTGCAGAGCCTTCCTGACCTCCAGCAGACCAGCACTCCTATCCAGCTTGGGGACACAGGGGAATATCTGTTCCCTACTAAAATATACTCCAGAGAGACCAGCAGACCCCAGAGTCTGAGCACCATGACCCAAGTGCAGAAGAGCAATTCAGAGTTGCTCTTCCTGGAGGAGCTCTGAATTGTGATACCTGTCATGGCCTCAGCTGTCTCCAGTCCAACCTCTTCACTGTCTTTGACAAGAAACAGGAGCTTCCAAAGGGTGAGATACTTACTAGTGGTCAGAGAAAACTTCAGGTCTTTGTGGGGTTCAAATTCAAGGTAATTCAGATTTTTAGTAGGTGGCCCTGTCTGGCTGCCAGGTGCCCACCAAAGCTTCCTTACCAGTTCTCCATCTCAGCTGGGCAGGATAGGGAAAATATAATGAAAGTCCCCTAGGCTGAGATAAGGGCAAGGAGAGATCACTCACCAGTTATCATCATGGGCAAAACAGACTCATATAGAGAAAATTAGTTTAATTTATTGCAAATTAAATCAGAGTAGGGTAATGAGAAATAAAACTACATTTAAAATGCCTTGTCCCCACCTCTCCCTTTTTTTCTGGGCTCAATTTCACACCCAATTTTGTCTACCTACTCCCCCATAGTGGTACAGGACTGAGGGTTGTGGTCAGCTTATCATGTTATATCTGCTGTTCCCTCCTACTCAGAGGGAAGACCCCTCATGCTCTTCCTCTGGTCCAGTGTGGGGTCCTTCCCATGGGAGACATCCCTTCACAATCTTCTCCAACATGAGTCCTTCCAACGGGCTGCAGTTCTTTGTGAACCGCTCCAGTGTGGGTCCCTTCCATGGGTGCAGTCCTTCAGGAGCAGGCTGCTCCAGTGTGGGTCCCCTGTGGGGTGACAAGCCCTGCCAGAAAACCTGCTCCAGTGTGGGCTCTATCCACAGGTCCTCAGGTCCTGCCAGGACCCTGCTGCAATGCAGACCTCCCCTGGAGTCACAGCCCCCTTCAGGCATCCACCTCTTCTGCTGTGGGATCCTCCACAGGCTTCAGGTGGATTTCTGCTCTCCCATGGCCCTCCATGGGCTGCAGTCGAAGAGCTAACTCACTATGACCTTCTCTACAGGTTGCAGGAGGGTCTCTGNCAAATTAAATCAGAGTAGGGTAATGAGAAATAAAACTACATTTAAAATGCCTTGTCCCCACCTCTCCCTTTTTTTCTGGGCTCAATTTCACACCCAATTTTGTCTACCTACTCCCCCATAGTGGTACAGGACTGAGGGTTGTGGTCAGCTTATCATGTTATATCTGCTGTTCCCTCCTACTCAGAGGGAAGACCCCTCATGCTCTTCCTCTGGTCCAGTGTGGGGTCCTTCCCATGGGAGACATCCCTTCACAATCTTCTCCAACATGAGTCCTTCCAACGGGCTGCAGTTCTTTGTGAACCGCTCCAGTGTGGGTCCCTTCCATGGGTGCAGTCCTTCAGGAGCAGGCTGCTCCAGTGTGGGTCCCCTGTGGGGTGACAAGCCCTGCCAGAAAACCTGCTCCAGTGTGGGCTCTATCCACAGGTCCTCAGGTCCTGCCAGGACCCTGCTGCAATGCAGACCTCCCCTGGAGTCACAGCCCCCTTCAGGCATCCACCTCTTCTGCTGTGGGATCCTCCACAGGCTTCAGGTGGATTTCTGCTCTCCCATGGCCCTCCATGGGCTGCAGTCGAAGAGCTAACTCACTATGACCTTCTCTACAGGTTGCAGGAGGGTCTCTGCAGCACCTGAAACACCTCCTCTCCTCCTTATTCACTGCCCTTGGTATCTACAGAGCTGCTCCTCCCACAAAAGCTCACCCCTCTCTCCCAGGTTGTTTAACAGGCCTTTTCCCCCTTCTTAAGTCTGTTATCCCAGAGGTCAACCATCAACACTGATGAGCTCAGCCTTGGCCAGCTGGGGTCCATCCTGGAGCCAGCTGGCACTGGCAGTGTCAGACATGGGGGAAATTCTGGCAGCTTCTCACAGAAGCCACCCCTGCAGCCTTCTGCTACCAAAACTTTGACATGCAAACCCAATACAGGTTTCTTATTTCTAGGACTCTTTCACTAAAAAGCAAGGGAATATCCCTTCTCCTGCTGTCCGTCCCTTTAAAAGTAACAACAGGTTCCCAAAGTGACAGTTTCTGAAGGAACACTTAGCCATTTCATTACAGCAAAGGCAATTCCTTGTACAAAATAACGTCACATAAATTTGCTACTGGGATGACACTGGATCTGTCTTCAGGTCCTTCAATTCAGTCTCTATAAGTGGATCCTGCTATTTTCACAGTCTGTCAATGCAATCACAAAGATTCCCAGACCTCAGTTTCATAGGTTTTCCATTTACACATAGGAAATGGCACTTTTTACTTCTATCCTGTTTCTGAGTCATATTAATAAGTTCAACTGCTTTATGTCTTACCAGTTTCAATGCTGCTCTGTTTTTCAAATCAAAACTGTTTTCATGTCAGCAAAAGAATTTCAAACCACAGGAAATTCTGAGGATGAGGTACAAATATATACTTAGAGCTATCAGGAAGCAGAATCAAACCTGCAGTTGGAAAAATATGAAAAGAATGTCACTGCGTTCATACCCAACTTTTAATTTCATCATTCTTTAAATACATATATGAACAGATTAATAATTCAGACAGTAAAAGAAAGCCTTTGAAAATCCCTGAATAATTCAGAAGTTCTGACATCATATAGCTATTGTCATGCTGGTCCATCTACCCTGGGTAGGACTCTGAAGAGAGAAGGAAGTGACTATCCAATTCTCTCACAGCCCTCTCATATTACAGTTCATGAACAACAAAAGTCTGCAAATCAGAAGGCCACAAAAAGAGGAAAAGCAGCTCCTGTTCACCGGTGGTCTGTACCAGCAAGATGATGAGAAAGGACAAACAGGAGCATTATAAAGACAGTGTTAAAACTGTAACACCTGACCTGCAGCCCAAGAAAATTCACTCCTATGACTTATCCAGGCCCTAATCATAAAGTACATGAAAGGTTTAATAAATACAGAAAATATTCATCCTACAGAAACTATTTTAATAGAAATCAAGGTTTGCCAAACTGAGAGTGAGCCTGAGAAATATATAAACACATATTTCTTTCTATAAAGCAGCACTTAGAATTTTTATGTCTCCTATAAATAATATGCATTTGCCTCATCCATATAACTAAAATTAAAATCTTTCAGTATCATAATGCTAATGAACTATATATACCTTCCTCTCTTTCACCTCTTTTTAGTTCTGGTCCCTATTTTGGGTCACAGTTTATATAGATTGATACTACAGAAAAATGTAAGTTAATGAACTTAAGAAATCTTGGCTTCTTAAGAATAAATTTTTGAGATTTCTGCTAGGACTCCTGGCATAAAGTATTCCAGAATGAGAGTCATCCACCATTCACCTGGCTCCAGTCAGTATTTGGGCTCCAGTCCCTTATAAACACATATTTTGTGGCTAATCCTTTAGAGAGAAAGCCAGAGGATGCTTTCAGAAAATAGTTATTTCCAACTAGGAAGCTAGAAACTTCCTAAACTCCCTGTCATAGAGTTTAAGACATCTACCACTGCTCAGGAGAGTGGCCTGAGGGGCAAACGGAAAAAAATAGAGCTAAAAGTCACAAGGCATTCTCAGCTTGAGATTTTGAGGAGCAAGGAGGTTCTGCAGCAAGACTTTGCTTACCCAACATTTAACAGAGGAGAATCTCTGACTAAGGTGGTTGTCCAGACTCTTTTGTAGACACTTGAGATTAAGAACATCTGGAAAAGAGGGAAAGAAAACTTGATTTGGAGGTCCTTAAACAAACTCTTCAAAGTTTGCCCAACAGCATTGCCATAAGGATGATTTGAGCATATATCAAAGGCTCAGAAAGTAAAAGGAGGATCAAATAGGTCCTTAAACCTAATCAGCTGGCTGCTAGGCAGGCAGATATTTCACTTAGGACATCTGTATTAGTAATGGTAACAGCCTTCTAAGGCCAAAAAGAAGACTGAAAACTACTTTTTACAAATCCTTCCTTAGAAAGTAAGTCCTCTGTAAAACAGAATGAAAGTGTCCCTCTGGACAAAAGAAGGATTTGAGTATCAAGGCCATCCATTGTAAGAGCTCAAAAAGGCAATGACACCATGAGAGACTACATTACACAAGTCTTTTCTAAGCTAATAAATAATTAACTCACATCAGTAATTTCTACCGATCCCTTCAATGGGACTAAAATGGAAAGCAAGTGTTCCCCCAGCAAAGGAGAAGCTCTTTGGTCAGACCTTCAGAGTGTCTTTTCTGTGCAGTTCTGCATAGAAATTCCCATGACTATGGCAGTATTACAAAATACTGAGAGGTCTCTTTCACAGAACACAATCTATACATCTGCCAGACATCCACTCTTGGCCAGCCTACACCCTCTCCTAGCAACACTGTGAATTCCCATGTCACGGAGACCCTGCTCTTCCTAGGCATTGCTGTTTGCCGTATGCTTTGGTAGCTGATCATTTCTTCTGCCACTGAAAACAAACTCCCCAGGATGACTGACATCTCATTATTTACATACTTTTATGGGCCTTTATGCATAGGGTAGCTTAGAGAGGTGCAGAGGATATGCTGTTACATGATGGATGTGACAGATCAAACAACACACTGCATTTGTTCATGATGCCTCCCTTTTATTGCCACAAGACCATCCCTTTCCTTAGATATCGAGTGAGACAGACAACTCACAGAGATGATGATACAGCCTTGTTATTACAACCTTCTAGAGAAAGAAAACCATGTTCTGGTCACTTCACTATTTTCATCAGGAGTCACTGGCCCAATCCTGCAGCTGAGAAGAAAATTCATGTTTCAGAAAACCCACCACAAACTGTTGGAAACACTCTAAGTATACCCGGCTACAATGTGCCTGATTTTCTTCCAATAAGTTAATTATCTTCCTTCCACAAAAAAAAACAAGTAAGCATCCCTTGAGTTCCCAAAGGCAATCCTTTGAGAACAATGGACATTCGATAGACTTCTGTGCTCATTAACTAAATAGTAAAGATGGAAAAAATTCCCATGAAGCCTGAAAATTATTTAGCAGAGACAGAAAGTCAGTAAAATCATGACTCTCATACAGCCATTATGTCATCCTGATAGCTCTTAGTATGTGAAACTATCAGCTATCAAACATCTGAACTCAAAAGTACAGCCTCCAACTACAGACCATATATTACACTCTCTGTGAAACACCAGAAAGAATTCACACTCTGCCGTTGCTGCTATCTCTGCAGGGATCCCTCTGCTTCTACGTCTAATTCCACTTTTGCCCTGTGGATGTGACACAAGGGACGCCAAGAACAGATTGCAATGCATAAACATATTATGTGACATGGTAAGAGAAGTACCTCATAATAGCCCAGTTTGGAAGTATTTTCCAAAAGTTTGCTTCCTGATAATGAAGAGCTAGGACTTTGACCCTTCTAGAGCAGCAAGGAGAGCTTTAGGCTTAACCAGTTGTGTTGAGTTTAGCACCACTCCAGCGACTGTGCACATTTGTTATACTTTATGCCCTTATAGCCTGTGTCCTTCTACAGATTTTTTAGCTTTGATTCACCTTGTGAAAAGGAATGCCTACCCACTTCATCTTTGCTTTTGCTTCACCATGTCTATCCTTAACTCAAAATTCGCATGTTGGAAAAACCAAGCTCAGTTCATTGCCTGAAATAAAAATAAAACCTCCCTTCAAATGGCACAAAGCTGCTTAAAAATGTTAATCTCCCTTATTTTTATGATGTGTTTAATATTAAATGTTCCCATATGGGTACAAGATGGCAAACCATGTCCTTCTATTTAAATAGACTGTTTACTTTAAAATCTGAAACTAGCTGAAAATTTAAACCTTTTTCGGTTTTGTCCACCTGGAAAAAATTATTAAATTCTTAAGTCTGTATTCTAATAGGAACAAACACTAAAGAGTGTGAATTCTTAAGTTTCAATATCTATTTTTAAATTTTTTTGCATGCAAGCTTTTAATTTAGATTTAATAAGATTGTAATTGCATTTTTTCAAAAATACCAGTTGATTATTGAAGACATATTTCTGTAGGATTAACTCACATAGTTTAGATTTTTAAAATATAGTTTTAAATAATAATTTTGTATTTTGATTTATGCTACTAAATTTAAATACAGTTAATGCAAAATAATTGCAGAATGATTGCAAGAAATAAAATTATTGAAGATTAACTATTTCATGAGGGATACACATCTCCTGTGTAATTATTCCATGTCATTAAGTGTCTTCAGAAATCTGTGGGTAATTAATGGAAGAAGAGTACTTAGTTATAATGTAACATATTGTGCAATTAAAGCAAATCAAAAGTTTTGCAATTTTCCATATACCTCAGAAACGGGAAGAAAATGTATTAGCACATTAAACAAAATGAGCTGCGCAGATTCAGTTCTCAGGTCTGTCTCAACTGCTTTTAGCCACTTAAGCAGTGCAAAAGAGCCAGAGACCCAGCAGTCTTGCTCTCCTGATGGTCTTTCCTCAGGGGAAATATTGGGTAATTCAAAGCAGGAATGGTGGCTTCATGCCACCTTCTCTTCTTCAGCTGGAGGGTGCAGTATCAATACCACATTCCTCTCTTGCTGCCAGATGTACTATTCAGGGTCACAAGTATCCAAGATTAATTTATAATAGCTTTACAGCAGCCTAAAGAGCTATAAAGTAATTTTTGCCTCGCTAATCTGGCACTGCCTACGATGGAGGATCTGGGCCTTTAAGCACAGTAAGGTCTTAATTAACTGTTGTCTTGGGCTAACTGTAGGCTTTAGACCTGGATTGAAAAGCCATTAAAGTCACCTGGAATCTGTTCCTCACCCTCACTGGAAGCTGCACAGACCCTCAGCGTGTTGCGTGCTCCATGGAAACACCACTCTTTTGGCAGGCAAGCATCTCCTGAAACAGTTATTACAAAAGAAGTTATGGAAGGACTGCACTACCAGAGAGGTTAATGAGATAACCTCTTCTTCTTTTTTACCAATTTATTTTTACATTCTCATAAATAATACTTCTTTTCCTGCTCACTATTGTCATTATACTCCCTCACTGTACCCCCCAAAATATTATTTAGAACATTCTCATTAGGAGTTTGAAGGTAGAAACCGTCTTTTGTTCTGTTCAGATGAAGTCTGAATATGTTTAATTTTTTACCATTAGACTTAGGTCTAAAGCATTAACTAAATCAGGCATCCAAAAGCACGCTCTATATTCAAGAGGCACTGAGCATTGGAAGAACCAATAAAGATAACATCTGCCTTTACTCCTGTGCATAAAACTGCCCCAAAAATAACATTGCAGAACAGCAGCAGAAGAATTAATTCCCTTAAGTGTTTCTAAATACATTGGCACCTTCTGTACCACCTTGCTTTACTGCTATCTTATAAAAGAAATGTAATGTTTGACATCTTTATTTGACTTAATACCACTTCATGTTAAAAGTTAAACTTACAAAACTCCTGTATGTGACAAGCCAAGCACATGTCCCTCTGCCCACCATCAGGAACCTCCAAAGAGCTGGAAGGCTGCTGGTGATCCACATCATCACAGGCTTAGTAACTGCTTGAGACCGCACTGATGATGGAGCTGTGTTCCCCTGCCATGAATCACTCTTCAAGTAATTAAAACCATTATTCAAGGCAGTACACAACAAAGAATAAATGCCTGGAACCCCTGTTTTTGATGCTTGATCAAAGCCCTGGCTTCTTGTGCAATGTGGTGGCACTAGCCTGCCGGGCTGCTGAAGGCAGCTATCAACCGCTGCAAATATGCCAAGAGTGCAGTGCAGGTTGGTAATGGTAAGAATCATTCACAAAACAAAAGTTTATTTGGAGTGGTGGAAATATGATCAGTGTAATTGTTTTCTAGGCTTTTGAAAATTAATGAAGACTAAGCTAATCAGCCTGCTCTAGCTTTATATTTATTGAAGAGAAATATGTCCAGTTGAGGAAAGATTAATGTGAATGTGGGCACGTTGCTCAATGGAGTTAGGGACTGAGTGACAACAGGCATGAAAAAGGCAGAGGTTCTCCATTGCTTTTTTTTCTCCTCATTTTTCACTAGGCAGATGTGTCCCAGGCATTGCAGCCCCCGAAGGCTACCAGCAGAGTCTATGGGAATGACGTGGAATCTGCAGTAGAGGAAGGCAGGGTCAGGGACAGCTTCAGCAAACTGAGTACATGCAACCCATGGGAGCAGAACAGCTGCATGGAGGGCTGCTGAGGGAGCTGTCTGACATCATTCTGGAAAGATATGTCATCTTTGAAAGGTCACTGAGCTCAGGAGAAGTTCCTGATGACAGAAAAAAAGGTCAACATCACACCCATCTTCAGAAGGGGCATACAGGGTGACTCAAGTCAAAGAGCCTTAATTCAACCCCTTGGCCACACTATGGAGCAAATCCTCTGGGAAGCCACTGCTGATCACCTGAAAAGCAAGAAAGCAAAGGGGATCTAGCAAGGGCAAATCATGCCCACCTAATCCCACCAGTTTCGGTGATGAACTGACAAGCCCCGTGGACAACGGAAGAACAAAAGGTGTTGTACATCTTGACTTCAGCAAGGCTGATACTGTCCAGTCTTTACTAATAACTGAAGACACTCAGACAATATGCAGGAGCACAGGCTGCAGTTCAGAGGGACCTGGAGAAGCTGAAGGAATTGTACTGATAGGAACCTCATGAGGACTAAGGCAAATGCAAAGTCCTGTATCTGTGAGAGAATAGCTCCAGCCAGCAATAAGGGCTGGGGCTCAAGCATCTGGAAAAGCTTGGCAGAAAAGGACTGGGCCATCCATCCTCATGGACAACATGCTGATTGCAAATGGGCAGTGCCTTGCCCATTGGGCTGCTTTGCAGCAAAGAAGGTGAACTAAACTGCATTGGCAAGAATTAATACTGTTTCTGCAAGTCAAAATGGTCGTATCCATTTGCCCTTGTGAGACTACACCTGGAGTAGGGCACCCAGTTTTAGGCTACTCAGTACCACAAAGACATGTACCTGCTGGGGTGAGCCCAGTGGAGGGCCAGAAGGATTAGCAAGACACCAGTGTCCAGGATGCACAAGAAGAGACTCCCTGAACAGGGTTTACTCCATTTTCAGAACAGAAGGCTCAGGTGGACCTTATTGTTGCCTGTAACTGGCTCAGGAAAGGGAATAAGAAAGATAGAGAGAGCCTCTCCTCAGAGGTGCACAGACAAAATAAGATGTAAGAGAAGCCATTTGGACCTCAGTTGAATCAGAAATTCTGATCACGTAAAAGGATAAAACTCTTTACCACAGGCTGATCAAACACTGGAATAGGTTCCCCAGGAGATTTTGAATAACCAGGCTGAGTAACCAGCCTGGTTTAAACCAAGAACTGGATTCGATTAACTCTAGAGTTTGCTTCTAACCTACACTACTCTGTGGTTCCTTTTTAGGAAAAGACAGGTACAGATGCATTTTCTCCCTGGGAATGCCTATTTTTTTTTTTTTTCATTGAATATAAATGAAGCTGTACAATACCCATATATAGATGGGGTCAGTTACAAGAGAGAAATATCACTTTTAGAATAGAAAACTTCAGTAAAATAGAGATACTAGGGCATTATTGTTTAGTAAAGTATAGATTGCTAGATATAGTTGCCCTTGAAAAAGCTCCTAGTTGAAGGCTTCCAGGCTTTAATTTTTAGTTACACTCAAGATAGGAGAATTCAATGGTGGCATGGTCTTACAAAACCAGAAATGTATTTGAAAAATATAATAGATTATTTATATACTTTATATGTACTTATAAAACACACAATATAGAGTAACAAACATCCTTAGTTGTGTGTTTCAAACAATTTTCTATACAGGTCAATGTGCCATCCTTAAAAACCAGGAATTCTGCCATTTTAATTTTACTAGAGTTTAATTTTACTGCTTTTTAGATCTGTTGTGCATCAGTATCCCTTTCTCCAAAATATCCCATGGTGAGACTGACTGGGAAAGAGCTGTGGGAAAGTTTCAGTCTGCATGATTGAAGCAGACTACTAAGGTGTGCATTTTTGTTTACTTGGTAAATGGAATTACTTTCTCTAATTTAAATATATATTCAGGTTTTATTTGGGAAAGAAAGCAGAATTTTTGTCTACCAACACTACAATCTAGATTTGAAGATCTATATTGCCTTCTACTGGTGTCCATCACTTCCCATTGACTGTAGATAACTTTCCAAAGAACTTTTCTCATTATTTAGGCATTTCAGCTGAGTGTTTAAAGTGAGGTAGTGCAAAATAATCCCTACAAGGTTATGTGGCAGTGTACTGTGATTTTCTGTTATGGAGTTGTGCAACCCATTTTACTAGATTTCCTTTGTTGTTATTTTTATAGGGAACATCAGAGAGGATATTGGCTCACACTCTTGACATATTTGATGACCTTATTCCTACTCAATAGGAGCAAATTCCAAAGAATTACTTTTACCTATTGCACCCTTCTCTGAGGCACGAAGTATTTCTTGCATGTTTTCTGGGAACAAAATCTGGAAAAAAATTTCCAGGCCCATGCACAGAGAGAATATTAATACTAGTTCATTTATGAGCAGCAAAGGGCAACAGGGTATGGCTTGTGATTATCTGAGCATCAGATTTCTACAATAACCACACCTCAAAACTGAGAAATTGAGCACCTTCTTTCAAATTGTGTTTACTTATTTTTCAAATGAGTCTGGTTTTGGATAAGAATGACCCATATGCATGTCTGTACAACATTTCCTGCAAATGGTAATACTTACATGGAAACTGTATTACTTCTGAGACTTGCAAAAGATGTGCTATATTTTGCTTTGAATATCTAATTTGGCCCATTTCCCAGACCACTAAACACTTTCTGGACTTGGGTAGCATTTTCTCCATGATGTATCTCTGCATTTCCTGACACAAGCTAGAATATGGAATTTAATTATCAATAAAGTTACAAATCACTTGAAATGTACTTAACCCCCATTCTCCCCAAATACTTTAGTATTCTAAATATAACTGAAATAGAAAGAGTTTTTTACAGTTTTTCCAGGGTAGTTTTGCAGGCTTTGCATCTTGCCCTGCTATTTTTATCTGTTAGAACAGTTTTTAACTGAGAGTATTAAGTGAAGTCAGCAAGTGAAGTTTAGTTTGTTCAGAGGAAACTTGGGACACACATGTAATGAGCTGGTGCAAAAAATATACCATTTTTGTATTTTATATCAATACAGTTTTGTATTTTTCAAACAAGCTCAGTCTATATAAATCACAGACCTTTGAATGCAGCAAATCAGCATCGCACTACTGCAATCAGCTTTATCAGCAGCTGGGTCTCTTGCATGAGTTAAACCTTTCTTGTTGAATTAATAGCACTTCCTGTCAACATCTTCCTCCCAGACAGCCATTCTCAAGAGCACTGATTATGGCTGTTCAGATATTTTCTTGCTAAAGAAGTAGATTAATAACGATAGGCCACACAGTAATGATATTACTTTCACATCTATCTTTTTGTTGTTGCAAGGAACAGGTGGACCCAGGTCCCAGCCCCATATTTCATCAGCTTTGTCACTTCAAGTAGAAAAAAGCCAACTTTTAATCAAACATCAGTATTATGCAGGTTGGAAAATAGAAAAAGCCTTCTAGTGGGACTACTTGGTAAATACTGGAATAGAATTCCAGTAGGAATTACAGCTTCTTTAATAGACATGCATAATAAGGATAAGATAATAATGATATAAGAAAGATAAACTGAGAAGCAACATATCTATACTGCAGCCTACCTATAGACAGGATAATAGACCAGCTGATGTCTTAGATCCTTCCAGACTTATTTTCCTAATTCATTAATACTACCAATTATCCTTCAGTGTATGTGAATACTACATCTCTTTCCTACATGCCATGTCAAAACATTTGTTCCATTTAGATCTCCTTCACTGACATTGCAGTATCACATTTAGACCTTATTTGTAGTTGGTTGTTATGCAAATTTTGATCATTAGTTTACAACATCTCTTCCAAAATTTCTAAATACCGTTAATTTATTAATTCAGGCTTTCCAACAGTCCAGTTGTTCTCATTTAACCAGAAATAAAGACATGTTTAATGTTAAATGCACCAAATTATCAGATGTCAGAGAGCAACCCAAACTGAAGTTCATAGCTAGCTGTGTATATGGTCACAGATACTGAACCAGTGAATGGTGAATGCTTCAGCCTCCCTCTGGGGGAATTATATGCAGGAATCACTACACAATTCTGGATATTTTAATACCAGAAAAGGGCAGCAAAAAGATTCCATGTAGGAAGAAGGAAAAAAAAAGTTATAAAAATAATTTAACAGCTGGAGAGTTTGATTTATGAAGAGACATTAAAGGAATGATGCTTGATTGTCTGCACAATGTCCAAAAGTCATACATTAAACACTTCAAGTATCTGAAGAGGGTAAACAGCAAGCAAGGGAATAATTAACTAGGCTAGAACAAGAAGGTGTAACAAAAAATACAGAAAAGAAATATATTAGGGAAAATTGTTAACAATGAGCTTTGTTAATTACAGCAAAGTATCTGAAGAAAAGCAGCAGGAGTCTCATTTTTCCTTGTAACTTAGAGAGTAAACTGGACAAATCACTGAAAAAAAAATTAAATATTTATTAGGGGCTGGCTGGCAAGAGAGCTGGACAGCTACTATTGTTTGATATCTTCCTTTGTGGTATTTATAAATCAAAATGTAAAAGACAAGTGGTCACTCAATGAACTGAAATAGCCATTTGCCTCAATTAACCCTACTTCTCTAAAACATTAGAGCAAACAAAATAACATGCTTATGCAAACTATGCTCATAAACACTTCCTGAAGGCATTTTCTCTCGGATATTTTTCAACCAATAGCACTGCACATTTGAAACAAACCAACAGACAAAATTGTTCCTACTCAATAATTTAGAACACAAAGTTGGAACTACTAACAGAAAACCAGCATTTTCTGCATTTGTAATCCAGAATTCATGGAGTCTTTTTTTCCTCTACAGCTTCAGAAATGTTCTTTGGTACTTCTCATTTGCTACTCAGCCCTGCTGTTGTAAGAAGAAAAGTTTGCTCCTTCTCAAAAGGCTGGAATTCCCATTTATTTGCAAAAAAGGAACTTGATATTCCCATTCCTCTTACACAAAGCCATATTGTTATTTAGTAATTCCCTCTTAGTCCTGCTTTTGTGTTTTAAAGATGGATTAGAAGGTGCAAAAGATAAAAGTGTACTCTAGGTGAACTCCAGGGAAAATTTGCCTCAAAAATAAATTTAAAAAAAAAATCTGCTTTGGAAATAATTAGCCTCAAGCTCAGCCAAATAAAGGACATAAGGAACAGAATGGGCTGGAAGAAAGAGTTTGAGTTGGAAAGGACTTTTGAAAGCTATCTAATTCCAAGCCCCCTGCAATAAATCGGGACACCTTTTACTAGAACCAGGTTGCTCAAAGCCCCATCCAGCTTGGCCTTGAATATTTTCAGGCATGGGGCAAGTACCACCCCTCTGGGCAACTTGTTCCTGTGCATCACTATTCTCATTGTAAGAAATACCTTCCTTATATCTAGTCAAAATTTACCCTTGTTCAACTTAAAGCAATTTCCCCTTGTGCTATTACCACAGGCCCTTGTAAAAAGTCCCTCTCCAGCTCTCTTGTAGGCCCACTTTAGGTACTGGAAGGGGCTGTAAGGTCTCCCCGGAGAGAGGGGAGGTCAAAGGTCTTACAGAAGTCCTTAGGGACATTGACTTCCATGCTAGTGAATCAGCTATTCAGCAATGCAGGAAAGGAGATTACAAGCTGTCTCATTTGAGAATATAAAACTCCAGTAGTAAAGAAGTGCTTCTACAGCTAGGAACGAGAATCCACAGCCAAAAGAAGGAACAAGTCAAAGGAACTTCGCTGACATGCTGGCACAGCCTAGAGTTCATGCTCACAGCTTCAGCTAAGGGGTTCAGACGCCAAAATGCAAAATGTTTGCAAGAATATCTAATATAAAAAGAGAAACCCCTTTTTCCAAAAAACTATTTCCAAAAACATAGGTTAAGAATACTTACTAAGATTACAGCTACCACATTCTCCATTCAAAACATTTCTAAAAAGCAGAGACTAATTTTTTCAAATTGAAGTATTTTTGTGTAATTCACAGTGCTCTTATTTTTTAGCTTTTTTTTTTTTTTTTCTAATTTCCCAAGCCATCCCAGAAGGAATGAATCCGGAAAGTACAAGCAGGAAAAGTGAGACGAAAAGGAGGAAGAAAGATGTGAGAGAGAGAATGGAAATTGATAATGGAAAATATATTTCAAAACATCAGAAAAAGCTAAAAAAAAAAAAAAAATGTGGAGAAGTCTCATCCAGATCCAGTCAGGGTCTTTTATTTTAGTTTCTCATTTCCAGGTGAAACTACTCACAGAAATATACCAAAAACTTCAGCAGATCAATTAGTCAATAGCAGAGCAAACAGGTGGAAATCCACGACTGGGAAAGAGAATCCACCCTGCCAAGCTGGCATCACTGCCATGACCTGTTGGCTTCAGCTGCCTGCAAAGTTTAATGCCCACATCCTTAAAAGCAGTTTGGGCACTTAATAAGGGTCAGTGGAAATGAAGCACCTACATAATGTTTAATCACCTAAATATCTTTGCAGATCCAGGTCTTATTTCAGCAAAGGGCACAGTAGGGCTCTATTTGTCATGGAAATTGAGATTCAGCACATTACCAGTGACAGAAATTTCTAAATAAGTTCCCAAGCTGAGCAGCTTTATTTGGAAATGACCATGTATACAGCAGCAGCTACTTTTCTGAGGAAATGTGCACATTTACAGTTGGTTCCCAGGGAAACAATTACAAGAACACAGAAATATGGAAAGATTCTTGCTGTATCAGGTGTTTTCAAAATAGAAAGTTTGTCTATAAACATAGTCTTAAAAAAAAAAA
>VWZN01017983.1:500138-547597 GCA_013396955.1 Regulus satrapa | reverse complement strand
AAAAAAAAAAAAAAAGACCTACACTTCAAATAAATCTCACTAGACTTGTTTTCTTAAGCTAAAATCAATGAATTTGTTCATTATTATGTATTTCATTTCCTTTGAATAAATAAGCCTTTGTTTACTACCTGTTGTTATACTACTCAGTATGACATTCAGCCGTAGTCTGTCTTGTGATCCAGTGACTGGGATGGGAGAACCATCTGGCAACTGAGAACATTGGAGAGAAATAAAAGCAAAGAGCAGAAGCTCCAGACTAGGCAGAGATACAAAGGCAAAGAGAAGGGCATCATCCATTCTTGGAGAGAAGCTGGAACCATTGTTAGAAATGAACTTCTAAGGACTGTATAGGGATTGCCCCCTGCCCATGTCTTTTCTCATTATTTTAATAAGACACCCAGGGCTTGACCCACAAAAGGACTCAGGTAAATTATTACTATCTTATACATTGTGTGGCCACTAGTATCAGTTCCACAGCACTGAACAGCAGGGCTCTCTGCACTCTGCACAAGGCTATCAAGCAGGTGAAGATTGGATTGAGAATGGGGACCATACTGGAAAACCAACAGAAAATGCTACAGAGAAGTGTCTTATACTCTGTCCATCTGGGATTTTTATTTCAGGTAAAATAGTGTAGAGCCTTAAAATACTTAATGAGAGCTCAGCTCTGTCCTCCCCCAAGTAATATTCACTTACTTGGATAAAAAGACACCTATCAAGTTATGTGAAATTTGCATTTACTTCTACAGAACATCCAAAAGGTATTCAAAGGGAAGACTGGAAACTGCCTCTCTCAATGTTATGTTGGTCAATATCCTTCTCCTTCAGTGTTCTTCTGAGAGAACTAGGTTTCCCAGTCTTTAGCAGAGAACAACAGCATATTTGTGAAGTGGTGCTGGCTGACGGGTTATTTGTCCTGACCACACTAGTTTGGGCTGGAGATGTCCATCAGACGAGTACCACCAAATCTTAGGATGCCCAAGTGATGGAGTTGGTGTACCCTGATAAGAAAGGCAGGAAGGTTGCTAATTTTGACCACTGCAACTGTATGTACTCTGCTGATGTGCTGTCTTATGAGCTGCTTTTAAACATATTGTAGTTGTTTGCAAAGGTGCTTTCTGCAGCACTGCCTGTTGCTCACAACTTTATCCCAGAGGGACTAAATCAAAGGAATAGGAAGGAAACAAAAGCCTTTTGCAACACCCAACTTCAGCATCTCAGAAAAGCAGGTGTTCATCCACAGGATGAGATCAATAGAAATATGGGCGTAAGGGACAAAAGAGAAAGAGCAAGCAGAGGAACGCAGTACAAAGTAGGAAGAAAGAGGAAAAAGTGAACAAATGACAAAAGGATCATGGAAAATTTCCACACAAACTTGAAGTCACAAATGAGAAAAAAAGAAATTAGAACCTCCAGATGAGGAAATAAGAAATCAGAAGCTCCCTTTGAGACCATTAAGGAAGAGGGACTCTGGAATCTAATGTACAAGAGGAAAGGTTGAACTTGGGCAGGCCTTCAGCATTTAGTTAGCAATCAAGCAGGCTGACTCTATCCAAGAAGGAGCTCAGAGGCTAGAAAAAGAATGGAGGACAACATATACCAAGAAATCAGGTAGGGTTACTAGCCCTCTGTTCAGAGACTTGAGCCTGGCAGCTCAGACATCCAGTGATTGAAGCATGTCAAAGAGATGCATAAGAGAGCAAGACCACTGGAAGGACAATTACTAAGCAGAACTCCAGATTGAGAAAAGTCACCAAGCCAGACGATGATATGAGGAAAGAGCTCAACCTCACCCATGCAATAAAGAAAGCAGTAACATCACATTTTTTTGGGCCAGTCAGATTTCAAGCATTCCGACACTTTTTGTCCTCTGGAATCTGGTATCAGAAAATATGGCTAATTCCAGAATTTCAGGTAGAGAACAATTGCAGTTGGCACTGCTGCATTTCTAAAAATACAAATTACTAAACCAAAAATGCACAAAGTCTCAACAAAGTCACTATTCTACTCTACCTTCAAAATTAATTGTTATAAAACTACCTGCAAGAGCCAGAAAGTCATTTCCACCATCATACTCCAAAGTCTGCTGTTTCCTGGGCCTAGCTTTATTATTCTGGCTAGCCTAGGAAAAGGTAAGCTCTAGACAGTTTTGAATTGTCATTCCTGAATTGAAATACAAGACTCAGCAATTTGTCATCAAGTTTCTTGAGCTTTCACCCTTCTACTCTGCTACCCCTGGATGTGTAACTAAACATATTACAGCTGAAAATAAACCAAAATTATTGGTAGGCTGTGACAGTGAAATTACAAGTAACTGAGCATGTATTGCAAGGTGAGTAATATATTAAGCAAGTTAGGACAAGTATGCTTGAGGATCTTCAGTTGGGGTGATTTATTACAAAGTTCACAGCTAGTGAACTAGCTTATTTTGTTCTCTGTTCTTTATTCACTTTTTCCATTTGATGTGGAATGTCAGGACAGGTACTCTTTTCAGGTTTGGAGAAGAGGGTGAAAGTATTGTTTCTTTAAAATGTTCTGTCCTTTTTGTTCATGTACATAATGCCTAAAGCAGGACTGTAATGGAAATTATGGTTAAAGTATTTTCTAGAGGAAAAGGTCAGCCCAAGCAAGAAAGAAGGATGATCTCATATTTCTGACAGCTCAGATACAAGCAAACCTTAGTACCAATAAGTTATGTCATCTGTTAAATTCACATAAGCAAAATGCCTCTGTAGATTTTGTACTGTTATGACAAGTCTGTAGAGAACAGGGTAAATATTCCATATGAAATAACTGTCTGTACAGGGTTACTTGTATCTATTATTATATTTAAAGAAATCAACTGAGAGTTAAGGCCCGCATGGTTTTCTGTTCTGTCTTCAGAGACCTAAACTGTGCCACATTAAAAAACATAGAAAGCATAAATTTATATTTGGCCAGGATAATACTGAAAGCCATACCTTAGTATCTTACTCACTGAGATACTGTCCATCCTGACCTTGGCTATAGCTTCATATTTTACACACTATTACTGTCATAGTAACAGACAGAGCCAACAATAATTTGCTTATACAATTTACAATACATTGTCTCCCAGCCACACTGAGGTCTCTTTAACCATCAGCAGATGTGTTGCTTGTATTAGCTATATTTGAACAAAGCAGAATCTATTCAGCCCTAAAGTCTATACGTCCATTTGACTGTGTTTTGAGCTTACTGCATAGCTAATTTGGTTTTCATACCACTGTAAGTAATTACAGCACAGCTGAGGAAGTCCAGAAGTTACCCCAGAACTTACTGACTAAATTTCACATGTTTCTCCCCTTGCTGGCATCTGAGAAAGTTTAATTGGCAATTAATACTGTAGATGTTATGTGATGTTCAGTTCTTAAAGTTCTTTCTATGTAAATAAAATCCAAAGTTTCTTTCACCATAACCTTAAAATATTAAACACCACTTATTAAATTCTCAGTATTCATGCTTCATAATCAAGCTACAAAATCTTGCACAAAAATCTATATATTCCTGAAAAATAAAATAATGCAAAGAGAAAAAGCATCACCACTGTTGTCCCACATGAAAGACAGAAGGGCTGTGGTATTCATTGATATATAGTTATGGACCTACTACTATAAGCAAAGACACTAAAANAAAAAAAAGGCAAGTATTTTTTTCTAAGTTTGCGTTCCTGATACAGCAATATAAATATATCTAGCACAATGCAATAAACAAAGCTGCTATAATTACATTTTTTCTGGGTATAAACTCATTCTGACTGATGAAAACAGGTTGATCCTAGCACTTGGTTAGAATCAGCAAATAAATTAAACTAGTAGTCCCTGAATACAAATTCATTTGGACAGAAAAGCTGTATGGCTTCAAGGATCATTAGGCTGAGAGCTAAGGCTACTATTTTTAACAGCCAAAGCAGACAAAGGATTGTCTTCTGAGAAAGTTCCCCAGAAAACTTTTTCCTCTTATTAAAAGAATATGAAGGAAAGAGAAACAGTTCAGAAAGCTGCAATATATTTTACCTTTTTTTGCTAATTTTTGCTCTTTTGCTTTTCAGAATAAGAATACAAGGCAAGCCTGAAATAGATGGAGTTGACTTAAGCAGTCTGTATATCTCCTGTTTACTTACCTCTTCTTCTATCAGTATTTCCTTGCACATTTTACCCATATATACCCAGTATACAGCCTGTTCTTTTCAATACCTTTATCTCATCATTTGTTCCCCTTCCTGGTATCCAGAATACCCATCTTTGACATCTGGTTATTAAACCTACAGCCTATTAAGCCATTGCACAATGTAAAACATGGAGTTTTAAAAGCTTGTTGGTTATTTTGACGGTGTGGCTCCACAGCCCAAAGATTTTGCTTTTAAGACTGATATATCCAGTCTGAAAGGGATTCATACATCTGTAGAGATGTTCTTATGCCTGCTAGAAAATGAGAAATTTAGTTTCAGAATTTCCCCTTCTTCTTGCTGCCTCCACAGGAGATAGTATTTCTCTAAGTTGATCCCCAGCTGCTTTATTAGACCCTTGAGTCCATTGCCAGATAATACATAACCCCAAACAGCCTTAAGTTTGCTGGAAGTTCCTGAAGGGTCTGGATGCAGGAATACTGCAACTCAGAAAAAGGCAGCTTTATACTTCCTCCCCTGGGTGTCCTTTTTGCTCTTTGGACAAAATAGAGCATCCGGACTTCATATTTCACATCTTTCTCCCTGCTTCCCCTTCTGGAATGCCAATGTATGTCAGGCCTCATGTCTGAAAATCTAGGTGAATTTGCTATAAACTTAGATGTTGGTCTAATTACTGCAGGCTAAATGTTTAATCCTTCTTCTTCTCTCTGAAGAATCACAATGCCTGAACTGTCAAGCACTGGCAATGTTTCTCTAGGATCTTTTGTTCTTATATAATAATACTCATCTTAGTTGAGATGATTATGAAATGAAGGACCTTATTCCTTTTCTGAAGATGGTTTTGCTTAGTTCCAATATGTCTCCAAATTTTCTGAACTTCAGGGTAGTAATTGTCATCAAAATAGATAATTCTTTTCTTATACAGCTCTTCATTGTTCTTCCCAACTGCCTGTAAAAAAATTATTGCTGAGTTTGATAATTCTGGAAACAGAAAACAACATATCTTGAGGGGTTTTGAGCTTCTGCCCTTTAAGATCTTTACATAAGACTATCAAAATGCAAGGATTGTATAAGTGACAGAGACAACATTCCCACATTTTAGTTATTTTCTGTGTTTTTAGGAATGCCATAAATCCTGTCATTGCTTCTCCTTTGAGCGGTTTTCTAAATCACCACATTTTACTCTTTGGAGCCTGTTCTGTTTTACCAGGAAAAATGAGATGTGTGTTCCCTGCACAAGGTTAATCGATAAAATCTTTACAGTCTCTTCTCATCTGGCCAGCCTCACTTTAATTTCAGTAACAGTGCTGTCAACTCACTCAGAGAGGCAGTTTAAGCCTTCTGAAGCCTTTGTACTTCATTTCCCCATTCTTTTACTCTTTATTGCTAAGCCTTTTGAATGTATTATCCAAGTTTCTGATAGCCAATGGTTTTCACAAAACCCAAGCTCATCAAGTCATGTTTCCTCATGAAAATCTCCATTTTTAAGAGTATCTGTTAACCCTCAAAGGTCTGGAAGGTTATTTGGAAAACAGGTTGCAATGCACGGGAAATACAGAAAAAACAGGGTACAAATACCTTCAAATTTGTACTGTTTCTAGAAGTTTTTATTTTCTTCTTAATCTTGTGATTTTTGAGACCTGATTCATGATTTTCAAATGCTTGAGACTGGCAGTGATATTTGTTTCCAAAAGTAGAGCAATTTTTTTTTTTTTTTTTTTCCAGCTGAGGACCTCAGAACAGTTCTGGATAAGAGTCACTCTATTTCTCACCACTTAAGCCACTTTCCACAGCAGTTGCTTAATACCATAGTTCACCCTCCTTTCCGATGGAAAAGACTCTTACCAGTTCCAAGTCCTTTTACATCAATTTTTTCACCATCTAAGTGTTGAAATGGATAAAGTGTGGCAGGCAACACTTATTTTAAAGACATATTTTCCAATATCAGTCACATTTACACATGCAATTCTGCAGGTTATACAGAGTCATGTCAGAAAATTGGGTGATCAGACACAAAAGCAGCAATGAATGCTCAAGGACAGTCAGGATTTGTTTCTGCCAGACTGTTTGGTCCTTGTGCCAAATACCTCACCCACAGCCTGAGATTTGATGAAGCTGAATGTTTTGGAGAATATTGTGGAAAGCTGCCAACATCACTGTTAAAATTTTTTTAAAGCATGAAATATTATATTTAATTTTATAAATTAAAATTTATAAACTCTGAGATAGATTTATAGATTTATAGATTCTGAGAAAAGTAAGCTATTTATTCAGAATAAGCTTTATGACTGAAATAGATTCTTTAAATGTCAATTTCACTGTACTTTATTTTTTCAGATCCATCTGTCTAAAAAAATAAAAAGAACAGGAACTGAAAAAATGCACTGTATTTCAGCAAGGTACCAGTGTTGTTTAAAATTTGTAATATTAATGTACTAAAAAATCTACTCCTCTTCCAGTCCTGTCATTGTAATATTTGGGAGCCTGGGATTTTATATTCATAGAATTCTAGTTTTTAATTAAGGAAATTAAGAATAAGATTAAATTATGGATATTAAAAACAAGGAAGCAAGAATAGTGAAAAACAGTTCATCAAACATAATTTAAAGTGAACCTTCCTTCTATCATGGCCTAAAGATTACTGCATAGGCAACAAACTCAAGGTTTTCCAAGTAAAAATGACCCTAGACAGACCTGATGGCAAAGCTGGGACCTGAGTTGCTTAACACTGAAAGCAGTGCAAACATGAAAGCACAAAAAGGGCAAGTCTATAAAATACATTTTTAAAATACAACAAGAGGAGATCTGTGAAACACTGAAGAAATTTTAAAAGTAAGTTTGGCTGGTTTATAATGAAAGTTTAGGTGGTTCTACAATTCTGGATAATATGAATGAGGGCTCAACTGCATGTGGCAGCTTCCACTGCAAAGAGAAATCATATGGCTACCAAAGGGCCACCAAACGCAGGTAGTAAGAGCCACAAGTGGAACAAGCAGGCCACAAGGATGTGGCACAAGGATGTGGCAGCAGCCTGAAAACTCATGCAGCCCCTCAACTAGGAGCAAAACAAATTTTACATTCTGCATGTCACACACCTAAATTTTTATTAAAATTAATTAAAGATTCCATCTTTAAAAATAAAGATTTTTTTTCCAAAATATTCCTTCTAGAGATCTTTTAAATTTATAAAACTATAAAAATGAAGATTCTTCCTTAAATTAATAACAAATTTTCAGGAGATTAGGACTATAATGTGTTTTAAAACCTACTGGCTTGGTGTGTTAAATAACAAATATATAATACAATAATACATCTTTTTCTATTCCCAGTTGTCTAGAAGTAATGTCAAAAATGTTTCTAAACAGCAGGATTAAAATATTGGATATTGCTTATTATGCTGCTAGCAGCTGTAGTGTCCTCTGCAAGCTTAGCTTTTCCAAATTATTAGATCTACATATTACAAAATCATGGTTTGTTTACTTTTCTATCTAATACCTTTAATTTGCACTCTGAATAGAAGTGCTTTAGGTTCCAACTCAAATAGCAGTAGGTTTTGAAGCCGCTGCCACGAGTGCTTTAATCATGTGCAATATGGAACAAGTTCTAAATATTAAGGAGAATATGAGTTCCACCACCTAAATAAAAGGCTGGGATCCAGCAATACTTCTCTGCAAACACAAACTAAATCTCACTCTCTGTGTGACCTTGAGCAAGCTGCTTGATCTTTTTGTGCCTTGACAAGACGATTATTAAAACTTGGACTTCTCTGACTAACAGATGTTTCTGTACACCAGCATAGAGAACACTAGAGTAAACACATTACTGAAAACATTCATGACAATAAAATGATGTGGAACCAAATTTCTTTCATTCCCTGTGATTTGCATCTTCATAATTCTTACTACACTCACTGACAAAGCCACTTAAACCATGAGATCACTTGTTTTCCAACAAATTAAGTCCCAATACTTGCCAATCATTCTGCTTCAGAGGTCAAGGAAGATAAAGTCCTTCTCTTCCTTGCATAGATCCTTAAGACCATTAGAATTACATCTACTTGCAAGAAGTGCTCACAAAGCTAACAAGTTCCAAATGTTTCCTTTTCTTAAATGCATGTTTGTTTCAAATCACATGTTTTTAATCTGCACAAACTGCCCATTTCTTACTTATCTCAAGTATATGCTGTCCAAGAGATAGCATAACTAATAGAAGTTAGAAAATACTTTTTGTTTCACTATCAAACAAACTGTTGAGCTAGACAAAAAAACACTATCTTCTCATGGCCAAATTAAATTATTAAGTCGGTAGTACCACTAAATAAAATACTAATTGCAGAGAGTGCCATTAGTAAAGCTGATTACTTAAAATAATCCTAGCCATAATTAACACTAAATACATCATGGTAAAAGGTCACAACCACGCTTACCTAATCAGTGTAGGTTCATTACATGCTATCCCAAGATGATCATTCAAAAGTTATGTGCTTATTCAGAGCTCATCTTAAATTCTAGATGTATTGAAGAGAGGGAGGGAAATGCTTCTGAGGGTGGGACATCCCACCCTAGACCAGCTGATTAAAGTCACCTGTCTCTGTGTAGAGACAGGCTAGATGGAACTCCTAGTTAAGTTACCAGGTTGAACACCTAAATACAGGCAAGAAAAATGCCAGCCAAATGTGGAACAGTCTTCTTAATGTTGCCAGGCAAATAATGTAAAAATTAACCAAGGTCAATAAGCCTACTAGATAGAAAAATACTTCTAGATCTCTCCTTCTTTTATGTGTAATGTTTGGTCATTCTTGCTTGGGAGAAAAAACTTCGAAACATCTTAAACTATATGGTTTTTGGATTTTTAAAAATTTATATTCAAATTAATATTTGATTTATGCAAATAGAGAAATAATATGCTTCAACATAATATGCTTCCAATTGTTCTACTGTAAAAAGGACAGTGTTGAAAGAGACAATGCACAAAACAAGGTAGGCAAAACATCAAAGTTCAGATGCAGGAGAAGCACTATTCCATAATTAGTGTGATCTCTGGTAGATTCAGATTATTGCTATTCAGGCTAATGTAAAAGAAAAATCCATTAGATGTTGCTGACTCAAGATGGGCCTATGAAACTTGCTCTTCCAGTAGATATCATTACAGATTTTGGGCATTATTTTACTTTCATAGCATTGATAAGCTTTTATCACAGGACAGTTAAAATACAAGTGTTTAAACAGGGGGTTGGTTTGGAGAGTTTTGAGGGGATCTTTTTGCTTTGCTTAACATAAAAACGTCCAATAAAATTATTACTTACACTTAGGGCTATAATATTATATGTGAATCCATATTTTCCTAAGGATACAACCTTGTTAAACAGCCTTTCTATGGTTGTTTAAAGTTAAGGTTAGAAAAATGAGTTCAGTATATAATAATATAAGGATAAAACAGATTCTCTCTGGTATCTCAGACTTATTCCAAAATGTCACCCAACAATAGCAATTATGTTATATATGTTATGTGTCATATAAGCATCTTGTCATACCACAGCAAGAATCTATTTCATATCAAAAGGAATCCAAATAAATTTTGGCAAGGAAATAAGAGATTCTCACAACATGTAAGTCAGTGAGGCTCTAGTGGCATCCATTCTTCCAACAAATTCATGGGGACTAGAACTAGCTGTAGAGCTGGGAAGAAAAGATAAAAGGCTAATTTAAAAGAATCTGAGCAACATTGATGAAATGCTTCCAATTTGAGTCTAGTATGAGGTTTCCTCCAGACAAGTGGAAATTTTTAAATTTGCCACTCATATCAAAATAGCTTCAGAAATTTGCATTTAGCTCTTGCTGCAATGCCATAAGTTTTCTCTCCATTCTTACCTAATTCTTAGAGACATTAAAAACCTAATAAAGCTAAGTGCTTGAAAAATGTCTTCAGAAGACATTTTCCAGCACATAACATTGTCAAGGCCCTCTTGTCCCTCACCCATTTCCATGCAATGAATGAAATACTGACATACAAAGATATTAATCCAAGCATTTTTGCCCTTCTAGATTAAAAGAACCTCAGAATAAAACTCTGCTCTATGTCAATATCACACAGGCACTTGTCATTACAAATGACTCTGTCCAGCTTTTTTTACTGTGATCAGAGCTTGATATGAAACCTGAAGCCTTTTGCCATACCTCTCAAGAAAATAAAAGAAAACAAAAAAAAAAAGACAAAACAGCCAAAATCCTGACTTCTGTTTCCCAAAGCTGTAAATGCAAATTATTTCTAGTTAGCAGGTTTCTAATGAGCCTTATGAGTAATTAATCAGTTTCTTCTGGGAAAAAACAGTCCCAGTTCTACTGTTCACTAGTGGAAGTGATAGGTTTTGAGGGATTTTTTTTTAAGACAGTAAGAGTAGAAAATCATATGGACTCTTCCCAGGAATTGGCTTCACATTGCTGTACATGGAACTAAAACATACAGTTCTTTCCTGCACAGAGAAGTCCCAACTTAAATGTAATTTTTTTTTTTTTCCTTTGAGTGCCCCAAAATGTTGAAGGCAGTTTCACCAAGTCTCCTCCACAGTCCCCTCCTGGCTCTGGCCAAGCAGGCACCCCCACGTCTGCAGGGGGAGGATAAATAACAGCAAGGCTCATAGTGAATTCAGCAGGGGGAGAGTGATGTGAATTCCCTCTTTCACCCTCCCTTTTTGAGCAGAACCCAGCACACCAGGCAGCTCCTACCAATTCCCTAGGCACTCAGTGTCCCCCACCCATCCTCTAGCAATCTATTTCCCAACATTTCTGCCATGTCATTTCAGCTTTCATCAGTTCTCCTCCTGGCTTAATTCCTCTGCTTCCTTCTTCTTGGCCTTTTCTCAACTGGTAAATACTTGGTTAGGACTGAACATTAGTCCTAAATGGAAAAGACAAAATAACCACAATCTAGTGGTTACAGATGCTCTTCTAACTTTCAGTCTAAATGTATCTATATCATTTTGCAACCCTGTGCCTTCCTTCCAGAGTTAGGCAAGACTAAATACTTCCCAAATGTGTTTATTCTCTATTGTCCTAACCCACAAAATACATCTATGAACTATTTACATACCTTATCACCCTTCATCTCATCAGGCTAACTATCAATTATTTTTATTCTGCCCTCCTAAAACAGGCTTCTTTTTCCACCCTTCTCTGCACCTGTCTCAATTTGAATCTTCTTGTGTTTTTTTTAACAAAAGCAGAAAAAATTGTATGAGAATTCAGCTAAGGTCATATTGGTACCACACAGAAAAATTCTTCTTTTGTTTAATGCTTCTGCTAGCAATATTCTGCCTGAGATTTATATTTACTTTTTTTCCCAGCTGTGCCACATCCTTGGCTCAGTCAGAAACTTTTGTCTTCCCCTGCTTTCAACTGCAGCTTCCTGCTTCACATAAAATTTAAGAGAAGCTATGGCAATGAATTGAAATGTGTTTAATAATGTCTTGCTTCACTTAATTTAGTCACAATGAAGATTAAATGTTATTTATAGTGCTATTTTACTTGTTTAGATTAGATGAATTTCTTATTCTTGAAATTCTAATAACTCAAAAATTATACCAACAGTTATAAACCAAAGGCAGGGTGAAGAGCAGGCATCTGTGCTGGTCTGGGACTGCAGCTCCAGAAGCTTCAGCTTTGCTACTGTCAGCTTCAAAGCCTGACTACAGTTTCAAAGATGTCATCATCTTGCTGTAAAAATTAAAGCTATTTTAAGAGGTTCCTCAGCTGTTTATGGGGATTCAGCTCTCAGCACAGTCAACTCCAGAGGTGGGAGCACATGTCTGAGGACATCTCTGGGCTTCTCAGATGTGCATTGGACTTTCCCTCAGTGCACATTCAGTATCCTATAGAGCCTGAGAGTTATCATGGAAATTAGCAATGAGCTGAGCACCAAAAGTCACAATCATGCTAAACTAACTCTGGTTGAAATATAAGGTTCTTTGTTTCTTCATATTCCTTGAAAAGGTCATGGCAAAATGACAGATTTACAGACCTGATAATCTTTCTCCAGCTGTTGCTGAAGCTGCGTCTCCTCCCATGCTGGATGTGGCCAGTTAAGCCAGAGTTGTGGCTGTGAAGCATCAATAGATCAGCAAACCCAGGGATCAAGGCCTTTCATAGATTATGACGGCAGATAGTTTATCCTTTATAACAGATAAAATTCCTCAAATCTATACATCTCAAAGCTGAAGTGGCTTTATCAGTGGTGTTTAACTCTTCCAGAAAATGCATAATTTCCTCTATTATTTTGCTGATTTCTGGAGTGTGTGCACACTAGGAAGCTGGCCTTCCAGGCCACACTCTTAATTTTGTTTTTACTTTCATTTAATGACTTGTTACTGGATAAATCAGCAGAGCCCTGGGAACAAGATCCGAAATCTCAATCCTGCCCAGCAGAGTGATGAACTAGAGTCCATCAGGCTCCCTTCTGCCTCCTGCTCCCTATCTCCTACCTCCAAGTTGAGTGTTTTTAGCACTATCCCATCATGCAAGAGGCAGATGACAGCATGTCAGATGAGCAAAGTTGCTTTCCTGACCAGATACAGTACCAGAATGCCTAGAATTTGAATATCAGGACAGTGCTAAGTGGGAAATAAACTCCCCTCTTGAATGAATGAAAAAAAGATTCAAGACTAGACCTGAGTGACTAAATGAAAGTGTTCAGGCTGTCTGGGTTGATGCCTAATAAATCTCCCTTCCTGTGGCATCATCATGCAAGAAAGTAGGTAGATAGGATGACCATTTGTCCTGCTCCAGAATATTTCTGCTTTTTATCACTCTGCTGCAAGGGTTAATATGATACGGGCTGTAATGAGCTGGCCAGCTCCTGACATGAACAGAATCTGATTGATTATATGCATAGTACACTAACTCTCTGCAGATGATAATGGCCATTCATGTATCATGCATTCAGCAATCACCAACATCTTTAATACAGATGTAAACCTTTGTATTGATGCCAGTTAAGCTACAATGAAGAGAGAAAGAATGTCAGAGAACATTCATTTTATTTCAAAGGGTCACTCCCAGCAGTGCAGCATGTCATTTTGTGCTGCCGTTGTTTCTCAGAAACATAATTCCCAGGAATGTACTGTTCCTAGTTTCAGAAGTAGGGACACAATTAAACAGAGAAATACTGCAAACAGATAAAATCCATTGCAGCACGGCTCTCATCCTTTATGCAACAGCATGACAATGCAATAGCGTTTGTGACAAGATGTCAGAGGGGAGAGGGTGACCACTGTTCCCCACTGGACCACTTAGGATGAGCTGGATGCTAAATGAGTTCCAGTAGGTTTTTCTTACCTTCAGTCCACGAGATACATTTACAAGTATCACATCATGGCGTTTTCAGAATAACTTCAGATCCTCCTGGAATCAATGAGATCAATGAAAGACACAGGCAGATGCCACCAAAAAAAAAAAAATCTGCAGAAGAATAACTCAAGCAGAAACTTGTGCAGGGAATGGAAAATAGGTGCAAGTGGAAAAGGGGATAATTAGAATAAAAAGAAACAAGAAACATTCAAGAGCAAAAGAAAGGAAAGAATGGTGAGATACCTGCATTCAGGCTAACTAAGTATGATGATAAGTATGATGATATCACATAAAAATTTGCACGACAGACTAGACAAGCAGGGAACAGAGAGTAGGAAAACATGGGATGGATCATAACAGAAAACTGAAATTGCCAAGTAAATTGAGCTGTAAAGAAAGGCGAGATAAATAATAGTTTCAAAGGGTATGTTTCTTTGCAATATAAGCTGAGATCAGTACTCCTAGGTGCAAGTACTACATCATACTTCTAAATCCTAGCTTTGTGTTGAACACAGGTACTGCTAGAGAGGATGCCCTAAACCCTGCCCTTGACTTGGTGTCAGCCTGCTTTGCTTTACACTCAGTTCTTTTCTCTGTGCAAGCACAAGCACTCAGACAGCAATGCACCAAAGAGCTCACTTGGATAAGAAGTAAGAAGGCAAACACAGCCATTCTTCACCTGCATCAGTTCTCTGATCAAATTCAGTAGGAGCTGTTGCAAATGGTTTTGTCAGCATAACACAGGAGTCAGCAGACAGAGACTGGCATGAAGAACAAGTGTTCATGGATTGGGGCATGGACACATGCAATGAATTACACCCTTGACATTTGCTGTTTCTGCTTCATATCTGGAAGAGGGCTTGTATGCCTGAAATCTTGTCTGTGTTATTTTATCAGTTAGTCCAGTAAAAACAATAACAGAGAAGGGTCAGAATTAAGATTTGGAGCGAAACCAGATCTATTTTGTAACTAAAATAGTTGTTTCCTTGAATAATTATATTCACAAAGTTAGTTCTGCTTTGCCTGCCTGATTCAGTACACTATAAGCCAAGTTTTGCAGCAGTTGGAATTAAATCACAGCAATGGGATTGGTCAGAAAACAAATGATAAAGTAGAGTAGCTTAAAGGTCAAAGTCCCAAAGAGTTAAGTATTCTTTGAGGAATATTTCCATCCCCTAATGTAGATGGGTGTAACTCTCAGGATTGAAGTCATTGATAGGAGTGGCTGATTGCATCAGGTGCGTGAATATGGCTCCTGAGAGGCCAAAGTATCCCACAACACCAAATTAGATAAATGGAAGGTTTGCTTTCACTCTCTGGTACTTCTTGCTTACTTCTTCCTCTCTATCCTCTAGCAAATGTGTAAGTTGCTTTCCACATCAAAATGTCCAGCAGGGTTACTTCTCCTTTCAAGACAAGCTTAAAATTTCTGATGTGCCATACCAAAAATATGAGAGATATTTGGCAAATATACATTTGCCCACACTGTCGTTAGTCAAAATTTTTATTTTATATATATATATATATAGCGTGCCAATGTTTATATTTAACAATAAGACAAATTGGGACAAATTAGATGATGTTAGGTGTCTGTACAATATGAAGGAGGGAAAAATATTTAACACCATTATTTTTATATGCATGTAATTTTGAGAGACCTAGGTATTCTGATAATGAATAATTGTATGTCCAGAAGACAAAACAGTCACCAATTCAGTTTATTCAGCAGTTCTTTCTTTTCTCAAAGAAAAAAAAGAGAAGAAAAAAACTTCCATGTGCTGGAAAAGAACAGCCTAGGACACCAGAGAGACAAAGGAATGCACATCCACTTAATGTATAATCAATTCACCTCACTTTATAATAAGAATTAATCTCACTTCTTCCCATACAGTAAAAAGTATGCAAACAGAGAAGTGCACCTGATGAAAATATATAAGAACTGTCAAATATTCCACAGAGGGAAGCCAGGATCTCAATTTAATTGGCATAACACAATCAAGAGAGAAAATAGATCCAAGGACTTACTGTACTTCTCTTTTTGTATAGCTAATTCCCTTGCATGCTAATGCCTCACAAAAATTATTTGGCCTCAACACATCAAAAGAAAAAACCAGTAAGAATTACCTATTCCATCCTGAAGGCGTAATTTTAGGAGACTAAGGTTCAGTATTTCAACCACTCAGCAAAAGCATTTAATACAAAAAAAAATTTGTCTGTACTTTTCTAGAGGAGATTACTGAAACTAGGATCTGTCATTTTTTTGTTTGTTTGTTTGGTTGGTTGGTTTTTTTGGGGGGTGGGGGGTGTGTTTGTTTATTTTTTGGATCTACAATGGGAATTTCAGACATCTGTGTTTCCTCCCCAGGAAAGAGTCCCATTTCTGGCATAGACTGTAGGTCTGCTCAGACTTTCATGCCTTCCGCTCAAGCAGAGATATATGGAAACTTCCTTCAAATGCAAATATACCCAGAAATAGCTGAACGTGGTTACCAGGAATACAAATAGCTCCTATATATAAGATAACAATGTTGGTGAACTCCTCTTGTTCTCTTCCACAATGAATCACACAGAAGCTGATGGCAATACTGATGATGATCAAATCATAGAATAGTTTGGGTTAGAAGGGATGTTAAAAATCATCTAGTTCTTGCTTTGTGCAGGAACACCCTCCTCTATACAGGTTGCTCAAATCCCCATCCAACACTGTCAGGGATGGGGCATCCACACCTCTGGGCAATCTGTTCCAGCACCTCACCACTCTCATAGTAAAAGAATTTCTTCCCAATATCTAATCTAAACCTACCCTCTTTCAGCTTAAAGTAATTTCTCCTTGTCACTACAAGCCCTTGTAGGAAGTCCCTCTCCAGCTTTCTTGTCACTCCCTTTCAGGTATCAGAAGGTCCCAGAAGGTAAATCTCTCCTGAGACACTTGATCTAGCAAGTGCTTGAAGGAACATGCAAAAGCAGCAGCAGCTGCCATACTTTTCCAAAACAGCTCGGCTTAACCAACACTGGATTTGCTCCCTCTCTTGCTGCCAGCTATGAAGACCTACCCTTCCCTTTCACCAGCTCTTGCATTCATTTGACCCCTTGGAAAGTGAATTTAGCTCACTAAACTGGCAGAAATCTAACCCAACAGAACAAAACAAATCAAGAAAAAGTGAATACTTTTCACCACTTTAGCGAGCTAATGGATCAGACACATCCCAGGGATGACAGAAGAGAGACAAATGGAGCGTGCATCCAGGAACAGGCCTGCCCCTTTCACCAGCAGCAAGTTCGTGGGCTGAATCAGCTGCCTCGTGAAGCCTCACCCACAGGAGAGGATAAAGTCTATTGGGGAGGCCAGATACTCTGAAGAGGAACTGGGAGAGATAGAGTGAGACCTTTCTAGTGCACTGCTGGAGGGCCTGAGCCACTAGAAAGCTAGGGCCTAGGGGCTAGGCAGGACTAAGTCTTGTCAGAGGAGATTGTGACACCCTCTGGCTTGAAGTTTGGTCGCCCATCAGTTCCGTAATGCAAGGAAAGGCAGGGAGGGCAAGGGAAATTGTCAAAGCCTATCAGACCCTGGAACAGGGGTACTGCTGGACTAGTTGTGCCTTTGAAAGGGTAGTGCTACAGTTGGCTGTGAGCACAACGAATGATGTGTCCTCTAATGAGAAAATTAAGGACCAATCACAACAAAGTTTACCACAGCGACTGAGGACATAAAGGACTGAGTTGAAATAAAAGCCGAACTAACACAGCAAAACTGGACCACATGCAACATTTTCTGGTTACTATATACAATTGAGAAACATCAGAGAGAGAGGAGTCTGGGTTGACAAAGCAAGTAAATAATTTGTCAAAGAGAAGAACCTGCCCCATGTTATATCCATGTATGGATATAATTGACCACATTTCATCTTAGGAGAAAAGAAAAGTTGTGGCCAACTTCAAAGGGAACTGAACAAAAGTATTCTAATGATTAATGAATTAGCATCGTTGAAGTAAACGAGCTATTCTGAATGCCTGCCCAGAGGCAGTCATGGGAAAGTTTCCAGAACTATTGTCATTTTTCCTGGAACTCATTGACTTTAAGGACTCCACAGCTGCAAGAATTGTGTGAGCATTTCAAGACTGTCATTTTCACCACCGATTTTCTGAAAAATTTTTCCTGAACTGATTTTTATTGGTTTCAGCTGGGGAATCCATTGCACCCAGCCAGGAAATGCCACATGCCTCCTAAGCTACTGCTCTATTCTTCTTGCACTGATGCTATCAGACTCAAATTCACTGCAGGGAGAACACTGGGGGCCAAACTTGCCCTCTGATGTATGCACACAGCTCCCATAGAGCTAATGCAGAATTTTTTTGCCTTTGATGCCTCTTATAAAGAAGCCTGGAAGTATTGCATTAGAACAGGGAGTTCACACTATTGGTGGTCCCCATTGTCATTAACACAGTTAGTGGCGTTCCAGTGAAAAACACAGAACAACTCTTTTGTTTGTTTGTTTTATAAGCAGATCTTCCAGGGTGGGATCGGGCTTGCTCAAATCCTGCCAAAGATGAAACTTCAGCCTCTAAAATCCACGTAAACCAAGAGTGATCCATTCTGCCTTCCTTTGAGAACTGTCTAACCTTTCAGGCACCCAAATAAATCAGGCACTTTCCTCCTCTGCCTGAAAACTTTACAGGCAACTAATTCACAGCTCTAGGCTCAGCAAGGCCAACACTCCCAAAAGGAGTTAGAGGCTATCTCACTCCTGTTCCCACTCTTACTCTCAGCCATACCAAGCTATCGCTTCTGTTGTGCTAAGGGTGATGCTCACAGGACACTTGCTGCAGCAATTTATTTCACTACACAGCAGAAAATCATCCACTTCTGTTTTCTGCTACTACAGCGAATTGAATCAGCTCCCAGAGGACCTCAGTCCCACAGCCACTCCTAGGTATGTGGTTGCACATGCACATAGGAAGTGTGAATGAGACAACTTTGACAGCATTTTTGGCTCATATAACTGTTTGTTCATGTTCCAGTTCGTGTTCCGAAGGTTCATTTCTGGGGAGAGAGAGAGCTCTAAGTCATCTGCTGCAACTTTCAAGCAGGAAAATAGCCCGGATTTATCCCTACCCTCAGTAAAATCTAAGAAGAACTAAGGCCAAGACTACAGCTAGTGTGAATCACTGACTCTTGAAAAACCTACATGAGGCAAGTTTGTTCAGTTGATTTAGCTTTTTCTTTGATACAGTTTGGATTTTTTTCTATGAAGTCTAATATAGACAGACAAATTAGAGAAAATCGTTAAAGTGAATTAAATACATATAAACATAATTTCACATTGAAGGAAACATAAGTGAAGACATGGTAACTTGGAGCAGAACTGAAATCCACGCCCATCAGCTGCAGCCAGTTCACCTCCTCTTTCCCCCATGAGCACACACCCCGGGTGTGCTGCCCTGCGGAACGGCTCCGGTCCTCTGTCCAGACTCCCAGCTTCAGCAGAGCTTTGATCACAGCTCCTTCCTGAATGCATTCTTGTGTGCTGGAGCAGCCATGTGAGGGGCCTTGATGGGACTGAGTGCTGAGAGCAGCAACAGAAACTCATTTAGTTTGATGTGACAAAACTGCTCCTCAGACAAATGCTCCCTGGTGGTCCCATGGTAAGAACATGTGTAGAAGGCCTTGCTGAAGTAATAATACTGAAGTAATTTCATGCCTCCACCCACTTCCAGGCCTTGGAAATTTGTCATTCTCCACTGGTATAAATGGATGCAGCTTCTCTGAATTCAGTGAAACCTTGGTAATTTACTGAGGATTCAAATTTACTGAGGGTCTAGTCTTTGTGGCCTTACAGTAAACTACCATAATGAGCTTTATTCTGAGTCCTATTTATAAATAAAAGCTTGTGCTTCATAAGTTCAATCTTTTTCAAGTCACAAAATTTATCAATTTTTTTCTAGCTTCTGATTAGAATATCAACCTACAGATTATCTGTATTTACAAGTATCTAAATACTTAAACTCTCATTTCACATAATTAAAGACCAAGTTCTGTGTGAAAGATACTATAAAAGAATTCTTTCCCAGATCTAAAATTAGGCTTCAGATGAATCTTGATATACAAAGATTACAAAGAAGAAATATTAACATCTAAAGCAAGTAAATCAACATGTGTTTCTGAAGCACACCTGTTTTCAACTGTTTTTTGCATACCTGTATTCAATTTCTTATGAGTTCATTTGTTAAGCAACTCCATCACTTGCATAACTGCCATCAGTAACATACAGACACATGTCATTTTGGCAGTCTACTAAATCATTGACAGCAATTATCCAGCAATTTTTCAAGCACATAGAAGGTCTAGATTCCTAGGGTCACCAGTAGTACAAAAAGAAGAGGATACAGTAGACTCCTCTGCCATGAATCCATCAGGAGTCTTGAGCAGAAGGACTCACAAATGAGTTTAGACCAGATTTGGGTGCAACAGAAAAAGTTCCAGAGAGCTTGATGTGACACATAGACTGAAATTACAAACAGCTTTGCCTCTCCACAAGGAGGGGCCAGTATAATCCCATATCTTGCTTGCAAATCTGGTGTTTGAACAACCATCTGAAGTTCTGAAATCAATACAGAACGTTAAAACTGTTAAACTGTTTAAGTGTGGTGGGGCCTGTTCTCTAGTAACTGGATATGAACTGAAATTAATTGAAACTATGGTCTCTTCCAGTCCAAGCCATTCAAGCACTTTTCTATGAAACACTGTTTAACAGCTACTTTATTTAATGAGGTACAATCACAGCCAGGTTTGGCATTTTCCTAAGGCCAACGGAAAAAGTTAGAGCTTCAGGGAATTTCATTGCCTGCTTAGAATGCAACATTTCACACTGGAGCAGGATGGAAATCCCACAGACCACTGCCAGGCAGGCAGGTTTGCCTTTCAGACTCAAACTAATTTTAGAATAACAAAAAACTGTGCTTCAAACTACACTGCAGACAAAAGTTCCAGTGACAAACTTCTATTCTCTTCTTTTATATTTCACATACACTTTCAAGTCCTTCTCTACTACACTGTCAAGTTCTGTTAGCATCAGCACACGGTGAAAGAGATTGGAAACAAACCAGTTTTTGAAAACACATCTTTCTAAAATAAACCTGATTTTTCTTTTCATGTCAGATGACTAACTAGCATTTTAAAATGAGCATTTTACTTCAGTTCAGTGAAGAGGTTTGCCAGAACTGCAAAATCTTGGATAGAAACTTGGTTTTTAATTTTGTCTTTCAAATTTCTGCTGATACTTTCAAAGTCAAATTAATTTAGGCTTGTGTTTTGACCTCTTCTGTAGGTTTTATCCTCAGTGACCCACCATTACACTATCTTCCCTCAGACTCTAAGCTTTCTGGCAACAAATAACAATGTATTTGCACACTGGCTTGTTAACATAATGAGCATAGTTTTAAACCAGAAATGTTGGACACTGGAATTTGAAGTTCTCAGGGAATGGTTAAAAGGGCAGCCACAGGAAGGGGCTTCAAATAATTAATGGTAAATTTTCGCTAAAATTTTAGAGCCTGAAGGACAATGGTGGACAATGAACCATCTCTTTTCTTTGAAACAGTTAAGGGGAAAAGAACATTGAGCCCAAGGTCTTATCAAAATACTTTATTAGCATTGCATGATATATAGAAATATCATGTTTAGAGAAGGTTACAGTTTGTTCAGTGGAAAGCAAAAACCTGACATACACTTTCTCTGAAGTCCAAACAGAGAGAGACTTGCTGCTTTAAGACCTTTGGATAATATTAAAAGGGCTAGAAGACTACTGGGACTGTCTTGGATTAGAGCACAGCAAAGTATCACATTGGGAAATTCACACGACAAAGCTTGTGATGGTTGCAACAAAAATTACCTGAAGTGTATAATTTGGTGGTTTGAATTTCCCAACCTTTATCTGAAAAAAAAAGGAATATTACAAGGCCTGTTAAAGTTTGCCAAATATTCAAGCACTTTTACTGTCAGTGAACCGAGATAAATATTTGACAAGAGCTATTAATCTGAAGCTGATACTCTATATTGAGTCAAACGCTCCTGGGCGTGTTCCTCTCCACTGACTGGAGAGACAGCCTGGACATCTGGTCTAGATACCCAGTGTCTAGGTGTGCAGGATACATGAGCTGACTCCTTCCCAGCAAGTTCTTGAAATTTATCTGTCCTGAAGCAAAAAGGATGGTACGTGCCTGGACTCCACTCTAAGGAATAGGGAGGGAGGGGTTAAAGAAGTTGAAAGTGTGTTTGGGGCTGTGGGTTTTTAGAAGACAAAGTGCAAAGAGCAAAAAAGACAGTGGAATTTAGGAAAACAGCTATCCCATTTTAACAGGTTAGAAAGAAAAAAATAATTCCGTTTTTAAAGAAGCAGCAATGAAGGCATTATCAAAAAGCAGTAATTCATGTCTCATTGTCAGATGGTGGCACACCACTTCACAGAAGATGCCAGCCTCTTGTGGGGAGTCCAAAGAAGATGTCTAGAAATATGAAGAAAATTAGGAATTGCTGAAGGAACTCAGAATATTTAAGTCCAGGAAAAAAATCCCAGACTGATTTGCAAAATTGTGGTAATAATTTAAAGATAGAGTAGGGCAACATGAAGGATATTAACTGGCTAGCATGAATATGTCTGATTTTGAATTGGTCAAAAATGCTCTGAACTTACAGCAAAAGAGGATTAGACTGACATTAGAGATTTCTTTCTCTAGCAAGACCAGTGAAGTGGTGGTGTGGAAATTCAACAGTCCCAATCTATTAACAGAGTTTTATGAACAACTTTCATCAGAGCCCGCAATAAACATAGATAATTGCCTTGGAGTAAGTGGTGGAGTAGATGAGCTCAGTCATTTCCTAAAGCAGACTCCACTAAGGCTAATTTTAGCCTAGAGATGCTAATTCCTCTTGGCTCTCTCCACAGTTAGTCGAGAACAGCTCCTTTAGATGCAGATACAGAACAGAACTCTCCCCACTGGCCTAAAATTAATAGCCCAAATATTTCCCCAAGCTAAGTACATCCATCCTGGTCCCTTCCTCCACTACTGCCACAAATAGTTCTGTGCTCCTTTCAGTCCACTTACCATCTTCTCTTCCTGATTTTTTCAAATACCAGACCTCAGCCAGTGAAACCCTAAAAGATTCGATTCCTTCTTACTGTTATCCTTGTTTCTTATTTCTCAGTTTTGAAGAAGCATAGTTTATCAAGAATTCTTACAAAACAGATCAGACTGACAGGGTTGTGTATGAGGAATGCCTCAGTCTGAGTTACAGTCAGGCCTGTTTTTCAGGAAGTGCAACTACAATATCACAAGTGTCCTATGTTTCTTTTTTTTTTGATCAACACTAACCAATCAGCAGATATTGGTGCTCTCTGGAATATTCCCTCAGGTATACAAGGTAGGCACAAGTTAGCAACCATTCTTAAATACTTGCTCTTTGCCTTCAAAACAGCTCATAGGGCTTTCAAAATTAACTATAATTTAGTAGGACATATTGCCCAATAGTGAAAACAAAACAAAAACATAATCCCTGACAGACAAGAGATCAACAGCAACAGCAGACTCACAGTCACTCTCAGGTTTCTGCCAGGGATAGGGTTCAACTTCCACTGCACAGTTTATGTACAGGTTCAGTGACACAGAACCTGCCCTGGAGCCCCCCCATTTTCCTCACAATAGGCCAGCTACAGACAGCTTTACCCAACCCTGTCCTGTGGAGATGCTTCAGTCTGCATTGCATGGTCACGACTAGCAGACACTGATCATTCAGGCTGAATCCACAGGCACTGCCTGAGTCTCAGATTAATGCATGCAACCTCCCCCCATTGTGCTTCTCCTAGGAACAAGGCAAAAAAACCCCATAGTGGCCACCTGGTCATTTTATGAATTGCTTTTGCTTCTCAGGAAACACTTGGGGACCTCTGTTCAAAGAACGCTCTGCTCAGATATCAAGATTATATCTAAAGCCTCAGGAGTTAAAGCATAATACAAGGTAATCCAGACACATACAGGTTTCAAAAGGATTAGAAGAGTAAACACTTAAATCTCAAGTACTGCTCAGCCTTTAACATTATGGTCTGTTAACCCCAGTGTTATTCAGCTGCAGATCCTCTCTATCATTTGCTTCTGGGAGCAAATGGGAACCATACTGGGAGTCCCTGGGTGAGTGACAGCAGATGACAAGGTTAAGACAAGGCCACAGCCTGGTATTGACACAGGCAGCATAGCCTCAGCACCAAACACACCTAACATACCCTTACATTCCCACTAGCCAGCTGCAGGAAAAGAAGGGCTGTGGATTACTGCTGGGGACTGTGACAATAGAACCACAGAATCATTAGGGTTGGAAAAGACCTCCAAGAGGATCAATTCCAACCTTTGGCTGAATACCCCCTTGTCAACTAAACCACAGCACTAAGTGCCACATTCAGTTGTTTCTTGAGCACTTCCAGGGATGGTGACTTCACCACTTCCCTGGGCAACCAACGCATTGAGTGTTACAACATTTTCCATGAAGAAACTCATCCCGATGTCAAATCCAATGGTTTGGAAGGAAGCAAAAAATTATGTTTACGCTGTCAAAAGGCCCATAGGTCGCAGCTTCTTCCTTGGGAGATACTAAGCAGTGTGAATCCAAAGCAGACCACTGGGCTGAAGTGGTGTTGGCAGGAGAGACTTGAGGCTTGGCAGAGAAACTCGGCTATTCAAGAACCGTGAAGGGAGTAGAGTGAATGAGCAGCTACAAACTCATTCACACAAGAACACTGAATCTGAATTAGTTACCATGAAAAGGTAAAAACCACATTATCTGTTGGCAATCAGACAATCCTACTAGCTCATAAGGGAAAAAAAGCCTGAAAATGGCAGAGAGCACATGCATTGGCAGAAAACCAGAATGAGAGACACAAGTGAATTTGCTTAGAGTAAGCAGGCAGTGGCTAGAGAGAAGGAACTCGCTAAGAGAGAAAAGCACTACATCACTTGATGAGAAGGCACAGGAATGGCCACTTCTGTAACTAGTACCAGAACTAAAGCTCAAATAAGAAAGAGGTTAAGATGCAAGAGATTAATTAAATAGTCCCTTTAGCTGCAGCTGGAAAAGGGAGATGGTTCCGGAAAAATGAAGAGTAAATAGGTACAAATCTTACTAAGAAACACAAACCAGCAAATATCATTCAACAGACACACTTGGTTTGTTTTTCAGCTCAATGAATTGAACTCACTTAAACAAGTTTATGATAAATATTAAGACCCATTCTGCCTAAGAAAAGCAACAATATATTAACATAAGCCATGCCATCTCAGTACTGAATGCACCATAGGAACACTATTGAATAAGAATGAATAAGAAATACTGAATGCCAGGAGATTATAATCTTGATGATGCCTCTCTTATTCATGTCATAATCAGAGCTCAGCACTCCTATAGAGTAGCTCTGCATAGCTTCCAGCAAACTCCTGTTTCTTTTCTATTCCAAGTGGTGAAGTTTTGTCTTGAAATTTTAAAAAGCTTTTTTGATGAAGCACAGAAGATAGGTCTTGGTGAGACGCATGATAGGTCATTGAATCTTCTGAAAAATATTCATCATATTTATGATTTTAAAACTAAATTTCTTTGAAGCATTTTCAGACGTTGCTTTACAGTTTTCCACACACAAATTTTGGATACAAATAGCAGCAGATTCAAACACTCTACTGGTATTTCCAGAGGTCCATAGTCATCAAACTGGCAGTTGCACCACACCACCACCACCTGTAATTTAAGATATATACAAAAATAATCAAGGGTGTAAAAATAGACTCTCAGCTTTCCTGAATATGAATGATAAAGAGTAAAGTGTTGCAGTCCATTTTCTCAGGTAATTCAGATTTTTAATGAACAAATATCTTATGAATCCTCGGCAAGTATGCAGACAACTGAATGTTAGCCAAAGATCCAGCACAAAGGTATGCTGAAACACAGGAAGAGAAGTGTAATAGTAGCAATATATAATTTATTCCAGTATCCCAGTTACACTTGTATCTGCTTTCATCTCCACCCAGATATTTTCCTGCACCTTATAAAGAAATGTCAAGCACATTCCTAATCTGGTGTTGAGTGTAATCCGACATTTGGAAAAGTTTGGTAACTAGAAGGTGAGGTCACATACACCCCTGAGAGAATCTGGATACTTCAAAGGATGAAGTTACCAAGCAAGCAGAAATTATTTTTGCAACTTGCACCACAATACTAAGATTACATCCTTCTCCGTTATTGCTGGATGGAAAATAATTTTTATTCAAACACTACTCTTCAAAGACAGCCAGAAGTTCTCGACAGATAGCAGGTCCTTTCACTTTAAAAAAAAAAAAAAAAACCCAAAAAACATGAAAAGGTATTTTAAAATACTGGTTACATTTCTACAAGAGGAGGACATACAATACACCAAATAATGAGCAATATAGGAGGGTGAGAACGGCTGTGATATGATGGTAGAGCAGCCCAGCTTTCAGTGGGACCACAAAAATTTCCAGTAGGTCTCCTGGTTTGCCCTGCCCACAGCTGTGCCACGGCAGCAATACTGCTGTGATCCTCACCTCCAACCCAGCAGGCTCCAGCTGTCCTTTCCTTGTATGCAGACTCCTACAGCCCCCTGACATGGGGGTTTCTCATGCATCAGTTTTCAGTCTGCCCAGCACATGTCACATGCACCTCCTGCGCTTCCTCACCAGTGCCTCACAGCACTGAGAAATTTGCATTCCTCAGGCCCTTTCCCATCAGAAGCCCGCTCTACACAGACTCCCTCAGCCTTTCTCACCTTTCCCTTTCTACCAGCCCCTTGTGAAAGATCCCCATGCCACTTCATCAGAGTAAATCATTAAGTCATCACCATTTCTAGCCTATCTTTTACTAGAGATCAGATCACCTCCCCCTGCTGCTCCACAGCTTCATTTCCATTCCTGCCTTCCCTGCTCGCAATTTCTTTTGTACAGCAGGCAGCTTCAAACCTCGCTTTTACCATCTGGAAGACAAGACAGCATGCTTTGAAGAGTTCCCCTCCACCATATTTAATCCAAATCCTTTAGTCTTGTGGAGATGAGTTGGGTTTGTCAATAATTTGAGTAATAAGAGCACAAACACAATTGCTAACTGAGCCAAGCTGTTCCTGAGCTTTCCTCAGTAAAATTCCATTCCTGAATTGCAGCTCCCTGTGTTTTAAGAGATAATTGCTCTCTCAACTCCATCTGTCTTAACAACCAGGATGGAGTCAGTGTCTTTTACCTGACTCCAAATAAACAAGAGAGTGCAGGAACCAGAAATTTAGAGAACAAGAGGGATGGAGAACTTCAGCAGTGCCAGCTTACTATAGAAGTTCTAATAAATGGGAACCGTCCAATTAATAATGGCCTTTTTAATTTTCCTTTCCATTCTATTTAGTAGATGAGAAATTATTTTCAATAAATATATTCCTAGTTTCTGGTTTAACACTGGACCCCCTAGTAAATATTATTCTTTAAATTCCATGGCCTATTTGCCTTCATTTCTGAAGACCTTTTATTTTTTTTCAAAGCCCATGAAAGCTCTCATTAAGCATTCGTTGGAACACACACATCAGTTCCTGTGTGCTGCCTTCTAGCAGAATGCTTTTAATTGAAAGGAAAACCCGGCCTCCTGCTAGGTTTGGGTGGGCTGCAATTAGTTCCATACTAGTTAGTTTTTCCAGAAAGTCATATAACTCTTCTACACAGACATTCCCACTCCAGTCCAGCTGCAAACAATATGCTGAGTCAGCAGAAAGAAAGAGGGGGGGTGGGAAAAAAAAAGGGGGGGCAGAAGGAGTTTTTCATTGAATTAAGAATCCAATCTGTCCTCAAATCTTGTAAAATATGCATTGGATTCCTTCTGTCCTGGAAGATACCCACTCTGATCATGGCAGTTCCTGGCACTCACACAGGACCCATGTTCCTGCAGTGATGCTGCAGATTCCCTCACTGCATGGAGACTTTGGACTCCATCAGCCAGGGGCAACACCTTGCAAGCCAACAGCATGAGTCTGTGTGGGGAGCAAGATATAAACGTCCTTTTATGTCTGAACTACACTGCTTCAGTGGAAAAAAAAAAAATAATAAAATGGTGTCTTTACTTGTAAGGAAAACAAAATCCACTGTCCTAGTAGTAAGTCGCAATGGCTGAAGCCAGGAGCAAAGTGCGCCAAACATCTGAATTTTGGCAAATTCCGATGCAGATGAAAGTTGGAGGAAGCCTTTTTCAGGGTACTTCTGGTTTATGTGAAGCCACCAGAGCATGAAATGGTGTTAGCAGTTTGTTATTTTTTGATGTAATGTGAGGTTCCAGAATCTCTTGACAAGTAGAGTAGGAGCTCAAGTTTCAGTTCGCTGATTGGTGGTTTTCTGGAATCGTCCAAGAAATGCATTCCAACAGTACTCGCAGTGGAAACCATTGTAGTCATGAATGCTCAATGGCAAACATCTGAAAGTGGACATCAGATAATGAAAACAGCAGTTAAGTAAATAATCATTTTCATTTCCAAAGACAACTGTTAGAGTTGGGATATGTTTTTATCTTTTCACATGCAGCAAGGTGTGTGTTAAGATTTTTCTATATTCTAACAGAAAACCATGAGTTGCAGGGACATTCAGAGCCTTTACTAGACCTAAGAAACACTTATGTTGAGACCCATTAATTTTGTGGGGTTTCATATCCATGCCTTGGATCAGCACATTTGGTCCTCTAACACGACTACTGCATAAAAATTCAAAATAGTCAATCCATATTTAGCTTATTCTTTCACAGGCTTCTCTCGTAGTAGTAAAAGACACCAGGTAAATTGCATTGTTAACTATAAGTAAAGGGAACATGTTACATTTTATTTCACAAGGGAAATGATAAAAAAGAAATCTTTATTCAAACTTTTTTCCTTTGAAGTTGCAGGTTTTCATCATGGGAAATTTTTGAGAATTTTAAAGGAGTGTTTTATTTTCACTTTGATTCAAAATACCAAGGGTTTTTTTCCTAAAAATCCCCAATAGTATAAGTCAAAATTATTCAGAAATATTTATTTATTTATTTATTTAACATGATTTAGTATGGAAAAAAGAAAACTTTTGGATGTATTTGCTGCAGGAAATTGAAAATTTCCAGTGGAAATAAAGGAACACCNTAACAAAAAAAAAAAAAAAAGGTGTTAAAAAATAAAAAAAAAAAAAAAAAAAAAAAAAAAAAAATCAGCATTAACAAAATACTCTTTTTGGTAAGAAAATCTTCTGCACTAAATACTGTGGCCAAGAGCAATTACAATTTATCCAAAAGCCTGAGAGAGAGCTACAATGGATTTTTGGAACCTTTTAAATATCCCACCTAATGCAGTAATAATGTTGCACAGTGAGAGCGTGAAAAAGATTATAGTGAAAGGTTTGTATCCCAGCAGCACCTGAATATAAACAGCATGTTTGTTTAACTGACAACAGCTTTTTCCATACACGATTTTAAATTTGCAAAAAACTATAAATAGATTGCACTTTCACTGAAAGCATTAAATTAACCAACTGGGTACTCGACTTTGTAATGTGGAGCAATGTGGAGTGATAATGAACACCATGTGTGTGTGATAATGGGGGTTTTAGAAAATAGATCTGGCCAGCTGAGTGAAAAGGAAATGCTAAAAAAGAAAAAATCTGAAGTCCAAGCCAAAACAAGTGACCTAGTGGAGCAAGCAAAGGTTTGTATTTGGGGCAGGCTAGAGGCCTGAGAGAGATCAACAATTCAGCAGGGTATTTTTAAGCATATGCTCAAGGCCCTCCTTATTCGGCAGGAAACTTAAGCATAAGCTCAGAGGTTAAGCATCAGCTAAAGTCTCATTGATGTCAATGGGTCTTAAACACATGCCTAGAGATACATATGTGCTGAAGTGCTTTTACAAATAAGAATGGACTGGGGATCAGGGCCTCAGTCCCCTGGTATTCCATTGCAGGCTAACCCCGCAACCTCCTGGCTTTCCAAATTCTTCGGAGTAGATCTCATTTATTACACACACAGGACCAGACTTAAGCGTTAAGAACTTGCATTACTGTACATAACTGCCATTGGGCCTTTGGTACTGAAATAAATAGGAAAGTACAGATACATTTACAAAACACCAGTAATTTGTACTGCAATGTGTCCAAAGAATTCTCTTAATGATAACAGTGAAAGCATAAAATAAGCAGGAATGCGACTTTTGAGCAGGTCATTTGGTCTTTCCAATACTGATGTAAGAAGACTTCCACAATAATGCATTTAAAGATAAAACTGAATCTTAACTGAAAACTGACTTTGAGAAATTTTTTTTTTTTTTTTTTTTGAAAGAGCACATGTTAGTCTTAATTTTTGTGCAACCAGTAGATCTCTATTTCATTATGACCTTCTGTGCCCGATTAGTCTGATTATCAGCCACAGAGCTGACTGGGCATCACTGTAACAACAGAATAATTACTTCATTTGGCAATTGGACTTCATGTAGGCAAACAGCAAAGCATTAATCTGCCATGATACAAATTTAGAAATCCACAATTATTCTCTGAATCTCAGATGGCAGGTTAACATTATGAAAAAATTCTCCGAAATGTTTAGGCCAGTTATGTCAGACTCAAATGTCCTTCTTTAAAACTGCCTGAAAATATAACATAAAGCGGCATGGGGAATTATATGGTCAGGTTACTAATGATATTAAATATTTTTTCCATGAAGTTAGTACAGAATTTGAAATTATCAGTGAAAATTCTTCCTGTGCATTTCAGTGAACCTGAACAACCACTTGGTCTTTGCATTTTGTAACTCTCCAAGGACAAACACGCAGCAGAGGAAATAGTAATAAAGATGCACTGCTGGGCTAGTTGAGAACTACTTTAGATGGATTCTATAGATGATGGCACATTTTAAAACACCCTTAATGCAACAGCAGCAAACTGGGGTGCATTTGAGTAGCACAACACTGCTGTGTGCAAGAGCTGCATTGCTTTTCTCTAGTGATGCCACAGAAATGATTATAGCAAAAAGTTGACTTAAACAAACAAACAAACAAACAAATATAACTTCAATAACATTTATTAAGAAAATCTAGTATCTACATGTGTGTTTTCCTTCTATCAGACAACTCATGTCTCTAACTGGAGAGCATTACGGTTTGGCATTTCCTGCAAATGCACTGAGGAAAAGCCACAGCAATACAGTATTCCTTCCATGGATGTTAACATTTAAAGACTCACAGAAGTGGCTAATGTTCAATTTCTGGTTAACATTTGATTACTTTCTTGCTTTGTTTTTCCAGATGAAGACAACCTGGTGAAAGCGTTCCCACATTCCTCTTTGCACTTCTGCTATGACAAAACTTAGCTGATGTAGGCAAATTCAAGTTCTAAAAGCATCTATCTTAGTCCAATTTTGTTTCAAGTTTCTGCCTCTTTATTAACTAGGGAAGAGCACCTCTTCCTTCTTGCCCAAGAAAGCTGCTGGTTATCATTCCCATCCCTCCGGTCGGTCGAGTAACACATGATGCTAGCCTAGCATAAATAGGAAACAGGTTCCTATGGAATCTGAAATACTGTTTGTACATCCTACCACTGACCACAGCGGAACAATGGTGTGCCAATGACAGAGAAAAAAAAAAAATAACTCTATTTGCTTGCTCTTTCTGTGCCTCTGTCTGAAATACACCTAACTCAAAAGCTATTATTTATAGTTATGAGGTGACAGCTGAGAGCTAGCAGTCTGCTGAGTGAAAAAATGTTTGCATTTATCCTTTCTAGAGATATCCTATATATGCACATACATGCATGTGCAGCAGCTATTCATACATACTGGATAGGGAGAAATACCTAATCAACTACAGTGCTTATTCAGTGCTATGAAAGAAAAGTAAAGATAAGTTCTTTATTTTGTGTGAATTAAGTGATGGAATTTAATTTTCTAACATTATTCAAAATTAATTTTAATCAAATAGAATAATTTTAATCAAAGCCCACAGCTACACTGCCATTGTTTAAAACACTGAGAAGCAATGTTGTAAGTTTTCTGTGAACTCTCCCAGGTATCAATTTTATTGAGAAATCACCTTTTTGCATCATTGCAAATATGTTTTTTTAAAGTCAATCTTGGTCAAAAAGGTTGGATGGGATACACATTAGGAGGAACTTCTTCACATAACAGACTGCCAAGCATTGGAACAGGCTGCCCAGGGAGGTGGTGGAGTCCCTGTCCCTGGAAGTGTCTAAGAAAAGACTGGATGGGGCACCGAGTTCTGTGGTCTAGTTGACATGGGGGTGTTTGGCCAAATATTGAACTCAATGATCTCAGAGGTCTTTTCCAACCTAACTGATTCTGAGATTTTTGTGGAAAAAATATTTCCATTGTTCACACAATCACGAAAATGCTGCTGTTGGAAGGGTCTCCTGGAGGTCATCTAGTTTAGCTGCCTGTCTGCAGGACTATCACCAACACCAGACCAAGCCACCATGGTTTTCCTTAGTCAAGTCCCAAAAACCTTTAGGGAGAGATATTCTGCCTCCTCTCTGGGTACCCTGCTCCAGTCCTCCAAAGCAAAAAGATTATTCCTGGCTTGCATTCTAACTTCCACACTCACAATTTGATGTTGTGACCCCTTTTGGCCACTTGAAGCTGTGAATAAGGGTTTAGCTTCATCATCCCCATAGCTTGCCTTCAAGTAGTTCCAGACTTCCCATATCTGCTTTCTCATCAGGCTCTACAAACACAGCACCCCTCACCTTTCTGTAGAGGACACACTGTCCAGGCTTCTGGCTAACTTGGTAGCCCTCCACTTATCCCTCTCCAGCACGTCTACACTCCCAGTGTTTCAGCCAACCTCACACATCGCTTCTGTAGTTATGACAAATAGGATGAGCTCAGCTTCGTCAGGCTTGCTTGGAAGATTGTCACTGAACAACCCCTTTATCCTGCTTGGGATTTATGGTACAGCCTTTGACAGGCCCAGCTGAGGCAGTCTAAGACACTGGTGCCTCTTCCCAATCACAGACATCACCACCTCCAGCTCAGAGAGGGCAGAAAATGTTGTGCCCAGCAGCCCTCTTCTGTTAACTCTGCCCTGGGGACAGCACAGGGTGGCAGATCACAAGGCCTGTAATGGCTGCTATCACCACACCTAAATCCCTTGGAGGTCATTTCCAGGTAGACTTTACCCCTGAATTTCAAACAATGTCATTATTCCTGGATCATTTTTCTCCATGAATGGGTCATTTCAAGGAAATATAAAAAATAGTTCTATGATCAGATGCAGTCTAAGTCTTATGACCACTTCCCTTGATTTAAGAGGTGCAAAAATCCCCTTGCACAACTCTTTCCAGCAGACAAGCATTTAATAAATCTTGTGAAAGTGTGAGGAAAACATGGGGGGAAAGGAGACACTGATAAGAGAAATACTTTCAAAATAGACAGCAACAACAGACAGCTTAAAATCATTTTCTAGCCATGTAATTACTAGAGTTCTCTGTCATAATTTCCCAGGGAGGAAAAAAGTCAAAAACAAATAGGTAATAATCTGCAAGTCTGAACCACAGAAAGTCTGTTGTACTGTCCTTCTAAGGGAAGGTTAGAACGTGCAACAAAATAGGAGGTCTGTGTTCTTCTAAACACACAGAACTTACAGTGTACATCAGTTCTTGGCCCCTGACTGCAGAGATTATGGTGGACACTACCTCTATCATGAGCAGCAGCGACTTGGGCCTCTTCCTCAGCAGCTGAGCTGCGTACTTCCCTCCTTAAGGTGGGAGAAACAACTACTGAACACAAGAACCACATTCTAATAGCTGTGATTCCACCCAAATCTCCGTTTTCAGCATGTCAGGACTTTCTGTCCCTGTTTCCTACGGAGCAAAGCTAACTCCGTTTCCCTATTCCTTTAGGTATCTCCCTGCTCAGTGCCTTGTTTATGGTCTCTGGGCTGCTTTCCAGAATCCATCAAAGCTGCCTGGCTCTCCCCATAGGCTAGGAAGAGGGGATGAAGTGAGATTTAGGTTATCTGACCATGGCCCGAAGCAAAGAGTCCAAGTATCCCACCAGCAGGTGACAATTGCTTGGCTCTCCTCACCTTAGCCATCATGCATGCTTGATCCAGGCCAAATCCCACCCAGCCCAGGGGCTCTCCATTCCTACAAGCTTCCAGTCAACCTTTGGGAGTGCAGTGTATACACACAAACTCTCCTCAGGCGGTTCCCTGTGAGTGTGCCAGGCCATTAAAAATGTTTCTCGTTTCCAGCCTGGAAATATTTGACCGGCTGAAGAGAAATATACTTTTGGCATGTGCTCCCAACCCACACTTTGTTTTCGTATTCTTTGCTATCAGTAAAGACATTTTAATATGCCACAAAAAAAGCTCTGGATGAATTTGCTCCGTTAAAAGTATTTCTGAATCTACACCGTAAACAGAAACAGAGCTGACTCAACAGCAACACTTCCTAAAACCCCAGAACTCAACAGCAAATTACATACAGGAAACAAGACAGTTTTAGTCATAAAAAGCAAACTCTACTCTCATACTGGATATTTCTGTCATCAATATAAGACACAGTAATAATCAGACCTCTGTCATGTTTTTTTCTGAACCCATTAGCATGCAAATTAGTTCTAGAGAAGTAATAATCCTATTATGACAATATGAAGGAGACATCTTTCCCTTTTGCACTCCAGGAAACTTGAAAACCACCTCTGAAGATGCCTATGTACAATTGCTTTCCAGCCATCAGCTGACACAGAATAGCAGTGGCAAAGAACAGCAAATTCTCTCCAGAGCTCTCCTGAAGACACACTGATCTGGGATGGGATTTGGGGTTTTGATATTTAGATATCAGCTCCATTTGTACCTTAACAGCAGCGTGGAGCAATTTCAACACTGCTGAAAACAGTGGATCAGCCGTGTGAGCAATGCCTGCTGTTCCCTCTATGCAGTCTGCACAGGGGTACAAAGCAGACCATGTATAACCAATTGCATGAAGCTGCACCTTCTCAAGGAATAAACTTCTAACACCCTGTAGGGCTGAGGCTGGAAATAAAAAATTTTAAAAAAAAATTTTAAAAAGGTTAGACAGATTCTTTCCCCCCTTTTTATGCCTGTCTGAGGGTCAGAGGTGTCACCGGGTTACCCCTTTCTCAATGGAAAGGGAAAAAGAAAATTCTGGTAGTTTATTCACTGTTTTTGTGAACATTTTGTTCTAAACTCTTGAAATTGTTTTCAAGAAACAGAAACTGTTTTCAAAGTTTTGCTTTGCAAGGAGAAAAGTGTTCCCTTTCAAAGAGAGGACAGAACTGCTTTGAAAAAAAAAAAAATCATACTCAGGAATGTTTCTCACAGGAAAAAAAAAGGGCACTCATACAAAAGGACATATAAGGCAAAATTCACAGGGGTATAAGACCATAATGAAGGAAACATTCAAGTTTACCAAAGTTTTCTGCTAATCACACACCTAACCTGACTCCTTTCACACGCAACCAGACAAGCTGCTCCGAGGTGAATGTCAGTAAGAACAGACTGCACCACAGCAGACTCGGTACCCTGACCCAGACTAACACTCTTACATGGATACTAAGGACATTGCTAAAGAAACACAGGCCCTATTGTTAATCATTGCTTCTAGCAAACTTCTCTCACAGCCTGCGCTAAGCACCATATTAAATTGTGAAGAAATCACCAGAACTACTATGCTGCTAGTGACTTTTAAATCAAGTGCATCAGTTATACGATATTTAGCACTGTGCTGTAAAGGGTGGTAAATGGAGGTGTCATAAATATCTGACTTTATCATCTGTTGACTCATAATCCAGATGCCAATGGGATATAAATCATGTAAAGCATGTTTCCAGATTAGGAAAGTCTGGCTGTTCACTATTGTTCTAGCGAACAACATTATTTCTTTGTAGGATCAGGAGTGCCCTCTGATGGATAGCAGCTCTTACTGGGAAGCAAGAGTTGACTGGAAAGTGGCACATCCTAAATTGTCTACACAATACAAGATATTTCCTCTTCCTGCACTATGCATTTACAGTCTTCTGTATGCTTAACTACTACAATAACCAACTTTTTTTTTCTTTTTGCAGAAAAGAACTTTTTGCATATTTCTGTTTCAATTTCCATCATTTATATTAGTATTAGGGATGCAATCAGGGCACTGCATATGCATACATCTAGTTGTAAAACAAATAAACTAAAAGGAATTTAAGACATAAACCACAAAATCTGTGTAACGAGCTCTAAGAAAGGCCTTGACAAATTCAGACACCTGAAAATTCAAATATTCAGCTGAATATAAAAAAAGATAGAAACAGGCAAACCCTCTTGAGAAGTGTTAATGTGCATGTAAGAGCCCAAGAGCTTGTATATATCTTTCTAGTTCTATAAGCTAACCTAGTAAAACATGCTAAGTCTCTCTGAAAACTTTGTTTCATTTACATCCTAAGACAATCACAATACAACTGAGAGAAAACAGGAATTATGGTTTTTTCTCCCTCATCTGTTACTTTACCTGTCTGTCAGCTATTCAGCATCTTCAGGGTGCTTATAATTTTAAATTTTATCACCTCTGATACCAACTGCTCTTTCCAAACTTATTTGGGAGCTGGAGAATAGTCAAAGACTTGAAGATTTTTGCGAAGATGACTGTGCCCAGTACCTGGTAAGACCTCTTCCTTCCACTGGAGTAGCAGGACTGGAGCTAACACCTTTGGTGAAACAAAATCCCCTCAAACTGGTCTCAAACACAGGCTTTCCCTATTATACACCAAAAATATACAAATACAAATTTGAAATATCCAAACCCTTATATACTCATAAACTGCACCTTAGGATTAACAGCAATTAATGCTAATACTAACCACCTGAAGACCATTAAAAAAGGTGAAATACTAAGAATTGCACGTTAATGAATAAGTTACAGATGCAGATTGTATGCAGACACCCACAAGTTTCAGAGCGAAACCCATCTCCTTAGACGTGCAAAGGATGTTGGGTGGCATCAAGGAACGTGGCTGGGGAACAGGGAGCTGTGTGCGTGTTCCCCATGTCTCCATCACCGCTGCTGATGCACAAAGGCAGCAGCCATCGGTCTGTTGCACCCTGTTGGCAGAGACCCACACAAGCTCTGCCCTCCCACAGCTACTTTAACTTATTGCCATTTTCAAGATCTAAACCAAATGTCATTTTTAGATTTTCCCTCTGACGAGCAAAGCAGGAGGCGATAACAGCTTTGAATGAAAGAGACCAGCAGGAAGTTTTTCTGCGACAGATTTTGCCTGAGTTTTTACATATACCATAGAACCCTAAGTATTCTGAAACAGGCAGTACTTGCCTACTACGACTGTAGCATTCCTCTTTCACACGGAATTGCAGCCAGCTGAGGCTCAGACTGGGATTATCCAGACACTGCCCTGGATGGAGAATGAGCCATCTCCTCAGCACACAGTTTCAGAGAGCCCCGGCGCTCTCCAGAGAGGCCTGGCCGCGGCCTCGGGAATGGGGGCAGCGGGGACCCGGAGCGCCCTGCAGCACTCGGAGCTGCCTTAGAAAAGGCAGGAAAACTGCCTGGGAAATCACGGGGGAATTTTAGTTAATAGATGCTGAGTTGGTGGAAGAGCATTAAGGTCTAAAATGGAACGTCCTTTCCACTCTTTGGTGGGCCCGTTTAATTTTCCGTTCAGATTACTGGTTCACGAAAATGTCTAAAGCTGTGCCTTTTGGCCGGTTTTAGGGAAGGACCTTGATTTTCAGGCTGTAAACTTTGCCCGCATGTTACTGCTGCCCCCCACACCGCCCTTCTGAAGAGGCTGAGGTGCCATGCCAGGCTGTGCTGCGTCCTCGGCACCTCACGGAGCTCAATCCAAGACCACCTGAGTCCAGATCCAGCCTTCTTGCCTAAAAGCCCCTCCACACTAATTTTGTACTTTCTTGCATTTTCCCATGTGGGAAAGGGTTGGGGAAAGCACCTGGATCAAAGGTCTTATGAGGAGTGGCTGAGGGAGCTGGGGATGTTTAGGCTGGCGAAGAGGAAATCCAGAGGTGACCTTATCACTCCCTACAACTCCCTAAAAGGAGGGTGTGGCCAGATGGGGGTCAGCCTCTCCTCCCAGGCAACCAGCTGCGGGACAAGAGGACATAAGCTAAAACTGCACCAGAGGAGGTTTAGGTTGGACATTAGCAGGAATTCTTCACAGAAAAGGTGATTAGACATTGGAATTGGGCGACCCAGTGAGGTGATGGAGTCACAGTCCCTGGAGGTGGTAAAGGAAACACCAGATGTGGCATTTAGTGTCAGTGTAGTTGACAAAGTGGTGTTCAGTCATAGGTTGGACCCGATGATCTCAAAGGTCTTTTCCAACATAATTGATTCTGTGATTCTGCTGCTGTCACCCACAGACCTGCTGTGATCTGTGAGCTTGGTGGGTGACTTGGATACACACACCCCAGGCAAATGGCATTATATAGCTCTGCAGAAAAGATTTGTAGCAGAAAACTGGAAGTCGCACTCTAAAACTAGCCAAAGGGCACTGCTTTCGGTATTTTCATGAACAAAAAATCTGAACGGAAAATAAAACAGTTCCACTAAAAATGGAAAAGGACTTTTATTTTGACCTTAACGCTTTTCCACCAATTTAAGAATAAACTAGCTAAAATTCAAAATTATGTGTCCTTCTAAATTTAAAAAAAAAAGAAAGAAAATTTCAATTTAATAGGTGAAACAGGTTGAAAAATATGCTCTTAGCATCTCTTCAAAACACTTTTCCATTAAGAACAGTAGGAGCTGACCCTTTTAGCTTGACATTTTGTTCCAAATGTAAGCATTGTCTAGTGGGATATTAATCATCATAATAATCATCATCATCATGTCACCAACACTAATTGGCATCACAGATACCAAGTGATCCCAATCCTCTTCTGAAATCCCAGTGTCTCTGGTATCTAGACATAACAGTGTGCAATAACCAATGTTACTGTTTGGCTATGGCAGTAGCATCTACAAAATAAAATCTGTTTTCAAAATGTTGGATGGGTGGCAAAGAAATTGGGCTAAGGGAAAATACTTTTAGTTTTCTCAGAGGAACTAAACTCTATGGGAATAGCTCAGAAACACCAGCTGGATTATGAGTATGCAAAATATATAGCAAAAAAAAGATGCACACTGGGTCCTTCCTGTGTTCATGGCCCTTGGTGAAGTGCTTATGTTACAGAGTCAGAAGGAAAGTATCTGAGCTGGAGCCAGGGAAGGAGAGTTACAGATTTTTGAGGTTGTTCTTCAGTGTAAACATTACTGTTTGAAGTTGTCCTGGGTTTCTGGAGAATGAAATACTGTCTTTTGTTGTTGCATAGCCCCGAAGAAGCAAAATTACTGCCGCTTGTACACTTAAGTGATCAGTTAAGTAGTATGACACCATTCCTGTGTGAACACATGCTTTAAATTTATTCTCTAAAGTTTGACTGGACTTGTTCTTTATAGGTGAGGCCTCTCAGATCCTGCATACCTGTCTCTGCCATAAATAAGGAGTCAGAAGTACAGTGTTGTACTTTTCATTTTGCTTGTCATTCCCCTGATCCGAAACCTTCTTTTGATTTGCTGACAATCCAGGGCAATCATGAATCAAACGCAATAGATATGAGAAATGCAGAATTAAAAGCAGTCCAGATTCAGAACTCTATGGACCAAAAGGCAGTGAATTTCCTAGTCACCGGGATGGATGGACTTTAATTTGTCAATAATTCATCGGTGTTATGGAGAAGTATCAATATTAAACTATATAAAAACACCAGTCTTGTTGCTTTATGGACAGATCAACCTAGCCAGTCCAACACCTTGAATGAGGGGAAACTGACATGCAAACCATGGTCTATACATCTTTACCCTTCAGGCATGCTGAGGTGATGGTGAGATCAAAGAGGCTTTTGAAATGCCAAGTTCTGAGAAAGGAAATTGGGAAATATAACTCCAGAGTTAGCTGGAGGGGGCAGGGATGAGGGTCATGTTAGAAGGTGTTAACCACTGTAGAGAGAAGAGAGACTCTTATCCCAGATGGTGCAGACATTTCATTGTTGAAATACAACGGTGACCAGCCCATGTTATAAGGTAATGAAATCTGTCACAATCTGGAACATGAAAAGTGGTCACAGGCTATAAAGGAAGGGTGTTTGTGGGAGCAATAGGGGCAAGAAATGTAGGACACTGGAGGCTGTGTCCCTGAGATGCTGTAGTCAAGAGGATCTGACTACAGCAAGAAAGGAGAGGAAGGAAGAGATTGTCTTGCTGACAGCTGCCCGAGGATAGGAGCGGAGGACAAGTAAGATATTGCTTCCTTTGTAATGAATCCAAGATGTACCTGCGTAGGCTGACATTTACTGAGTACACTGAGTTAGTTGCTCGCTCAGACAAGTCCTTTCAGTCCACTCTGGTTTTCCTATACATTCTTAGTACATTCTGTTTTAATTAGACCAGTTGAGTCCTTGATTGTTTGCAAATTTCATGCAGACTTTTCCTTAGCGGTGCTTCTAAAGAAGAGGAACTACAGAAAGATGCCTGGAGCCTATCATAGTTGGGATGCTTGGTCAAAGGGGCTTGGACTATGGAGAATTCTCACAGGAGATGGCACTGGCAGGACTGGGGACTGGTGAACAAAGGAAACACCTTTGGTGGATGGTGGGATGTCCTTTTATCTTCCTCTGATTTTCTTATGACTTAGAATTCGAGAATAATGGAAGTCAAATCAGAAAGAGGGATGTCAGTCAGCTTTCATGAAAATCAATGCTGCAAAGTAGAAATGCAGTGAAAAGTGCAAACTAATTGCGGGAAAATAGGGGAGAACAGACTAAGTGAGGGTAGCAGAACTAGACACTTCCAGCAGAGTGCAGCATCACCCTGGATGAGCTGTGTGTGAGCATGAAGGCTGAGAACTGCTTGCCTTCCGATAAAGATAAAATGGTACGCGTCTGTTGCAAACAAATCTCTCAGAGAAATAATTGCACCTTTCAGTTTTTGACTTTTGAATAATAATTAGACGCTCCTAAATGATTGACTCTGTACGATAAATCTGTTGGGGGATGGAAAGTAGGAGAAAGAATCTGGTACTGGAATTGGAAGTGGGAAGGAAGTGGGTAGGTCTGCCCCAGGAAGATCCAGGGCAGACACATGGGGAGGAGTGAAGGGTTAGCCAAAGAAATAATGAGTTGACTGGTAGCCTGGTGATAGGGCAGGACATTGGAAATAAATTAACTCATGGCACTGACAGAGCAGAGAATGGAATGAGAGGAAGTACAGACAAAGAGAACGAGATTAGTACCTGGAGCCAGAGGCAGGAAATAGAAAAACCTGCTGGAAGAGATGAGACAGGTAGGATCAAAGAGAGAAGGAATAAGCAGAAAAGATTATTCTGTTAACCAGTAAAGCCCATCTCTCTACAGAGGCCTTGGGATGCATATGTGGCACTATTCTGCTTCCTGCGAATCTCCGTGAAAGAGATTATGATTATATGATGTCTGACATCATATAATATTGTCCTGTCAGGGATGAAAACATGCTATTGCTGTCTCTCATTTTGAAAAAAAAACTCACCAGGAAGAGGTCAGTACTGTAGATTGAGAGGTCCCAAGCCAACTGTGGTATCATGGAGATAAGATTCTGCCACGTGACAGAACTTATGATTGTTTTGTTCTCATTTTCTTTTTCAAAAAAACTAGGCCACTGCAGACAAAAATATTTTTTAAAACCTTCTCAAGTTTGCAGAGTCAAATCTGGAATGAGACAGTCAAAGGGTTTTACCCAGTCCTCTGTGAAAAGGCATTGTGATGGGTCCTTGAAGTACATGGCCACCTGGGTCTTTTTCCACTGGAATTCTGTTTCATTTTCTGTATGGAAAAAGCCTGGTTTGAGGGTGGTCAGATTGGTACAGTGAAAGAGGATGACTCCCCTCCCTTTATACCTAATTTGTTGCATAAATTCAAAGGACATAAGACATGTGGAGAGAAGTTTACAGAGAAAGACAATGACATGGTTAGAACCATTGGACAAACCCTTAATAACAGTGACTTAGCACCTTCCTAGCTTCACCATGATATCTGGGAATTCACAAGTGAAACTTTGCACATTTCTTTTGTTTTCTTCTGCTTTTCTTTTTTTCTTTTTTTTTTTTTTCTCACTTTTAGTGATCATGTCATAGGGTGCTTGACTTGAGCATTGGTGGTAGTGTTTGGGACTACCAAAGGCTACAGCTGAAACAGTGCCATGCTTGGGACAAGGGCTGCACCCTCCTCTGGAAAGCCAGGTATTAGGAGACTGAAGCCAGGGAAGGTGACAGTTCTAATCATAATTTCTGTGCAGTATAAATCCCTTATTTATAAAATTGTGATGGTGATGTCAGTGCATAACTCCAGAGAAGCAATCTAGAAATTAAATAACATTTTGGTAACACTGAGGATGCAGCAGTGGGGGATTCCATAGTCCATCCTGCATATAAATCAGAGGTGCAATTGAAAAGCATATTTTATGATCTTCTAATTAAAACACGATCATAACACTTACAGAGTGAAGTGATATCAATATTGTGTGGCCAACACAGGATTAATCTGATCTAGTTTCAGTCATCTAGACTTGCTCCAGTCAGTAGGGATTTTATTCCAAAATATGCATCTGTGACAGGCAGGCCATTTGTTTTGCTGTGTCTACTTGCTAGCTGCTTTCTCTGAGAAAATTTATTTATTTAAGAGCTAGGTATTCTGCTTCATGACTTTAAAATCGCTATGATATTTCACACTGTTTGTGAAAACCAATGTGTTTTATTAATTGCACGTGCAAAATATGCAACTACACCAGGTCGGTCAAGAAGAGACACAGCTATGTGGTGAATTTGATTTCCAAACTTTATTTTCTGTCCAAACAATAAAGGTATAAGCCAAACCCAACTTTGATCTCAAAATTTGTTTTATTTTTGATTCCTACTTTATCTTTTCCAGATCCTTTTTTTTCCTACCTAATACTTTTCCCTAGACAGTTCTTTGTTTAACAGCCTGCCCCATGTACTCTTAATATGGACTGTAAATTCTGGCCTAGAGTTTTTATGTGCTCTCTGTGTAACACCTAACATCAGAGACACCTCTTGGGTTTGAAACTAAGCACTTCCATAGAACAGGTAATAAATACTCATAATAATTCCAGTATCATAATGGTTTCAGTCAGGTAGAAGTGAAGCAGTATATGTCAGAGATCCATGGCTGAACCTGGCACTGTATTCAGGAGATCTGAAGAGTACTGGTGAAATTTCTACAGTGAACCATTACCTGCAGGTGCCATAGGAATTGAAACAGAGACAGGAATTTAAATCTGCTTTCAGTAGCAGCACTGGGTTCAACCAACCACGTGTGGTTGCTGTTCCATTCTCAGGGAAGAACAAGTGACTGTCCCGTAGCATCTGGAAGGGATGCTATGAGTCACTGGTACCTTCCCACTCAGCTCTACTCTACTGTGGAAAGAGCATTTCTTTAGAGTTTTTCTGCACATTTCTGGCTAGCCATACTGAGAAATTTAATTGTAGAGCTCCCCCAAAAAATCAGGGGCGATAGACACTCTCCCTATCTCCCCAATCACATGAAAGGGTAGTGAATTATCCTCAAGGAAAGCAAAGTACCTTCTCATTTTATTAAATTAAAATCACTATACTGGACATAAAGCACTAGATATCACATCGGTTAATGCCACAAGGCTAACAGCAGTCGGTGATATCGGCAGAAACTGATGCACAGGAAATTCCCCATGAATATGAGGAAGAACTTCTTTACTGCGTGGGTGGCTGAGCACTGGAGCAGATTGCCCAGAAAGGGTGTAGAATCTCTCACTGGAGATATTCAAGAACCATCTGGATTCAATCTTGTGCTTGAGCAGGGAGGTTGGGACAAATGACCCACTGTGGTTCCTTCCAATCTGCCCAATTCCACGATTCTGTGATATTGAGAAAAGTAAAAAATACAGCTGCATCAAAAGAGAGTGAGTCTGTTTGGACCAAACATTGCAATGAAAATTCATACTTCTAAAGGCACAGAAGGGAGAGGCAATAGATGAGGATCCCCACTGCACCGGGATGGACGTGAGAATTGTGTCCAAAGGATTTACTGAGGGAAATAACAGTATGGGGGATTGTTTTGTCTTATTAGACATGGCTATGAGCGCATTACCAGAGGCATGAGAGTGCGCCCAAGGAGGGCACGCTCTTGTTTAGCCCTGGAAAAGCAATGACAGCACGTCTCAAATATTATGTAAGCCAGGGCAAAATGAAGCCATGCATGGAGGTGATGAGCTCTATGAGAAGCCAAGGGCATTTTTTATGTCCCTGACAGCCTACTGAACTCTGCCGAGACAGTTCATTGCTCTGGGTTCTCCCTCCATTCAGACTCTCTCCATCACACAGCTAGAAGGATAGCCTATGTCAAGGCTGAAGAGTCAAGTCTGGTTATTCCTGTAATACCTCCAAGGAAAGAAATGCTGTAAATCACCATTCCTTGCAGCTCAGTAGATTGCTGAGCCAGACCACCCTGGAACCTTTGTGGTAGAGCATGAGAAATTCCACGTATGTGAGACATTTAGCCAGCTGGCTGGCAGGGTCTGTGACAGCTCTTAGTCATCTCAGAGCCAGTCCCTGAAGAGAGGACTCTCTTGGCCCCACTGCTCCAAATTCCTCGTCCAGTGCAGCTGAATGGTCCTGTCTTCGCCCATTCCAGAACATGTGGAAACAAAGTGTTTTGTAATATCTAATATGAGCTGCTAGGCATTGCAACAGAGACACCAGGAAGGAATACAATGACAAAACAAGCCTTGTACCAGGTAGCCCTGTGAAGATACTCCAGAAATTTCTTCTAGCAGCATTTGAACCCTAAAATCAAGATACATAAATTAGCCTTTGTTGCACGCTGGCCTCTCGAATAAGACCAAGAACTTTTTTCCCATCCATTTCTGCTGAGTGACCTAGAAGAACGATACAGAGCAACTTACTTCATAGAGAGAAGCAACAAAGAGAGGCAATATCCATGGTCTCTCAAGGTACTGCTGGCCAACTGTGGTTTGCAACACTTGCCTGTGTAAGAACTAGTCCTGTGTGAGAGATTTGGAGATGGCTAAAGTAACTTCAGAAGAGCTTTGCTGAGATATATGCCAGTGCTGAATATGAGGACTGATCTCCACTGTCATGGGATGTGCCTCTGATATCCTGGAGCAAGTCTTTATCACTTCTTTTAGAAAAGCAGACGGGAAGAAAGGATGGAGTCAACTACCTTACGTATTTAGCCTTTTTTTTTTTTTCTCTTTTTAACTCTCTGTCTTTCTCATAGACTTGCTAGACAGACACTCTCTGATGCGCTCTTGTCTTCTCTCACTTCAGTCACAGCAGTCTCAAGTTTATTTCTGTACATTTTCACGATGTTGCTCTTTTCCTTAAAGCACCAGTGATAGGCTGGAGAGGCAGTGATAGGAGCAGATGGAGTCGGTATCCAGGGACATCTTGTTTTAGTAGCACATCCTTTGGCTCAGATACCCTTGTTTTGGTCATCCCAACATGATTCTGGAGTAGGCCAATTTAACATAAAGCTAATTCCACGTTATTTTCCTCTTATTATTGCCGGAATTAATATCCAAGAAGCTATTTGCCAGGATAAAATCAGCATCATCAGAAGAGCCCTTCCCATGGCAAAAGGATGCCTATTTATGCATCTGATCACCTCGTAAGTGGATTGTCACATGAGATGAGACCTTCACAGCACCTGAAGGAGCAGCTTCCTAAGAGAGTCATCATGAACGGCCAAGGCCAGCAGACACAAGTGACAGGGAGACTCCCCCCAAGAGTGCCTCATTGTCCACTCCATTCCATGGGTCAATTCAGGACAGCTCAGGCTGTTTCTGCTGCACTCTGCCAGACCAGACTAAAGCATGCGGGTTCCAGGCATGGAGAGCTCTGTGGGGTTTGAGGTAGGGCTGTGCTGGACTAGCCAAGGACAATATTGTGTATACAAGTCCTTTTTGCTTCCTTTGGGGTTTTGCTGTGTCTCTGTTTGCACACAGCTGTGGTGGGCAGAACCAGCATCTGTTTAGAAATGGTGTGGCTATGGACAGGGATTGATGAGAAGAGGAAACGAGGCCAGACAGATGCCAATGAGATAAATGGTGTTGGGCACACAAACATCCAGAAGCAGAGTGACTGATGGCCAGAGTTATCTTTGTTTCTCACACAGCTGACTTCCTAGCAGATCTGAGACACTTGGTGATGATGGTCTCGCCATTTGTCTAGCAGATTAGAGCAGGGCCACTGGATCAGGATGAAGTGGATGTAACTAAACGCAGGACCGGTGTTTGTTTTCAACATAATGTGAGCCACTCAGACTTACCAGGTCAGCAGAGATCTATTCTCTCCAGGGAATGCACCCCAAAGAGCAATCCTCCAAGCCTGCCATGACATGAGACACTCAGTTGCCCAAAAAGAGCCAGCCAGACACCCAGACTTCTGCCATATGAGGCTGGCAGGTATGGCATGACCCACACAAGATCCTCCCTGCTAGAGGGAAACCTGCAGGGCACCAAGCAAACCCAGCACCTTTGAGTGATGAATCCCAGCTGGTGTTTCTACTTTAGTGTGACCAGATCCCTCTCTAACTGCCCATGGCTGTCCCAGCCAGATTTCCATCGGCCACAGTGAAAGTTTAAGCGAACTAGAGAGCACGTAGTCACCTCCTTGTGGACACCTGAATGTGTCCTGGCTTTGAACTGAATCCCAGCCAGGCTGCCAGCACAGGCCAGCTGAGGAAGAAAGCACAGCCAAAGAGGATGTGAAAAGGAGGGGAAGGAAGCGCAACTCCAGATTTTGCCAGCACGCAGCTCGTGCCCCTAAGGATTGCCCTGTGCTGGGGTGGGCAGTGCGCAGTGCAGTCAGCAGGGCAATAGCAAGATACCACGCAGCTGGTTTAATTCAAGTCATGTACGGGAGCGTGGGCACAGCGGAGCATAGCCATCATGGAAGAAAATACAGGTCCTTTCATTTTCCAGCCATCTGAGGAAACAAACAAACCAAATGAGTCCAGATTCCATCCTGTGGACTTCAAGTACCCAGGAAACTGGGGCATGACGTCATGCAGCAGAAAGGAGACAGCAGCTCGTTCAGCTTCTGGACTCTGTAAGAATCCACCACTTCTCTGCGCAGTGGGGGAGCTCTTGTTTTTGAGGGGAAAAGTGACCTGTCAGTCACCACTTACAATATGTGATTGTCCAGAAGTTCCAAGGAAGTGTACGGAAGTGACAGCACTTTGAACTTGAAAATTTTCTTTCTCCAGATAATTTTGTCGTTTAATAGTGGAAGGAGATATGGACTCGCACTGTGAGTGTACGAATTAAAGGAGCAGGTGGAACCCCTAGTCAGTCTGATTTACCCAAGAGGTGTTCACCCCATGCTGTACCCCTAACAAGCTGTTTATTTAAGGCACTGGCAGATTTCCCCCTCACGGTGCAACTGCCAAACCACAACTGAGAGCTTTGCATTTAGCCACGGAAGGAAAATCTTGAAAGCAATTCATGAATCTGCACTAAACCCACTAGAGCTATAATTAAATCGACTCTTAAAGTAGCGTAACTCTTTTTATGGCTGAAATAGCAGTCTTTATTTTAAGCATCGTTGGAGAAAGAGGAGGAGAAAGGCAAACATTTCCATGTGAAGGCTTGGAAACTCCTTTCAGCGTACTAAACATTCACCAAGGCTTCCTGTGAGCACTGAAGTTTGTCCTTTCCTTGCTGGCTGGATTTTCATCCCGCTTGACCTCCCGCAGCCCGCTGAAAGCCCTTCCCCAGCCCCACCAGCAGCTGTCTTCGGGCGAAGGACGCAGGCGGGACAGCGGGGACCGGGTGGTGCGCGGGCGCAGGACATTGCCCGGAGCTCGGGGAGC
>VWZN01017983.1:467684-498904 GCA_013396955.1 Regulus satrapa | reverse complement strand
GGTTGGCTTTTTTTTTTTTTTTTTTTTTTTTTTTTTCTTTCTTTCTCTGGAAAGGACCATGCTTTCCTTTCCAGGTAAAAATGGCTTCACCTGTGTATTCCCTCTGCCTCAGGACAGCTGTGGAAGAGCAAGTCATGCCCCTTTCTTAGGCTGAGCATCAGACAGGCAGGTCTGTGACAGATATTTCTGCCTGTTCACATGCCCGAGTGAACGGTTTTCTAATTGTGAAACTAAGGGTGATGGAGAGGAGTGTGTGCATTCAGGACTCGTCCTCACTGAGGGCTGGAGAGCACCTTGAGATTCTGCAATGCAGAAATAGCTTGAGGTGCTTTTCCCTACCTTTCTTCACGAAGCTTTCTGCTGTGTCTCATTTTTCAGTCTTGTGCTTGCTGGTATAACTGGTTCATGGGCAGCCTCCGAGCCTGTACAGTTCCTGATTATGTCATAAGAATAATAAATCTTTTCAGGCAGTGTCGAAGTACTGTTCAGCTTTAGAAACAAGTTATGTAAGGAAACACTTGGTTTTGGAGATACCATGTGCTTTTTCATCAGAATAAGCTTTAAAAATAACCCCACCACATATCCAGAGGCTTGTGCAAGGTGCGAATGCCTTGGGTGAAGTAATGGCACGGTAGTTCTCTGCGGAGGTGCTGCTTATTACAATTTGGATAGAAGGTGACAGGGTAGGTGCTAAACGTTCTGTAGCTTCTCAGACTTTCTCTGTTACCAAAGAGCCTGAGGAGCAGATGCCGAGCGTCGGGCAGTGCTGCAGCATCTGTGTCTGTTCTTCTCTCTATGGACCGAGGCGGGGCCGTCCAGTGGGTGGGGGCACCGGGAGCAAAGTAAGAGCCGCACTGAGAAGGGTAAGCTAGTGTTTCTTTAAGCAACATTTGGGAAGTCGCATCCCTAACAGAAGGGGTGGGGATCATTGAACTGTTTAGAAGAAAGCTACAGCCCTAGGATTACAAACAGGATGAAGGAGAGATCATGAGTCATTAAGGTTGTAACAGGATGCGGGCAGGAGCCATAGGAGGATTTAGGACAGCCTGGAAGCATTAGAGGTTTTCTCCACAAACGGGAGAAATTTCCTTTTTTAAGTTTACCTTTTTCTCATTCATACCTGTTTTCACTTCCAGTCTGTTTGCTCCCGTTTCATTGCCTTCCAAAAAGTTTCACAGCACCAGCCTTTTTTTCTGGTGTAATTAAGACTAAAATCCAGTTAAAATTCCTCAAAGGCAATAATTGGAGAGGTGATGGAAATCTCGTAGCTTTACTTTTAAGTTGCATCCTTCTGTTAATTTGTATCCTGATTTTAAAAATATTTTTAGACTTGTTCCTTGTGAAAAAGAGGATTATATAATCACATGCTGTGTGCCTGGATGTTTCTGTTTATTCCCCCTTGTGACTTACCCTTACGCCAGCCAACAGATTCAGATGTGGTGAAGGGATATTGCACAGGTGCAGAGTCCCAGGAGCTCTGGGTGTAAGGGCAGTTAGGTAGAGTATAGGAACCCAAAATTCTCTACATCTTCCACCTCAGAGGAGGAGTAGCATCAAAAGTAAAACTGTATTATTAGCCACCTGTGGTTTCTCATTAACAATTTTGTAACCACCCACACCATGGGAAAAGTTTTGATTACAGCTACTATCTTAATGGACATGAAATAATCCAAATGCAAGACACAAAGCCAAGAAAAACAATCTTTCCTAACTGGTTGGTTGGGTTGGGGTTTTGGGGGCATTTTCCCCAACAAGCTGGGCAATATACTATTCAATTTCTTAATTAATTTGTTGCCTTTTTTTGTTGGGGTTTAATTGCATATTTAGGAGGAACAGAAGGCATGTGCACTAGCCAAAAGGAAAGAGCTTTCTGCCATTCTGATATACTCTACAAGTCAGTGTTTTTTTCAGAACATCCAGACAGCATAAAGATGAATGTCTGTTGTAGTTTGGTTTTTTCCCTCTCTCGCTCTTTATTAGTATTTTTTTATGGCAAATTAGATTGCAATTAGAATACAGTTAGAAATGGAACAGAGCTGGAGGAGTGCATTGTGTCTTCCCAAGTGAGGATTTTTAGAAGATAGTTCTTGGTTCTTTTGGAAAAGTGCTGCAGCAGCACACAAACAATTTGGCTCCTTCCCAAAGGGTGTGAGTAGTGTTCTCACCAGTGTCAGCAGGAGCATTTGATTTCCAATGCAAGTTACTGCTGATATCCTGAAATTTCCACAGAGACATTGACTAGCTGCCTGTGAGGACAAAAGGAGTAAAAAATCTTTGCTCCAAAAGAAGGACACTGCCAATCGATTGAAATACTGAGCTCCCAAACCTGTGGTGGCTTCAAGATCCTGCTTGGTTTGGAACATGGGTTCATACATCCATTTGGAGAATAAAAGCTGGGCAAGCATGCTTTGGTGTGTGGGTTGTTTAAGTAGAACAGAAGGGTACATATGCCTTCTGAGATGATGAATGCAGCTTTCCCCACTTAATCTCAGAATGAAATTAAGAGCACATTTTTGCCTTGGGAAGAGTTGGCCCATTGGCTTTGATACCCCTTACCTGCTTTGTTCCAGCTGAATCTTGAAACCTCTTATGAATTTATTATGTACCAGGTTACACAATTATTGTGTTTCTGTAGATACATCTTTTCCTTGCCTACCACCTAAATATGCTACAAACTCCTTGTGTGTGTTGTGCTTCTGCAAAATACCAACTATGGAGGTTTTGCTGGTTTATCCCCCAACTTGCAGGCATAAACATGTGGCAACTTAGGCTGAGCGTGATGAAGGAGCAGGTAGGATAAATTTTCCTCGAAGTAAGTCCTTAACCAGCCTGGAAAAAGCTAGACATTCTCATCTGGGTGGTATTACTTTGCTAATAAATCAACAGGGCTGCTCGTTTTGTGTGGCAGTCCTGGCGCTTCGCCGTGTTAAGCGCGCACCCGCCTGTGTGCACCCACAGCCACGATGAATTGTCTGTGGGGATTCTCCCAGAGAATGTTTGTCTAACTGATAAGCATTAGCTCTCCCATAGGCAAGGAATGATACTGATGGTGGATAGAAAATTGTGTTTTCTTGTTGCACATTAAAGCACAGAAGAATCCTTACTAAGCGCAACATGTTTTCAAAACTGTAGTCCAAGCACAAAGCTCTTAAAATGCACTTTTTGTTTAAAGAAAATGCTAAATATTAATGACAATATTTGTTTTCTTCAGTATTTGAACAATGTATTTTCCATACACAAAATACATGTTTTCCTTTGTGGTTGTTGCTGATCCTCTTTTTTAGAGCTACAGGATGTAAAATGAATGGGTTTTGATCTGGTATGTCGTCACAAACAGATAGGTTTTGGATTTCAACTTTCACATCTGTATTCATGTAAGAGAGTCTGAAAAACAGAAACCTTCATCTAAAAACAAAAGTAACCCAACCACTTCTGTGTTCATGAGAAACAGGAATGTGTTGGTTTAGACAAGTTAGGGTTTTCTGTTATAGAACGTAGACTTTGTTTTCTCAAACATACCGTGCATATAACTCACGAGAATATTTACACGGGATATTTGAGGGAGTGACTCATATTTTCTTCTTGTTTTTCGCAGGCTTTGGGTAACCATGAGTTTGATGAAGGTGTGAGTGGATTATTGGATCCTCTTCTCAAAAATGCAAACTTTACAGTCCTGAGTGCAAATATTAAAGGGAAAACTCCATTAGGAGACGAAATGATGAAGTATGTTCATCCTTTTAAAATAGTTCGTTTTGACTCGGAATCAGTTGGAATTGTTGGCTACACTACAAAGGAAACTTCTTTTCTTTCACAGCCAGGTTTGTTTTCTTTAGTATGTAAGTTTATGTCCTTTATGTTACTATTTTGTTATTTGCCTCCTTTTTTAAATCTAAAGATTAATGTTTTCGGGTGAAAAGTGGGAAGTCTGTTATTTTATCAGTATTTACTTGTATTACTCAACTTCACCTAATTTTTAACCTTAAAAAGACTTGATAACATTAAAACCCTCTTTCATACAGACCTTGACCATATCTAAGAATGCCAGAAATTCAGTGAGAAATTACAGGAGAGCTCAGGGGCCATTGGAATTTTTATTCTCGCTTGGGTTTTTAAAGTTATATTCCATGATATTTTATTGTTATTTATCCATTTAAATGAAAGTTAAAACATGAATACATTTGTCTCTAGCGTGATGTGCGGCATTTCTCTGTGTGTTGAAATTCTGTTCTTGGATGCCTCCATGGCCAAAAACAAGGAGAGATTCATACTTGTTTTTGAAGCAAAAGTTGCCCAAGATGTTTTTAGCCTCTCAAAATATTTGCAGAAATTAGACTACAGAAGGAACACCCATTCAGTTTTTACCACAATTGCTTCATTCATGAGTAAAATTAGAATTGATGAGGAAAAAGGCTTCTCAATTTCTGCCTATTTTTTCCAGCGTTTCAGGGGGTTTGGTTTGATGAGGGTTTTGTTTTGGTTTGGTTTTTAAAAGTAAAATAAAATGGTCTACTGGAATGAGAAACACATTTAAATCAGCTGTAGGAGATATGAGTCACTGCCCCCTCAGAGTTCAGCCTGCATGTAACAAAACCAGAGTTTCTTTCCTGGGTTTTGCAGTTAGGGATGTTCTAAGCTCTGAAACACTTTCACATTGAAAGGGGACCTCATGTTATTATTTCTCTTTCTATTGCTTAATAATACAGAAATAGTGCATTGTTTCCCTGATAAAAGGAATAGTCAATACTTTGAGGAAGTATTAGAATATAAAACTATTCCTTCTGTGGTTTTTAATTCCAATGTTATATGTTTAACCTGTCAAGAAATGGACATCTGAGGTCCAAATAGACTTATTGATCTCACTTCTATTTCTTAGTGATGTGNTAGATTTATTGATCTCTCTTCTATTTCTTAGTGATGTGGTTTTGTATTCCTTTTTTTTTTTCCCCAAGAAAAAAGAAAACTGATTTGCATTTTGTGTAGGCAATAGAACTGTACCTGTGCCTGAGGGCATGAGGGTAGATATCATCAGACATCATGATAAATTTGAATCATGACAGTCAATATTGTCCTCCATTAGGGATTAATGATATCCATTGTTGCTCCTCTTCAAACACCTGTTTGGGGCAGCGAGATCATCAAAGTAACTTTCTTGCAAACAAATACACTAGGTGAAAATCCAGATAGCACTGGAATGATTCTATGGAGTGTTTGAATACATTTGCAATAACATTTAGATATCGTATCTAGTGCCTCAGTGTGCTGAGACATTGTAGGGGACCACAGCTAGATTTTAAAAAAAAAAAAAGCAGTGTTAAAAGGGAAGTCTTCTGAGCTCCATAGATGGAGCTGAAGCATCCATTCCTAAGGAAGTGTAACTGGGCAAACAGCAGAAGAAATTCTAACAGCAACATTTATTGCAATCAGAGTTTTTATAGTTTTCTGCTTAGCCTTCTTAATGTGTGGAGGAGCATTCAGAAGCTTTGAAAATGTGAACTCAGGACATGTTAGCATAACTCAGTGACTATATATTGCCCATGACCTAGCAGTCTTTCAGACTGGTAAAATCATGGCAGACGTGGTCAGTGGCTAAATAATTATCAGTCTAGTTCCTGATATTCAATTAATAATGGACCTTGTGAATTTTAACTTCAGCACCTTGCTTATCTCTACACATTTCTTCCAGATGATTCCGTTTTCTCTGCCTCTGTGTGCTTTGGCATGCTCTGCGCTCTTAGAGCATTCTCAAGGCAAACAGGAAGCTTGAGAATGCTGAAACGTGAATTCCTACATTACTGCCTTCTGTGGAAGTATTTTGTGGGTGTGATTTCTTCTATTGTTAAATCTCAATAACTTCCACCCAACTATGAAATTACAACTTGAACTTTTCATAGTCTGCTTTAAAAAGGTTATCAAAAGACTTGAAGGGAGTGTAAAGTCCTTAAATCTCAGTGTTGACATTGGGAGGGACCAACTAATCTCTGCTGAAGGTACTGTGAATGTCACTGTTTGGAAACCATAGGGATAGGGAACACATTTATAGATTACAGCCAACTGGCAATTTTTCTGGAGTTCTCTGTTTTGCTATATACAGCTATCTCAGCTGAGTGCCCAGCAGGTTTTTCCATGTCCTGCAAGAGTTGCTCATAACTTGGCACATAGACACAGTTAACTGTGTATTTACTTTGAACTGATAATCACAGGGCCATCTTTCTAGTATTCGATGGTTCCACCCCACTTGCTTTAGTTCTGTAATGTTGTTTGGTCCACCTTGTACTTTTGTATAAGGTGTAAACCCAAACCTACTTACTCTGTAATGCTATAGGCAGCAAAATATTAAATAAGACTATCAACTTGGCAGGGTTTTCTAAAATGGAATTTTAAATTGCATTTATTCCACTTTATTCTGGCTATCTTGCATGCTATTTTTAACTGGTGGACAGTTCTTTTCCCTTGTTCAGTTGTAGCAGTTTGGCTGGTTTTTTTTCTGAAACTCTACCTCATCTAAAAAGAGAAGAGGATGCCACATCAGCTTAATGCCTTGAAAGAGAAGTGAAATATTGACATGAGCAATAAGTTAGTCGTTTTGATTCAGATTGTTTTCAAACTGCTCAGATGAGTGCTAAGCAGCGTATTTCTTTTTGCCTGGTTTCTCAGAGAATTGAATGCTGTGTAATTGCTCTTACAGTCCCCCACTGCATAACTTTCAAGCCAGCTGGCTCATTTCATCTCAACTACATCAGATACTCAGATGACTGGGATGCAAAGCTGTGTGCAGTGCCATGGCTAGGCCATGGAGAAGGGGTGGAAAAGCCCCTGCGGCCCCAAGCAGGATTGGGGTGGGTTGTGGGGGGGTGGATTGGCAGTGGGATGACCCACCCAAGCTCTGGTGTCTGCCTGTCCTGGCAGAGGGACAGGCTTACCTGCATGGGATGAGCCTTGTTTGTCCCTCATTATGAAAGTGGGTTGGTTTGTTTTGATACCTTTTCTCTACACCTGCCTGAAAGAATGGTGTGGCAAGGTGGGGAACAGTGTCCTTCTCCTAAGTAACAAGTGACAGGTCAAGAGGAAATGCTCTCAAAGTTTTGCCAGAGAAGGTTTATACTGGGTTTTAGGGAAAAAAAAAGACTTCTTGGAAAGGGCTGTCAAGCACTGGAACAGACTGCCCAGGGAAGTTCTGGAGTCACCATCCCTGGAGGGGTAGATGTGGCACTTAGGGACACAGTTTAGTGGTGGACTTGGCAGGGCTGGATTAACTGGTTGGACTCTATGATCTTAGAGGCATTTTCCAGCCTAAAGGATTCTGTGATTCTGTGGGTTGAAGATGAATAATTTTGTGTCTTTAGTGTACGGTGCATTTGTAGGCTGCAGTGACATACAGGGATAACAGAGCTGGTGCTGATGGGGAGAGTTTGGTTGTCGTGGGCCGCCTGGCTACTGGCCATGGGAGAAGTTAGCCCACAGGCACCTGCATGCTGGCAAAGCTCGTCAGTGGCTCATTCCTGCTATTTCTTTCAAGAGCTCAGTTCTCTTTGCAGAACTGCTCCCCACAGCACTGGGGTGCAGCTGGTCCATGGTGGTGAGGAGTACGTGAAGAACCTGCGCTCAGAGCATCAGTTCTTGCACTTCCCTTTCTGCCAGCAGCTCTGCACCAGGCCCAGCTGCTGTCAAATACAAGGATTGTAAAGAGGGACTGAAGCCAGTGGCTTCTTTCAGCCTGGAGAAGAAGGCTAAGAGGGAACCAAGTACAATCTTCCATTAACTGCTCAGAATTTATAGAGAATTTATGTAGAGAAGATGGGGACAGACGCTTCCCAGAGGGGAAGAGAAAGGACAAGAAACAATGGCCTCAAAAAGTAACAAAGGAAATTATGGTGGGACTTAAGGAAAAAATTTGTCGTGGTAAGCATGGTTAAGCCATTAAACAGGTTGCCCAGAGAGACTGGAATTTCAGCCATTTCAGACTAGGCCCCTGAGCATCCTCAATTGGCTTTGAGTGGGTTTTGGACTACATGGCTCCTGGAAGTTTCTTCTAACCTCAATTAACTTTTGACTCTTTGATTCTGAGAAGAAGTCCACAGGAAGAAAATGTGGGGATGCACTGCACAATTCACTCTGCAATGTGCAGTACAGAGATTCCCTCTGGCACTAACAGAACTATTGAATGGGTGTGGTGCTGAACCAATTTATGTAACCCTCTTTTATCTCTTCCATTGTAGCAGCTTCCTCCTCATTTCCTGAAACATTTTGCCGTGGATTGTGAATTCATTTCACTCCTCCCTTTGTTATGAAATAATGTAAATCTTTTCGCTTTAAAGGCGTATTTCAAAATTATTTGATCACAGAACTCTGCAGGAAGGAGAGGAATTAGATAGAGAAGGAATTGGTAAAGAAAGTCACTCGGTTGTCTTCACCAAAAAGTCTAAGTTTACAGTTGGTTGAACCTCTCCTTAAACTCTATTCTTAAAACTTTGTCAAAGAAATTATCCTCTTACATAGGAAGTCCTTTTGTGCAACACAAGCCACCATGCCCAGGACAAAAACGCCTGTTATTTCAATGTTCACATAACTGTTTGTCAGTTAGAGTAGTTTCAGCAGGCACAGAAAACTTGCAGAAAACTGTCAGTTTCCCAACATCCTTGTCCAGAAAAGGTTTCCCCCCTCCCGATTTTCCCTTCCTTATGCTGTCCTTTCAAGATGGTATCTCAGAGGTGTGCTGTGCTGTATTGGTGCTGCTGAGAGTGATTCACATCAGGTGAGATAATTTGTGTAAAAAGGAAATTCAGAGTTTAATGGAGGACTTTGAAGAAGCTACTGTTCAAAGCCTTGGGGAGGGGGGAATAAAGGAAATAACAACATGAGCGTGCAGTAAAAAGGGAGATTTAACTCAGGAGAAGATAGATCACCTCAAAGAAATACAGTTGGGGAAAACACACCCTTTGTAATAGAATACCAGTGTTTATATGCAAACATTGACATATTTAGTTTCCTTTCTCCAGTTAAATAATAAAAGCCATTCAGTTTTTGATCCTACTATTGATGTCACCAAATTTTTTATGGATTTATTATTTTTTTTAGTCTAGGCAAGTACATACAGCTTGTTGCAGAAATGTTGTATTAGTCTAAGCACACAGGTGCTCCTGAGAGACTGAAGAACATTGGTTCAGAGCTTGAACCAGCTAAGGATATTTGAAAGGCACTGCCATTCAAAGTCCTTTTAATTTTACTAATTAATGTCTGATGTCAACTACTTTATTTTAACTAGCAATTAAGGTACTTTGTAAGTAAATTCTTTTATTTTCTTTTTTAAAGGGAATGATGTAAGCTTTGAAGATGAAATTGAAGCACTGCAACTGCAAGTGAATAAACTTACTGCTATGGGAGTGAACAAAATAATTGCACTCGGACATTCTGGTTTTACCGTGGACATAAATATTGCCCAAAAAGTGAAAGGAGTGGATGTTGTGATTGGAGGACATACAAACACATTTCTCTACACAGGTATTTTACTCCTTACTAAAATGTTGCTTCTAAAGCTAAGCTGGAATGGTTTCTCTTTAAACTCAGACCTCTCACCAATGTAGTTTACTGCTGGCTGCACTCAGCCAGGTTCATAGCTGGTACATGTCCATAACTGCCATGGAAGAAACCAGTTTGAAGCAGCCCGTGCACACCAAGTACCACAGCTCACGGAGAGATTCCATAATGCTGTGGATGTTCAGGGTGGCCTGAGCAAAGTGGGGAGGAGGGACAAAGGTGGTAGTAGTGCCAGTAAGTTACTGCTAAACATGCTGTGCTTCTTTCAAGCTCACACCTACAAAAAAGTAAATAATTTGTCTACTTTTAAAAATCTATGTGACTTAATCAGAAAAATCAATCACAGAAGACCTCCAAGCTGCTACTCGTGTTGATTTTCTCTGTAATCTGATTCTATGTTCAAAAGTCTCCATTTAGCCTGCCATTAAAATAATTTCCCTAAATTTCATCTATTTATTTCAGTCCCTCTTTTAACCTCTGACTTCATTATTTTCTCTAGAGGCAGATGTCATCCCAGAGAGAAATACTGCTGATCTGTTTTCTCCTGCAATAATGTTACTTTAGGCAACACCTAACCAGTGCTGTTACCTTCCCCTGAGCATAAGGACACGAGTTAGAGAGGCTGTTTTGTTTTCTGTTTGATAGAATTTTTAAGCTCTTTAAATGTAGCAGAAACTTTAATAACTGGTCAAGACTATAATAGGAGCTTCTTTGTTATTTTCAGAAAAGTTTCCCATGTGCCCTAGTCACAGGGATAACATTATATACCCTACCATAGGAACTTGACCACTTAAAAGGTTTGCACTGTCCATCATCCTCTCCTCTCCCCATTCATCTCCTCTCTGTTTCTGATGCCTTTTTTGTCTTATCTGGACTCTCACCTCCTGGTATCTCACTTGTTAAGAAGAAACAATGGCATGCCATATCTATTGATCTGTTGAGCAGATCAGAATATCTCTTGAATTTGGCCTCAGGGCATAACTTTGTTGACTAATCTGGAGGCACAGACCATTTACATACCTACCTATGAGAGTCAGAGCTCACAAATGCTTTGCATAGTGTAGCAGAGGAGTAGCCAAACTGGAACAAACAACAGGATGGACCATCCCAATACCATGTCTCTAAGAGTGACTAAGAGGAATGGTTGAGGGGTCTGGATGAGCCTGTGGAGACACTTTACTCGGATCTGACCATGTTTCCCACCAGCTTGCAAGTCAGGGACTCCCCAAGCCAGAAGTGGTGTCTTGATATTTACTGGCTCCATGTCCTCTTGACTACCTTCAACTTCTAGAGCAGCCTATAGCAAGGCTGCAAACCCACGGGGACCTTGGTCTTGTCTTGGGGTGCAGCCTGCAATTTCATTGAATTATTTTTGAGATAGGAAAAGCAAGGATGGGTTCCATATTCAAAGTGTGCATTCATTGTGGATTTATACAGTGGAATCCATATTCTTTTGCACAGTCTTTTTGGCCAGTGTCTGTAGAGAGTTTTTGCCTCGTAGTGGTAGCCAAAGTAGTCAAAATACCTTTTTAGGGGTGATCCAAAGTGGCACCACGTGTCACGATTTGGAATCATGATGTGAAATGCTGCAGGAGCTGAGATGTCTGAGCTCATATCCTGCTTAGATCTGCAGGAGTTTGCAGACACACCTCTAGTCATCCCAGAGAGTACCCTGCTGTCAGGTTAGACTATGCCAAGCTGTTCCACCCCTCCCCATTTGAAGCTGTCAAAGATTCACAAAGCCACAGCGAGCACACTGCAGGAGACCCTGCAGCCTTCAGGTTAAAAATCTCAGCTGGGAATGAGTTCTGGTCCCTTTTCCAAGGGCTCTACTGTTTTGGTAAAACAAAACTGTCTAACTTTTTCTTTATAAATATTGGCAAGGTGAGAAAAATAGAGATGTAATGTCTGGGGGAGATACACCAAAAATATCTATTTATTTAGTCAAAATACAATTTTTGACAGAATGTTGTCTGAGCATATAGTTATTATCCCTAGTGCTGTGAAGCAAATTCTCACCCATTCAGGAGTATCATGAGTGCATTTGTGAACTATGCTGTGCCAAGTCCAAGCCATCAGTCAGCATTCCCAGAGAAACAGCTCATTCACTGCAGAGTAAAACATCTGATTTGAAACATCTTTCTGCATGTCTCGATGCATATATTAAGCTTATAAACTCTCATTTAAATCAAGCGGTGTAATCAATAACTGGCAGCAGAATCTGGGAGAATGTTTCAGCTCAGTTTAAGTGGTGATGTACGAGCTGTTCCGCCTGTTCTATAATGGAAGTTTAGAGACATCCTTTAGAGACATCTCCACAGAGAAATCTTAATGTAAGGATTTCATCTTGGACTAGTCCAACCTGTCTCTAAGATATTTGCCAATCTCCGGTTTATCCACAGGTCATGAGGCAAATATTGTTCCGACTTGTTCAGGTGTACATTTGGTTTGTAGAACTGATTCAAACAGCAGTGGTAGTTTTGGGTTAGACCAGTTTAATTCCTGGTTGTCATCAGAACTGAGGTTCTGGATATGTAGTGTGTTGGCTAAAACAGCATCAGAAATAGGGAAGTGTTACATGTTGTTCAGTCTCCCAGTATGAGTTTGTGCATTTGTGATGAAACAACATCTCGTGCCTTGCCTGAGCATGAATTCTCGTGCTGTGTTCTTTGGGGTGAGATGCACTGGATAGTCTTTGCATTTCAGAAGAAACACAGCCATCTTCCAAGGGAAAGATGTCATAGTGCTAATTAATCCTGCAAGGAAGTATTAGTATCAGAAAGTATTTTGTTAGAAAACAAGAAATGAGTAAGACTCTGGACAAGCACTTAACTACACGCAGCTGATATAAACTGAAATAATGCTTGGAAAGAATATATTTCTAATGCTCTGTTCATCTAAGGACTAAAGAAGGACAAGAAATCAATACTGATTCCTTTTTTGGTTCAGCAAACCCCAAAGTCACTTTTGCATGCATAAATCCTGGAGAGTCCTCACTCGCTACAGGATTTCTTAAATTCTTCCCCAAATAAATGAATAGTTAAGTGGCACTCCAAGAAACTCTGCAGCTCTGTTGGCCTGGCTGAAAGTAGAAAAGCTAGTTCTGTGGTAAGTTTGGTTCAATTTGCAGTTTGTTGCTGCTCTTCTCCTTAGAGAAATGGGAAAGATTAGATAAAAATATGAATCAGGGTTGTTGAAATACGGAGTTGTAGAAGGAATATTTATCATGATGCTTATCCTAGGATTTAAGATTATATAAACAGCTGTAAATGGAAGGAAACAAGTTTTTCCGTGAGCAGTGGAAGTGAAGAGGCTGCTTTCTTCTGGATCCTCGTCCTCTGCACCTGCTCCCCTGTGCCCCAGCCTTGCCAGCAGCCCAGTGCTCACCAAGACATGGATGGGACAGGAGGAAGGCTTTGGGACAGGACGAAGGCTCTGAGGGAGCTCTGTCACACAGCACACGCTGGCTCTTGGAGCTCCCCAGCCTTGGTCTGACAGTGGGACAGAAATAGTGGCAGGAATAACAGCAGGGAGAGATACTACTCACATAATGTTGTCACTGCTCAGATAATGTCAAGGAGGCACAGAGAAGGCTGGTATCCTTGAGGCAAGAGCTTTGCTGTGCAGTTCCAGTTTTCTTTGTCACTTTCTGCCTCTGTGTGGTTTCTAAATCCTGTGGTAGCTTATGCCAATTTCACCGATCTCTTTTTTTCTGCCAGTGCCTTGCCTACCTCTAGTCACCTTTCAGACTTTGCAGGTTGACAGGAGTTTTAAATCCATGGCCACACAACTTTAATGCTAATGAAGTTTATTTTTTGCAGAGGGTTTGCAATCTGTCTAAAATTTTGGAGGCTGTTTCGTGTAGTAGAAAAAAAAAATCAGCTGGCTCTATGTGCAAATACACAGAACTTTTTGTAGGTATTCTATCTGTTTATTAACAGTAAAAATGCATTAGGCTTTTTCAGAACAAGAAGTCTGATGTATGTTTGCTAATATTCTTATTTTCTATCTGATGCAGAATAGTGTAGTATGAAGGCTCAACAATAAACTTTTCATCCAGTCGCTGGGATGTTTGCATTACTGAGTGGTTTAGATTGCAGTAATTTGAATGAAAAGTGGCTTTGTTGCTGTTGTGATGTGATGTCACGTTCGGAGTGTGCTGTCATAACTTTCAAAACACTGTGGTAGTTATTTGAGGTTGTGTCCTGAAAACAACATTGTCTCTTCTTATGAGATCACTGAACAATCAAATGTGTGCTTGTTGTCCAATGCCATCATGGCTGTTTCTCTCCTGTCTGGGTTTTTTAAGGCTGAGAAGCATTTGAAATGTCACTGGAGTAACTCCTTGAAGGTCACATGAGCTGAAGATCTGCTTTCCATGCTTGTTCCCTGCAGGCACCCCACCCTCTACTGAACTGCCAAATGGCACGTATCCATTCATGGTTGACTCAGACGATGGGAGGAAGGTGCCAGTTGTACAAGCTTACGCTTATGGAAAATATCTTGGTTACCTAAACGTTACATTTGACAAGAAAGGAAATGTAGTTGAAGCAGTTGGAAACCCCATTCTGCTGGACAGCAGTATTCCTGAAGGTATGTGTGGATCGGGCACTTGAGTTTGCCTGCAGCACTCTGCTACAATTCAGGTCTTGTCATGTTAAATACAATAAATTCTGAATAAGAATGTAGCTTTCTTTCTGAGCTTACTGTTCTCTTCTGTGTAGGGTTCAGCCTGTGTTACAGTTGCATATGCATGCATTCAGAGTGTGTCTTTATCTATTCCAAATCCCTGAAAGTCCTTTTGTAAGAATTCAGGTGATACAATACCTTACGACTTTGTAGAACCTGTTTTAGCTAGTCCTGTAATTGTGATTTAAGAGATTGTGAGGAATAATTGACAGTTTTGCCAGAGGCTGGTTTCTTCAGAACAGAGTTTAGAGCAATATAAGAAAGTGGAAATGTTCCAGGAAAAACTTGAAGTACCCTGCCAACTACTCTGCCAACCTGCAAATACTATATACAAATCCATGAGTTCTTGTATGCAGTGCTAACTGTGTTCAAGGTTAGCTGAAACATTTAAAGAAAGTGGGAGGAGGAGAGTCTGTCACTTTTTGTTTGTAACTACATCTGAGCCCTGTTAACTGTTTTTTGGTTTGGTTTGGGGTTTTGGTTTTTTATAATTTTTTTTTTTTTATTTGGTTGGTTGGGATTCTTGGTTGGTTGGTTTTTTTTTTTTGTTTGTTTTGTTTTTTGTTTTTTTGGTTTTTTTTTTTGTTGTTGTTGTTTTTTTGGGTTTTTTTGTTTGTTTGTTTTTTGGTTTTTTTTTATTTTTAAATCAGCTCTGTAATTACCCAGGGCTGATTTTCTAATCTCTGTTTCTTCTCCAATGTTTGCTGCATAAAATTCTGAGCTTTTATCAGACTTTCTAGGTTCTACCTGAGTATTTGTAAAAGAAATCCTTTAAAAATTATTTGTTCATAGGTATTTACTGTGTTATTCTCAGTGACTTATTCGTGTAGTGAGATGATATGAAACTTTACATTCTCCCTCTGAAGTCAGTAAAACTAAAACTTCAGATACACTGGTGATATAATTTTATAAATGTTGTTCTTGATAGGTGTGAGCAAAATTATTAAAACTAGTAAATGATATAAAATAGTTATAACATTTTTCTGCATATACATGTATCTTTGGGTTTTTTTCTGGAATAATTAAATTTTCACCTGAGAGACAGATGTGCATAGCAAATTAATTTCTATAAAGTGTTTATTGACATTGATATTTGAGCTATTTTTCCTTTTAGTACAAGATTAAAGGGAAAAATTACATCAAATTAAAGTACAAAAATTACATCAAAGACCAGTGTCACTTGTATTTTAAAAATTCTCTTACCTGTCAAGGTAGGTTCTAGAAACGCCATCAGTCAGAGCCAAGAACAGGACTGGGGAAAAGTGCAGAGGAGGTAACCTTGCTATGGCACAGGACTGGCTTATTCTCTTGATTCTCCTGTCCTGCTTTCTCCCCTTACAGGTTTTTGGGGTTTTTTTTGAAGTGAATATAGTTGTCATGTTGCTTGAGAAGCTTCTAGGAAAAGGGTAACCTTTTAGAATAATAAACACCTTTTACTTTTCCTAAGATTTGTATTCACTGAAGGGTCATTAGTATGAGATATGTATGATGCTTATTTTATGCTTTTATGTTACTTTACAGATAAACACATTAAGGAAGAAGTGGAAAAATGGAGAGAAAACCTGGGGAATTACTCTGAAGAGATTGGAAAAACTAGTGTTTACCTTAATGGTACAAGCCAAGCCTGCCGCTTCCAAGAATGTAACATGGGAAATTTGCTTTGTGATGCTATGGTAAGGTGGTGAAATTACATCTAAGGGTTACTCCAGAGCTATCCAGATCCAAACACATGGGCTCTGTGCCTGCCTTTCAACGGTGCAATATCCAGTGCGTCCCTAGAAAGACCTGGCAGAAGTGAGGCTGTAAGGAATGTTGCTGTAGAGAGTAAGCAGCAGTTTAATCTTTGTGCATAGCCTCAGAGAGAGAGCAGCTTTTTCACAGATGGCTTTGGGGCTGCGTTTTTAGATCACACAGCCATGTCCCTTCAGAGCCCAGCCAGGAGGAGAGCTCAGGTCCCCTGCCCCTCTCCTGCCCCTGCTCACAGCACTCACCCTCTGTCCTCTCACTGCTAACTGGGTTTTGCAGTCATGGCAATGCAGTGGCCCAGAAAACAACTCTGGATAACTTTCTGTCAAGTTGCTGACAAGAACTGTCCCTCTGAAGAGCATAAAAGGTGCCAGCCGATGCAAAGAGGGGGTGGGAAAGGCCATGCACCCAGCTGGGCACAGAACACCCCAGCCCAGAAGGAGCCACCAGCCCCTGCTGTGTTCTGACAGGCACTGCTGGGCTTTAACAGTCACATAACTCCAGAAAAGTCTTTTTTACAAGAAGTCACTTCCAGTTTTTAAACTTCCTAAGTTTGACCGTTTTTACTGCCCTGAAGCAGGATCATTTAATTTAAGTGTTTCAGGGAAAAACATCACTAATGTGACTGTTTCCAGAAATTGAACTTTCCCATAAAGGGAAAGTTAAGAAACAATTAATAATCATGACTTTTCACTTAGATATTTATCTAGTCCATGGTATTGCTTTTATTGTAGTCCTTAAAATAATTCTCTAGTTCATGGGCTAATTTTCAAATCAGATTAATGTTGGGGATTCTGCATACAGTTCTCCTAGAATTGCAGCATCTTGGCTTTTTTGTTGTTGTTGTTGTTTTTCCTGCTAGGCTTTTTAATATCTTTAGTTACAAAAATGTGAACAAATGCTTTGTCACTTTTCAAGTTTAACAAAAGCAACCCCGTAATCTTTCAGAAGTCTGTAGATTTTCTTATGATACATTTTTTTCTTAGGGGGGGTCAAATTCTATTTTAGTTCAATCAATGTCTCTAGACAACCACCTGCAGTCATCAGTAGATACACAGATTTCTCTTGCCTTACCAGTTCTATACTTGCTTTCCTGTCTGCTGACATGTGGTCAGAGGTATAAAGGTAGAAAATAGACCTGCCTGTTCTGAGGCACGTACTCATCTGCTTTTCTCAGATCTGAGTACAGCAACTCTAAGCTTTAATATTTAGGATTGTCCTGAGAATTTTTTTGAGAATTGCAGAAGACTGAATGTTTGTGCTGGGTCAAAACAGAGGCCCATTTCAGTGGTCCAGTTCAGTGATGCATCTCGAACTGCAGCCCAAAATCTCAGAATAAAAGGTTGACTGGCCTAGATGGCATTTTACAAAGGACTTCTAAGTGACTCAGATGTGAAAAGGCTGTGAAATTGATAACAGCACTGTGTGAGCTCCTCTTTTAAGCTGCCTCAGCTCAGGGCTGGGAAATTGCAATCCTTTGATTATGAGTTACATGGATCTGGCCTCAGGGCATAGCTTGGATGACTAAGCTGGAGGCACAAAGCATTTATACAGCTGCAAGTCAGAGGTCATAGGCACTGCACATAGGGGTGCAGCAGAGAAGAGACCCACCTGGTGCAGATGACAGGATCACTCATCCCGAAGTTTTGTCTCCAAGAATGACGGAGTGGGGATGGTAGGGGACGAGCACAGTCGTGGACAGGCCTGTGGAGTTGCTGTACTCAGATCTGCCTGTGTCTCCCACCAGCTTGCAGCTCAGGCACCAGCGTGCACTTCAACCAAGGCAGAAGCGGTCTCTTGATATTTACTGGCTCAAATGGAACATGCGGGGAGGGCAAGAAACAAAAACAGGGAGAGACAGGGAGAAGGGAAGGGAGTGGGGATTAGTTCCTGCAGAGCAGCTCCACTGCCCTTTGCCTGCCTCCAGCAGCTGGTGGCAGGGCGTTCCACCATGGACCTCCTGCACATCCTGCACAGACCCTGCTCTTGTCAGTGCGTGGCCGCTGCTCCCCACTGCCTGCATAACTGCTGGAGGTCAAGTGGTCCTTGCTCTGAGCACTTGCTCCCCATCCACCATCACACCACCCATGATTTTATAGCCTTCTCAAATATTTCCCTCCATTATCTCTTAACCAGGCCAGTCCAAGTCTACATCATCATTCTACATTCAGAAGCTTTTCAGTGTCTTTGACCATCCTCGTCACCCCTCTCTGAATTTTTGAGGTTTTTTATCATTTGCAAAATGAGAAAAGACAAAAATTCCTACCCAGCCTCTACATGCCCTTCTTCATTTTATAGGGTTCTGTCATGTGCCTCCTGTACTTCTTTCTGTGAGACTGAAAAGTTAAGACCATAGTCACCCCTGTATGGAGACCAGTCCATCCTTTCTATTATCCTAGGTCATTTCAACCTTCTCCCATTCCACTCAGTTTTTTTCTGAGGATTAACACTGGAGGCTTATCATCCTTGTGCAACAGAATTAGTATCTGGTCTCCATTTTATTTATTACTGAGGATGTCACAAGCAAACCTTGCTATCCTCCTTGCATTTTGTCAGAGCCTCACCACTGAACTGCTGGGGACACACTGCTGTGCAGAGTAGGCTTTCTGATCTAGTATGCCTGTTTCCTGTTCTTCCACTGTTCTACATCTTTCTAGGTACCCAAGATCATTTCAAATATTAAAAACCAACAACAGAGAATCTAAAGAAACCTTCTTTTCTTGCAAAATGATGAATATACTTAAATAATTTCTCTTTATCACAGTCATTGAGATAAAAAAAAATCACTTTTCCTTTGCTCAGCTGGCCTGCCTTGGCCATGCAGGCATAGACACACAGACAAAGGCGGAGCCTGAGAGTTCATTATGGTAAAAGGCAAATATTTTTCATGATAAGGATTTTTAAAAGCTTTTTAAGAAAATACTTGTTCAGGTTTTTTTAATAACTAAATATTTTACAATGGGGCTGAAGGTAATGTAAAAAAAAAAAAATCTTTCTGTCTCTTTTCAGTCTCAGATTGTATTAGGTGTAAATTTCCATAGCCTATAATAAGTGAAGATAAAATCTGTTCAAATATTTTCCTTTGGTAGCTTTATGAGAATGTTGGGCGTCCGGATAAAAAGACATGGAACCACGTTTCAATGTGCATCCTGAATGGAGGTGGGATACGGTCACCCATTGATGAGCACAGCACTAATGGTACGTAAAATTACCAGCTAAATCACAACTTTATCAGAAAGAAGGAATCAAGGAATGCCAGCCTGAACACTTTCAGGTATGGGCTTGTTTCGATGGGTTTACATGATGTTTAGAAGTGATTTCCAACTTTCTCACATGGTTGTTCATCATTTGACCACAACTGCACTCAGGGTGACGTTGACAGAAGTCTCTAGCATTGTCTGTACACAATGCTTTTTATAATTTCCCTCTCTCCTTGCTGCCTTGGAACAAAGAAAGGTCTCCTGCTGTACAGGGTCATCTGCTATGGCTGCTGCGAGCCTTCTGTAGTCTGCTGTAGAGTAAGTAAACTCTGGGTTTTTCTGAATGTTTTAGTTTTTATTTTCCTGATACCAGATAAATGCAACCTGAAAACAAATGGCCTTCTCAGTTTAGCTAAGTCTTTCTGTAGGACAATGTGAGTAGATCCTAATCAGCTTGAAAAAGTGCCTGATTTAGTGTGAACAGCTGTGTTTCTTCATCTTAGGTTGCTGGTTTGTCATGTCTTTCTTTCAGTAGCTCTGCTCTAATATCAATACATGCAGGTACATCAAATTCTGATTCATTGGTCTTGATACCCGCTGGACGACAAAAGATGGAGGTTCCTTGGGACAGCATTCATGTTTCTTACCCCTACCAGCCCTCATTTTCTTCAACTATATTTGCCATGTTCCTTGTCAAAAACTTGATGTTAAACAATGCTAAAATAATTCTGTAAACTACAGCAAAAAGAAACAACCCTGCCCCACCCACCCAAAAAAAACCCCAAACCAAAAAAACAAAAACAACAACAACAAAAAACAAACAAACAAACAAAAAAAAAAACCACTGAGAAGTGAGCAAACTCTGTTTCCCCCAGGTAGCATTACTGTGGAAGATTTGCTCTCTGTTCTGCCGTTTGGAGGCCGTTTTGATACGGTGACGTTAAAAGGCTCCACGCTGAAAGAAGCTTTTGAGCACAGTGTGAGGAGATATGGAAAAGGAAGTGGAGAGCTGCTACAGGTTGGAGGTATATTTTCTTCTTTCCTCTTCTCAGTTTTCCAGAACAGCCATCCCCCCCCTGTTGGCCTTATTACATCTGGAAGCCTTTTTTTAAGAATGGAATGTCAAGCCGGCCATACCTCCCAGCCCTGTGCCTCGCACATGCCAGCCAGCAGACGCTGTTTATCCTGTGCATATTTAATTGAGCCACTGCAGCACACAGGCCATCGCTGCTCCCTTCAGCAGAGACAGTGCTCCCGAGCTTCCCCAACCCAAAATGACATCACTTTAACACTGCAATTAACTGGAGGAAAATATAATTTAGTGCAGCTGTAACACAGAAATAGCTACAGCAAACTCCAGGTTTTAGCTCTTTAACTGGCAGGCTACCTGAAACGCCAAACTGGACAGCTGATTTTCAGTTTGTCAAAGTAGTTTTGTGCAATTCTCTAATGATTGATGAGAGTTTTAGAGTTTGTCCAACTGGGCTTCGGAATTGTTCCAATGAATTTCGAAATATTTTATGGATGAACAGTTAATATTAAAAAGTTTACTCATCTCTTTAATTGCAGCTGCCTATATGTTTATCCAGATGTGTACTGGGAAGCAGTCATGTTTATTCCTGGTCTCTCTGTGAATTAGTGCAGATTTTATTGTTTAGTTAGCAAAAGATCTAAACTTCAAGAGCAGGGGCTGATGCATTCCCTCCCTCTAAGCCTCTCATCCAATGTACCCTGGCGATGCTATCCCTCACAAGCCACAGACACAACCAGTGTCTCACACTTTTACCACTAAGTTCCCAGGTTCTAAGGCAAAACAGGAACAAGCTCTGCTTGCTGCCTCTTCACAGAAAAAGAAGAAAACCAGTAGCTCTGGAAAGGGTTCAGGATGGAAGATCCAGAGCAGGAAGAGTGCCAGGATTGGGGGAGTCTCAGTGCTTTGAATGACCTTTAGTAGCTTCCTCAGCTGCGGATTCTTGGCAGTGCTGTTCTGGGGGCCTGCTCTCTCCCTCTCCTTCCTGATCAAGGAAAGCTCACAATGAGAAATGTTGCTTCTCCTAAAGTGATGAGGCACTGCAGGGTACAGCCCTTGGGCTGGCTTTCCTTTTTCAGGACAGTGCCCATTATCCAGAACAGCTACCAAGTTAGGTTGGCTGGCTGGACTTAAGGAAAAGTCATTTCAGCCACCGGCCAGGGAAATGAGAAAGCATGTGACTACAAAAATAAGGGAAGGTATTTTTATCTTGCAGTATTCCAGTCCCATGACTAGTAATGTCCTTTTGTGGAGTAGTGATGAGAACAGACATCAGATAAGTAAATGAGGTGGGACAGCGCTTCAGCAGTTCTTATTTCTACTGAATGTTCTCACATAGAAGTTGAATTTCAAGTGTGCAAAGAACTGAGGGCATTAACTGGTGTAATTCAGAACAGTAAAACTCTCGGTCACGGAAAGTAATGCAAAGAACCATTACTGAAGATGAATAAGGCTGCTCCTGGCCCTGCGTGTTCAACATGCACTGCACTAACTGGCATTCCAATGGGTGTTGTTGTAGGCATCCACGTGGTCTATGATCTCTCCAGAGCCCCAGGAAGCAGAGTTGTTAGCTTAGAAGGGCTCTGCACAGCCTGCCGAGTCCCAGCCTACGTCCCACTCCAGATGGATGAAATATACAATGTGACTCTGCCATCCTATATGTTATTTGGAGGAGATGGCTACAGTATGCTGAAAGAAAAAAATCTGGGATACAGTAAAGGTAAGGGTGATACAGTGCAGGTAAGCATGGTCACTAGCAGGGTAGCACACAAACAGTTCCCAAAAATTAAAATATGTTTCCACAAACTTTAGATTTTTAGTCTTTACTCAAGGATTAAACTTGCTGCTACTCTGACAGCTCTGGATTTCTGTATGTGGTTGTAGGCAGCAACTCCAGTCTTCTTCAGTTAAGACCACAAAAGTTTCAAAGAGAAACATCTTTATCAATTCAGCAGTGCTCAGAGAGCAGTTCTAAAATAGTGGTAAACCAGAAAAGCAGCAGAGAGAGTACATCTTACACTGCCTTGCACTTGCACTCACTACTGAACAATGCATCAAAATGAAAGCTGCTATTTTCTAGAGACCTTAAATTTCTACTGTATAGAAGTATTTGGAAAGACAGAATAATCACCTCCACTATTGAAGGATGTGCAGCTCAGGTGAACAACATAGGATGAGGTGGAAGATGCCAACCTACTCTAAGGGAATGAGCCTGCCCAGCCAAAACAGGAACCCCTGGAACCCCTGCAGGCAGAAGGCAGGGTGCCACAGAGGTGGAAGAGAAGCATTTCCTAACCCTGGCCTAAGGTCCTCTAAAGCTGCATGCAAAGTGTTAGAAAGTCCATGTTTGTACAATTGATACTGTCCATCTTTTAGGATGAAGGGGAAAAAAAACCTGAGATTAAAATCCATTATTTCTGAAAACACAAAAGGTTTAGAGTGCTGTATACTATAAAGGTTTATTGTGCTTATACCCACAAAAGGGATATAGTGCTGTATTTAAAAAAAAAAAAAACAACTCTTGTAGCAGCCTATTTTTTATTTCTACAGGTGTTTAAATTTAAAATTCATTTGCAAAGGTAGGACTGGTGTTTTAAATCAAGTTCAGCAAAAGGTTCTCCCACTGTTGAAAAACACACATAATACCTTGGTGTGCACACAAGTAGTGCCTGGACTAGAAACATCTCCTAAAAAAGAAAAATTTGAAGAAGTATAAGCAATAGCTTTGCCAGGTCTACAGCCCTATACCCCCAACAGGTGGGAGACTATCTCAACCTATCGGACTGGAAATTACCACTGTAACAAAATCAAAATGAAACAAGCCAGACAAACCAGAAAGAAATTGTTTGTTTGTGAAATACAAGTTGCTAGCAAAAATTCTGGCTACTAACCACCACAGGTGATGTGGGCTGATTCAGAATGACAAACCATAGAAAACAATTCGGTTCTTGAGCTAAAACAGGAATTTAGGCAAGTTCTTACATTTTGGTTAGGAGCTTGGCAAGTGCAGAGAACACCTTTTTGTTTGTTTCTTTAGGTGAACCTGACATTGAGGTTGTTTCCCGCTACCTCCAGAGAATGAAGAGAGTTTACCCAGCAGTTGAAGGTCGAATAAAATTTTCTTCTGGAAGTCTGATCGAAGCAAGTCTCACCCTGATCTCTGTGATCTCAGTATTGCTCACTGTGATGTTCCTGCACACTTGATTTTCTTGTTTGGAGGAATACAGGAGGAGAGGTGATCCTGACAAAGCTGTAAGAGACCTGTTCTCTTCCATTACACCTTACAATGAATGAGCAGTGAGATTGCTGCATGGCAGCAGTGAGCAGCCCCTGGCATTGTTTTTAACCTGGTGGTGCCACTGGAGCACTGTGTGCAGGGCAAGGGGACCCAATCCATGACTTCTCTTGGTCAGAATCAGCAGCTACCTGAAACTGAGGTCTCACAAGCTAAGTGCCAGTGAATACTTACTGCTCAATCATAAAACAAAATTACAAAATGAAATGGGGTATTATAAATTGTCAAATTCTTTTAGCTGCTTTAGACAGTGAGTTAGGAACCTGATTCCATATGTAAACAAGCTTCCAGAAATGGATTTATTATAAATGTATTATCCTTTCTTTGATCTCCACTCAGGGTTAAGGTATTCAGTCTAATATTTCTACTTTGCTTCCAGTCATATTTATCATACCTACATGAATGCCCTAAAGAGCTGGATTAAACTCAGTGCCATTAAAATCATGCGGTCCATTTAACATGCAATTTTAAAAAGTTTTTGTTTTACTTTTGAAAAAGAAACATCACACCTCTATTTTCCATTAATAAAGGATGCAATGAAAGCTTGACTTGATTTTGATCAATTATAACAAAGTGAGTATTCTTCAGTCTTAAACATGACCGGTTTGGGAACTGTTATCTAGAGTAAGAACAACAACTCTGTGATTGTGTTTCATATAAATATGCTCAATTTTATACCTCTTCCAAAGAATGAAGCACAGGACAGCTGCCTGTTACTCTGTATTAGCAACATTCCAAGAGAATGTCAGATACAGGCATTGACACCAGCATCACTTTTAGCATCCTTTCCTATTTGGAAAGAGTGAGGTAATGGTACAGGTACAGCATAACCTTTTATGATAACTGTGATTATATCTCTTCTAGGGGAAGGCTGTGTTTAAAAAAATAGTTGTAAGAGACAGGCTAATGATTGTGAAATCAGATGAAATGCTAAATGTACATTGCTGATGCTTTATCAAGAAATGATTGCTTATAAATTTGAGGGGGGGAAAATAATTATTTTTCTAAGATTACTGGGAGTTTTGACATCCACCTGTTTGGGTTGTTCAATGCTGTTTTAAACTGACTGTACGTGTTTTGAATAAACCTGCTATGTTTTTCTGGAAAGCTCACTACACTCTTTTTCAACACTGAAGCTATTTGGTTCTTCCAATTCACTGCACCTGTAGATTTCAAGGAGAAGGCGCATTAAGATAAACATTTGGTATTTGCTGAAATTTAAACCTCAATTCCACATCCATTCAAGGGCTGTGCCTGAAAGGCTCAGGACTACAGAGCTGGATTAGGTAAGGGATGTACAACAGGGACCACCTGAGCTTGACACACTACGAGTTACGCCTGGTGATTTGTCATTACTCTGCCCTAAATTGTTAATTTACAGAATGTTCTTTTCCCCCCCCATCTGCATCAAACCAGTACCAGAGAGGGCACTGACAGACAGAGCTGTACCCGCACACCAATCCTGAGAGCTGCAACAACTGCTCTGGCACAGCCAGAAAGGAGAGAAATAACACTTCTACCTTCCTCTGCCAAACAGAAGGGAATGGTTTACAACAGTAATACAGATAAATTATATTGACAAAGAACACCAATGCTGCATAAGATTGGTTTGTTTATAAAAAAAGGAGAAAATGGGTGTTTGAAAAGAAAAAAATAAGGAATGCCTCTTAAAGTATCTATTGTTCTGTGAGTAAAACTTGTAATATATTCACAAATAAAAGTCCTTCTCAAAATCTTTTTCATAAAGACTGGGCCAACAAATTAAGATTTACAGAGAAAAATCTTCCAGACATTCTACATGAATGAATTTTATAAAATGCTGTGAACAGACTCACATCCTCTTTTCTAAGCCTGTGAAGAGGATGTCAGAAAAAAACCACAAAGCCAGATAAGAAACTGCAGAAAAATAAAGGCTAAGTTAAAAAGTCAAAAACCACTTTTCACATCCGTTATTACTTTAAGAGGGCTTTAGATTTGAAGGTCAGGTGTTAAAGACTAAATTACAAGTGTGATTTTCCATGCTCACAGAAAGATGAAGGCTAAAGAGTTCTGAGATTAATTATTTGTAGCAATAGATTCAATAATATACTTTTTTTTTTTTTTTGTTGGCAACAAAAGGGTTTGTTAAGACATGAAGTTTAAAATAACTTAATGGGAGCATTCTACAACTTCTTCCAGACAATTTTTCTACATATCCTTTCAGGAAGACATCCAGTTTTTGCTCCTTTAGCAAAGCATAAGTTGGCTGATTGCCCAGCTGTCTTTTTTGATGTCATCCTGTAATTTCATACACTGAGAGATTTTGGTGAAATTAATTAGACTTTTACTGGTAACAGCTAAAACAGATTTAAATAAAAAGTACAGATATTTTATTTATTTGCAATTGTTATTAAATTTAATGTCTTTATTGCACAAAGGGTCTTGGTTTTTTTAACTTAAATTTCATGTTATTTACAACAAAATATACAAGGCAATGTTAAAATATCATATGTGCATTACAACAGTGAATAGCAGATCCTACTGGGCGTCCACTCACATCCAGCTTGACACAGAGCTTGCTTCCTTTGGACCCTGTTAAACAGGAAAGGGGGAAAATTTGCTTATTAAGTTGGAAAATGCATATTGACATAAAAATGACTGAACTGAGCTGCAATAATTAATGGTATCTGAAAACAGAGTTAAGAGAATAGAAGCCTACTGGGTTTTAACACTCTTTCTCAAAGTAGGTGTTTTCTTCTTTCTCTAGAAGTTCTCACCTCCCCCATTCCTAACTGCTAAACACAGCATTCTTAACACAGATTTTCTGCTCTGGAAATAATATTGGAGAAGTATTTTTTTGATTGGCTTTCTTTCCTTATTCTGCTCGTCCCTTCAGCTGTCCCTTTTCCTTGTATCCCGTCTGACAGACTCCCAGGGGACTGGCTGTACACCGTCTCAGAGGAGCTCTCCAGCTCTGGGAGCTTGCTCCCTTTCTCATGCTGCCACCAAGCACAGCACACAGCCAGCGACCCAGCGCGTATCCGCAGCCGTACGTGCGGCAGGAAATGCCTCCAAGATACCCATCTCAAGAGTGGGAAGCGGACTGACATCCCCACTAAGGAAAATCTTCCCATTTCTCCCATCGCTGTTTTCCCTGCCAAAGGAGCAGTGTTCAAAACAAAGCTTCTGGGATGCTCAGTTTCCCCTTGAAAAGCTGACTGGCCGGAAACATTTTTCCATTCTTCACTGTAACTACAAAAAAACTTTGTTATGAAGCAACTCAAAAAGGACGAGTCTATGCTGAACAGAAAGAACAGGCATTGGATTGATTCCGCCCAATACAATGGATAGCTAAGTAAGAACCACTCATTACTTTTAAACTTCCCCACTGCAGTTGTTAGGAAGAAACTATTCTCTTTCCAAGAGACTTCACAGTGCCAAGTATTTGCAGTGATATTAGGAAAATGTTTTTAGGGCTCTGGATGAAAACCACTGCCATCCCTCCACCCATACCCTCTCCATCTTGCATTTCCCCTCTCAGTCCTGGTACCCTCACAACCAGGTCCCACTGTCAAACACCATAGATGCAGCACTTTGTTCTGTACTGCTCTCAGTATACCTGAAATATGAAAAAAACTCAAGTTCCCAACTGAAGTATCTTTCTTCCTTCCCCCTACTGAAATCTGGGCTGGAGATTCCCTTGCTCTGTCCCCATCAGCTACAGTAAGAGGGAACCTGTGCCATTTCACCAGGAGCAAAGGTGGCACTAGAGGTCCCTCCTCAGCAGGTGGTTATGAAACCTTGCAGAACAGCCAGGCAGTGCCACAGTTACACAAGAAGAAAAAATGGACTAAGAAATAGAAAACGTGATCTTGATTTACATTGAATAATCTTCTCTTAATTTGTTTTTGAATAAAAAATATTTTTCGCCACTAAATATACACAGTTACGAAACCACATTGGGGTGGGAAGGTGCCTCAGGAGGTCACTTGGTCTAGATCTCAGGCAGGGCCACCTAGAGACACTCAGGACCGTGTCCAGACAGCTTTTAAGTATCTCCAAGGGTGAGCAATTTCATAGCACGCCTGGGCAACCTGTGAGAGTGCCTGGTCACCCTCACAGTGAAGAAGTGTTTCTTACGTTTAGAGGGAACCCCTGGTGTTTCAATTTGTGCCTTTGCCACTGGTCCTGTTAGCAGGCACCATTGGTTCTGTCCTCTTTGTACCATCCCCCCTCAGGTATTTACAGACATCAATCAGTAAGACCCTCTGAGCTTTCTCTTCTCCAGGCTGAACAGTCCCTGCTCTCTAACCTCTTCTCACAGGATATATCCTCCCGTTCCTTCATCACCCTCATGGCTCTCCACCAAGTTCATTCCAGTATATCCACGCCTATCTTGTGCTGGGGAGCCCAGACCTGGACACAGCACTGCAGGGGTGGCCTCACAGCGCTGAGCAGAGTGACAGCATCACCTCCCTCAACCTGCTGGCAGCGCTGCTCCTACTGCAGCCCAGGATACCACCAGTCTTTTGCTCAACTTCATGTCTTTCCAGCTGGCTGGCCCTCGGCCCATCCTGGCACCTTGGGCTGCTCTTCCCCAGGAACAGGACTTTGTACTTCCCTTTCTCAAAGTTCATGAGGTTCCTGCCAGTCCATTTCTCCAGCCTGTTGAGGTCTCTTCAGAAGGCAGCACGGCCCTCTGCTGTATCAGCCACTCCTCCCAGTTTTGTGTCGTCAGGCTTTGCGCTCTCTCCCATCATCCAGATCATTAATGAAGATGTTAAACAGGACTGGAGCCACAACTGACCCCTTGGTTAACTCCCCTCTTAACTGGCCTGCCTCCAACTAGACTTCATTCCACTGATCACCACCCTCTGGGCCTGACTGGCACTTCAAAGACTACTTAAAAGCCACTCATTTTTTTCCATAATCAACTGAAGAAAGACCAGTGTTCCAATACAAACATAAAATTATCTGCTGAGATACAAAACCAGTTCAGCAAAGTAAAACAGCAGGACTAAGGCAGGGGTTTTTTTTCTGCACTCAAGTTCCCAGGCTACTTCCTTGTTCTCTTGGTCAGCTGGGTCTTCTTTTGACTGTTTTTAGCTGTCTGAGCACTGGCTTGAGGAGGGCAGCTACAGAGCTGAAGCACAAAGTAGGTCAGAGTTACTGAGCCAGCCTCATTTCACTGAAAACAATGAAAGTGTCCTGGCTTGTTCCAGTATCTTGTATTTGTCTCTGTTTGTCATGCAAAATAAATTGCTGCTGGCACTCCAGAGTTCTCAGGCACATGGTTCATGCAATGAACATTTATTATTAGTGAGGGGGCTTTTAAAATTTGTTTGGGGTTTTGTTTTTTACTAGCTAACTAGCAAGTACCTTCTGCTTGCCATGAAGACCAAAATGTAAAATTACTATGTAAAAATCTGTCAAGGTTTGATACACATAAGGACAAATATCAGATGGATCACAAACCTAAATGATAGGCATTTATATAGCAATTTCTGTTATGCAAATTCTTTCTCCTTCATCTGGATAGCTGAAGTTAACATGGCAGTGAACAAACTAGAGGTAAGAAATCCTCCTGCCAGATATTCTCAAGAAAAATGCTGCAGCTTGACCTCAGCTCTGCATGCAGAATTCCCTTCCTAAAGTGGGAAATGCATAAAATAGAGTGGAGACAAATCAATCACAGAGAAAGCCACAGAGATGCCAACTGCTGTTGATCTGTCCAAGTCTACTGAAAGGCAGCTCAGAATTGCTGCACACTAAACATATGGGCCTGAGCTGATTTTGAAAGGACTAATTAGCCAAAATGTAAGTAATCCAGATTTCAATTATTTCAACATATTGGAAAAACACATATTTTCCCCCAAAATTATAATTAACACTAGTAACAGAGAACAAAAGCAAGAATGCACCAGTGACCAGACTCAGTAGCAGCTTGAAGGATTCTGCAGTTCTGCAATGGAGTTAGAACATACCTTACTCAGCTCTGGAAAGAGCTCTTGAATCCCAATGTCCAGCAGAACATAAGTTAACTAAAAGAAAATACAGAAAATTAAGGACACTCCAAGTCAAAACTACTGCCTTTTATTCTTAATTCTGAATAACAGCCCAATCCTCTGCCATATCAAACATAAACTTCAAGAAGACAAGTTTGTCACACGTTATGAGTTACCTGTTTGTTGAGCACTGGTTGCTGCAGTCCATCAAACAGAAGCCTGATGCCTTCATATTTAGCCTCTTCCCCAATGCACTTGCCTATTAAGTCTAGACCAAGCCAGAAAAACAAATATGCAAGTCATGAGGAAGCACTGCAAAGCAGCTTTAAGATGCAATTATAGAACTCCAGTAATTAACAAGAAAAAACTGTTTAAGTTGAGGAAAGACTTCAATTTTATTCTGTCTCAAATGGTAAGTGGAAAAAAACCTCACACTTTTGGGTTCATCCTTTTCTCCTCCCTTTCCTTCAGGGCTCCACACCTAAGTAATTACCACACTTTTTATAATATCAATGGCTTGTTCTAATGTACTGTTTAATAAATCCTAAGTAGATTTTTAAAAATTACTTTCAATTAAATGGGCCCCTCTCTCCTAGTTTATACAGTGCAAGCACAGCTCAGATGTACCTTCCAGCTTAATGATGTGCCTTTCTTAACACAGTTTTCATCTGGATAAAATACAAGCCATAGGAACATTCAAAAGATGAAAAATTATGGTATTAAGTACATGTGTAAAGCTCTTGATTTCCATCACCATGTTTTTATTAATCACTATGCTACAGCCTTAGTCAGCAACACTTAAATGACAAAACTGAACTGCTGGGTTTTTACACCTGGTATTCCAGTCAACTCAAATCTCAGCAGCCCAAGTATTATTTAGTTTAGAAAGACAGCATGACTGTATTTGTGTTAAATATCTGCTTGAACAATTTAACCCCACTCAAACAGACAGTCATGGGATACAGAACCTGGAATGTATCTCATCATTTCTTCAAAAGTCTTCTTTGCTCGTTTCTGTTTATCCTGGAGAGACCGAGGCTCAGTGTTCTCACAGAACACAGCATCTGCAGCAAAAACACAGTGAAAAATACACATCTTCAGGCAGCTACACACCACTGACACAGAAAGGTGTTCTGGATTGTGGCTTCAAAACTGAACCCTTTCTCCGTATTGTGCTGATTAAAAGGGAATTCTAGTCTTGTCAGATCATACTTTTTGCTTACATCAGCTCAATCAAATCCAGAATAACTCCCTGTTTGAAGGGCAATAATCTTTTCACAATTTGTTTCCATTCTTTTCAAAATTTCAAAGTTTAAAGCATTCTCTTCTAAGTTTGGATCAACTCTATTTTAGGTTAGTTATGATGTCCTTACTCACAATTTCCCTTAGGCTTTCAAAACTATAAGCAGTATTTATACCTTGTGCTAAAACACTGTCTGGAACTGTCAAAAACTTCAAATTTACCTGTGAATGAGAAAGCAAGAATTGCTATTCATCTGAAATAATAGGTGCTCAGTTTTGGTTCTAGACTCTGAAAGTCTTACTACACTCCTTTTTTGCCTTTCACAAGCTTCATTTTTGGTTTGATGAGGCCAGAGCTGTCATGACTCCAGAGTTTTGGCCAGATGCATTGCTTGGATCAGACTGCAGTCAGGTAATACCTGAGAGTTGTGAGGTAATTAAAAATTTTTTTCAGTCACTCTCCCCTTCCCTTATTTGAATGTCAGGAACACTCAGGCCCT